>PVIH01000237.1:295791-419485 GCA_004025045.1 Sigmodon hispidus
AAAGGCAATCTACAGATTCAATGCACTGCCCATCAAAATCCCAACACAATATTTTTTGGACCTTGAAAGAACAATACTCAATTTCATTTGGAATAACAGGAAAGCCAGGATTGCCAAAATAATTTTACTCAACAAAAGAACCTCAGGAGGTATCACCATCCCTGACTTCAAGCTATACTATAGAGCTACAGTAATAAAACAGCCTGGTACTGGCATAAAAACAGACTTGTGGACCAATGGAATAGAATTGAGGATCCAGACATTAACCCAAAAACCTATGAACACCTGATCTTTGACAAAGAGGCCCAAAACATTCAATGGAAAAAAGATAGTATATTTAACAAATGGTTTTGGCATAGCTGGATGGAAGTGTGTAGAAAAATGCAAATAGATCTGAGCCTGTCACCCTGCACAAAACTCAAATCCAAGTGGATCAAAGACCTCAGCTTAAACCCAGCCACTTTGAACTTGATAGAAAAGAAAGTGGGAAATACACTTCTACGAATTGGCACAGGCGATCACTTCCTAAATATAACACCAGTGGCACAGACACTAAGACCAACAATCAATAAGTGGGATCTCCTGAAGCTAGGAAGCTTCTGCAAAGTCAAGGACACTGTCAATAGGACAAAATGACAGCCTACAAAATGGAAAAAGATTTTCACCAACCCTACAAGTGATAGAGGACTGATCTCTAAGATATATAAAGAACTCAAGAATCTAGAGCCCAAAACCTTGAATAACCCAATCAAAAAATGGGGTTCAGATCTAAAAAGGGAATTATCAGCAGAGGAACTATGAGCGGCTGAAATGCACCTGAAAAAGTGCTCATCATCTTTAGCCATCAGAGAAATGCAAATCAAAACAACTTTGAGATATCACCTAACACCTGTTAGACTGGCTAAGATAAAAGGCACAGATGACAGCCTATGTTGGAGAGGATGCTGAGCAAGGGGAACACTCCTTCATTGTTGGTGGGAGTGTCAGCTTGTTCAGCCTCTTTGGAATGCAATACTGTGGTTTCTCAGAAAATTGAGAATCAATCTCCCCAAGGACCCAGCAATACCACTTCTAGGTGTATACCCTAAAGACGCACTTTCACACTCCAAAGCTATTAGCTCAACTATGTTCATAGCAGCATTATTTGTAATAGCAAGAACCTGGAAACAACCTAGATGTCCCTCAACTGAATAATGGATTAACAAACTGTGGTACATCTACACAATGGAATACTACCCAGCAGTAAGAAAAAACGATATCCTAAAATTCACAGGCAAATGGATGGATTTGGAGAATATTGTCCTGAGCGAGGTATCACAAACTCAGAAAGATAAGCATTGGATGTACTCACTCTTTAGTGGTCTCTAAACAAACAAACAAGAAAAAAGCCAAGCATGCCCAAGTGGCAGACCACAACCACTGAACAGCGTGGGATCAGAAACACCCTGGAGTGACCCTTTCGCATCCCACTCCACCTATAGGAACACCTGACTCACTCTTGAGGGAGGGGGAAAAAACTGGATTTGCCAGGAGTGGAGACTGATCTAAGCATTATTGTGTCAGTGGGACCATAGGACTGTCTGCTCCCTGCCCAGGGAGGGGATGGGGAGTTGTGGAGAAGAGAACATGACCTGATGTGGTGGGAGGGAGAAGGGACCTTGAATAAGGATATACAAGTATGAAAAAGAAAAAATTCAGAGGGAAAACTGAACACAAAGTAAATATATGCGTAGTAGTCTTATTTGCATTATCACCCTTGATAAGTCATACTTATGATTTTTATCTTCTTCATAGTTATTGTTAACTTATCAGCATTTTAAATTCATTTTACTGTTTTTCTTGATAAATACAAAATAAATAAAGAAAGAAAAAAATGAAAATTAATAGGCTTCTAAGGAAAAGAATAAAATAAACTAGAAACAAGTTTGAATAGAACAAAACAACCAGACAAGAAAAGAGCCAAAGGAAAAGCACAAGAAATTTGTATAAAGAGATTCACACCTTTATACACTTGGAATCCTCATAAGAACCCAACACTGAAAGCCATACTATCTATGCAAAGGACCTGTAAGGTGGAAAACCAAACCAAAGCAAACCAAAAATATTCCCAAATTAATCTTTTGAGACACAGCTCCTCCAAAGATGCTGTTGCATTTGTTCCATTTTTCCCATGGGGCCTACACTTGAGTGTGGCTTGTTTCCCCAGTGAGACTCTCTTGATGGCAATTTTTCTTTTTGTAAATTGTTATTTGTAAAAAGCTATCTGTTAGAGATGACTTCAGGGTCAGGGATTGGACTTGTGTCTAGGACTCTATCTGATGCAGACCCATGCAGACCCTGTACATGCTGCCTCAGTCTCTGTGAGATCACATGTGCACCCCAGTTCTGTTGCCACGAAGGCATTGATTTCTTGGTGTCCTCATTCCCTTTTACTCTCTTTCTGCCTTTTCTTCTCAGAGTTCTCTGAGCCTTAAGGAGGGGTATTTGATAGAGACATCCCTTTTAGGGCTGAGTGTTCTGAAGTCTTTCACTCTCTATATGTGATGATTTAAAGGTAATTAGCCCCCATAATCTCATAGGGATGACACTATTCGGAAGTATGGCCTTGTTGGAGGAAGTGTGTCACCGTGAAAGTGGGCTTTGAAGTTTCCTAAGCTCACAATACCTCCCAGTGTCTCAGAAAACTTCCTGTTGTCTGCAAGGTGTAGAACTCTCAACTACTTCTTCAGCACCACGTCTGCCTGCATGCTGCCATGCTTCTTACCATTTTGATAATGAACTGAACCTCTGAAACTGTAAGCCACCACCTCAATTAAATGTTTTCCTTTATGAGAGTCACTGTGGACATGGTGTCTCTTCACAACAAGAGAAAACCTAAGATACTATGTATTGTCTAGCTGTGGGTTTCTGTATTTGTTCCCATCTGCTGCAATGCACAGGTCTATGACCATAAGAGAATGTCACCAAGACTATTCTTATTGCTATGTTCCTTTAGTAAAACAGCAGGTTTTCTCTTAAGTCTTCAATCTATCTAGTCTCAGGTTGTTGGCCATTCAAGCAGCATTGAGTATGGATTTTATGTCATGGAGTAGACCTTAACTAAAATCAGATGTTGGTTGGTTAGTCCTACAAACTTTGTGCCACTATTGCACCAGCCACCATTGTAGACTGAAGGCTTTGTAGCTCAGCTGGTGTTTATCTTTCCCCATTGGTAGCCTGCAGAGTACCTTCCAGTACCATGAATATTAGCCCATGGGGTAAAGGCTCTAGGTTGGCATCATCTAGACTCCTCTGTGATCAAGGAGTTGTGTACGCAGGTATTGTCTTCAGCAATAAGACCTTGCTGCCTATGGAGAACCGTCAATACCTTTGGCAATAGCTTGGGTTGTTTGGGGTTTTCCATGGGAGCCCTTTGGCCAACAACTCAATTATATGTAGCCTATTCCTGGTACTAGAAGTTTCATTTGGTGATGAGATGTCCAGTTAGGGCTCTGTCTCGTCCATTACTTGAGATTCCATTTAGATGGCCTTTATATATGTACGTATTAAAGAAAGTCTTTAGTGTAAAATGGTCCTTAGTTTTAGCTGTTCCTCCCTATCTCCTCTCTGTGGAGCCCCCCTTCTCTCCCCACTCCCAGTTTGAACCTCCTATTCTAGTTCTCTTGTCCTGTCCATTCATAACTATCTACTCTAAAGCTCATCCCTAGAGATTCTCACTCTCCCCATTTGTCCCTTACTCTCTACCTATCCTTTGTGGTTATATGGATTGTTATGATTATCAAAGAATTTTTTATTGTTATTATGAACAAAGAAGTCACACTTTCTATCCCTGTATATCCTTGTTCAAGGTCCCTTCCCCCTCTCACCACATCAGGTCATTCTCTCTTCTCCACAACTTCCCACCCACCCCCCTGGGCATGCAGCAGGCGGTCCCAAGGTCCCACTGACCCAATATTGCTTAATTCAGCCTCCACTCCTGGCAGATCCAGTTTTCTCCCCCCAACATCAAGACTAAGTCAGGTGTTCCTCTAGGGGGTGTAGGATCCAAGGATTCAGTCCAAGCTGTTTCTGATCCCAAGCTGGCCAGTGGTTGTGCTTTGCAGCCTGGGCATTCTTTGCTTTTTTCTTGTTTGTTTGTTTAGAGTCCACTAATGAGTGAGTACATCCCATGCTTATCTTTCTGAGTTTGTGATACCTTGCTCAGGAGGATATTCTCCAAATCCATCCATTTGCCTGTGAATTTTAGGATATCATTTTTCCTTACTGCTGAGTAGTACTCCATTGTGTAGATGTACCACAGTTTGTTAATCCATTCTTCAGTTGAGGGACATCTAGGTTGTTTCCAGTTTCTTGCTATTACAAATAATGCTGCTATGGAGTGCGACTGTGCATCTTTAGGGTATACACCCAGAAGTGGTATTGAGTACTGGGTCCTTGGGGAGATTGATTCTCAATTTTCTGAGAAACTGCCATTCTGCATTCCAGAGTGGCTGAACAAGCTTACACTCCCACCAATAATGGAGGAGTATTCCCCTTGCTCGGCATCCTCTCCAGCATAGGCTGTTCTCTGTGTCTTTTATCTTAGCCAATCTAACAGATGTCAGGTGCTATCTCAAAGTTGTTTTCATTTGCATTTCTCTGATGGCTAAAGATGAAGAGCACTTTTTCAGGTGCCTTTCAGCCATTCATAATTATTCTGCTGAGAATTCCCTTTTTAGATCTCAACCCCATTTTTTGATTGGATTATTCAAGGTTATGGGCTCTTTATATATCTTAGAAATCAGTCCTCTATCACTTGTAGGGTTGGTGAAAATCTTTTCCCTTTCTGTAGGCTGTCGTTTTGTCTTATTGACAGTGTCCTTGGCTTTACAGAAGATTCTCAGCTTCAGAAGATTCCACTTATTGATTGTTGATTTTAGTGTCAGTGCCACTGGTGTTATATTTAGGAAGTGGTCGCCTATACCAGTTCGTAGAAGTGTATTTCCCACTTTCTTTTCTATCAAGTTTAAAGTGGCAGGGTTTATGTTGAGGTCTTTGATCCACTTGGATTTGAATTTTGTGCAGGGTGATTTTCCAGTCAAATGGTCCTAAGAAACAAGCTAGGGTTGCCATTCCAATATCTAACAAAGTAGACTTTAAGCTAAAAGTAATTAAAAGGGAACAAGATGGTCATTACTTATTCATCACAGGGAAAATTGGTCAAGAGAAGATTTCAATCCTGAATATTTATGCCCCTAACATAAGGACACCTACCTATGTAAAAGAAACACTGCTAAAGCTGGAATCCCACATCATTTCTCACACCCTAATAGTGGGAGACTTAAATATCCCACTTTCATCTCTGGATAGGTCAATCAGACAAGGACTCAACAGATAAATTAGGAGTCTAACGGAGGTTATGATGCAAATGGATTTAATAGATGTCTACAGAAGCTTCCACCCAAATGCAAAGGAATATACATATTTCTCAGCTCCTCATGGAACTTTCTCCAAAATTGACCACATAATTGGTCATAAAGCAAATATCAATAAATACAAAAATATGAAAATAATCCCTTGTAACATATCAGACCACCAGGGCCTAAAGATGGAGTTCAACAACATCAAAAATCAAAGAAAGCCTACCAACTCATGGAAACTAAATATCACTCAGCTGAACCACCTCTGGGTCAAGGAAGAAATTAAGAAAGAAATCAAAGTCTTCCTAGAATTCAATGAAAATGAATCCACAACATACTCAAACTTGTGGAACACAATGAAAGCAGTCTTAAGAGGAAAATTCATAGCACTAGATGCCTATATAAAAAACCTAGAGAAATCCCACACTAGAGACCTAACAGCTCAGCTGAAAGCCTTAGAACAATTAGAAGCAAACTCACCTAGAAGGAGTAGACGGCAGGAAATAATCAAACTTAGAGCTGAAATCAATACAATTGAAACAAAAAGAACAATACAAAGAATCAATGAATCTAAGACTTGGTTCTTTGAGAAAGTCAACAAGATAGATAAGCCCTTATCCTAACTAATCAAAAAGCAGAGAGAGAGAGTGTCCAAGTCAACAAAACCAGAAATGAAAACGGGGACATAACAACAGACTCCCAGGAAATCCAGAGAATTATCAGATCATGTGGCGAGCCACTTTCTGGCCTGCAGAATGACGATTCACCACATGATGACGGATCACACTTTATTGGAGTACAGCTCAGTTGAGGTAGAATGGTGGAAGAAAGACCCCTTGCCTGAAATGCAGCCTGCTTATATAGGGAAACTGGGACACGTGTAGCCATATGATTGGCGCCCAAAGTAATGCCTTATTAGCATATAGCTGGTGATAGGTCCAAAATAATGCCTCATTAGCATATAGCTGGTGATAGGTGGTAAGGGGTGCCAAATTAGCATAGTCAGGGATCACATTGGATAGATCACTACTCAGCGCCTAATTAGCATAAGTGGCAGAGGTACAATAGCTGGGGAACATGATGCAGTGTTCCAGCAAGTTGTGCAAGGGCCAACCGTGCCCTACATCTCCCCCTTTTTGATTTTCTAGTGACACAGACAGGATATAGCCCGTACAGGTGTTCACCTCATGATGTGCCCACCGCTCGAAGGCTGTTTCTTGCTGCCAGGATCCCCGAGATGCCTTCCTGCGTGCAAGGCCAGTGAGGGCGGCAGGGTGCAAAGGCCGCTTCAGAGGAGAATGATTCCCTATAGAGGTGCAATGGCAGCTAAAGCCTCTCTGTGCAAGGGCAATCATTATAAGTCACTAAGGGTGGAGAGCCAGGCTTTGGGGGAGTGCCCTGCATCAACATCCAAGAGTGCCTGAGTGAGTAGGACCTTTTCACGATGCGCTCTGATGCGGATATGGCAAACCAGCCAGAGGCAAAAAACAACCCCAAATAAACAGCAGACTACAAAGATTCTCACTCCCACCCACTCCTTGAAAAAGGAAATGGCAGAAGTGAGTCAAGAAGTAAAGTCCCCAAGTGTAACAGGCTCCAATCTTGTAGCATTCAAACGTGTGATCTGGAACTTTTCCTTGAGGATCATCTTTTCGGCCTCCACAGACCAATTCCCACTTAAAAATTCTCCAATTCTTCGACTTTCATTCAAAGCATCTGAAACAACAAGAGGGGTAGCACAAACATGCCCTAACTTCTGTACACAGCCCACTTGTATTAGGCCATATACATCTTCAATAACCTCTTCTAGTAAATTTACTCTTTTGTTGGTGACAAGGATACCACTCAGCAAATGGGAATTAAACTGTGCTTGCTCCTCTAAAATTTGTGAAGTTTGAGCCACAATATCATTAATTTCCCGGGCAGACTTGACTTGGCTGGCCATGGCTACACCTGCAGTAACTGCTGCAGTTGCTGAAATGGCAATGGCAGCCACGATAGCGGCTGTAATGTCGAAGTCCCTCTTATGGCATAACAGTAACAGACTCATCATAGGGAACTGCTCTGGGTCAGCTTCCACAGGCATGGGGACAAAGGTAGGCATTCATACAACTACTGCTGTAGTCACCACTGATCCATTCCAACACTCTGCCAACCAACAATTGCCTGAAATGGTGCAGTTTTTACTAGAGTTAGTCAAGAGAAACATAAAAGGTGACTTCAGACTCACCAAAGCTGCTGACCCCGTGTAATTGCTAACCTCGTTGTTATAAGATGTTAATTTCCATTTCATCCTTGTTCCATTACCTGACTTCACCACACCTGACACATTATAAACCTTACCCAAGGATCCTTGCAAGTTCACAAGAGCAGAAACATCCTCACTGGCCCCTGCCTCATTAATCAATACCCAGGAAAAGAATGGCCATCCTTCAGTAAACCAAGTTGTGTTATCAGATTTCTCAACATTTCCCATATAGGGCCTCAAGCCAGGAGAGAATTCAAATCCCGGACTAAGCTGTTTATTTCCCCAAGTTCTATCTTGGCAGGAAGTGAAGGTAGGAAAACTACTTATAAATGGTTGACAATAGGGACCAACTATAGGTCTTGTGGTATTTTGTCTGTTCTTATTATTGTTATGTAATGGAACTATCCCTTCATGAGTCAGGATCATGGTGGTAACATTCACCTCGTGATTTCCATTAACTTCTGATCCTGTGCCAGAGGCAGAACCAGTAGCTATCTGTCCCAAAGCCTCAGTCAACATATGCATGGGAACTTGATTGTCCTTTAGGGGGTTTACCCAATAAGTCAAGTTTTTTCTGGCTAAAAAAATACAGTCATCATTCTCTTTAAGACTAAAACAAAGTGACTGATTCAAATTAATATTACTGACATTATATTCTGCCCAATCCGTGGAAAGGGGCTGGGCACAAGGGACATCCAATTCACACAAAGTGGAAAATATCATATGGAGAACTCTGGACTGAGCATGGACTGGCATAGGTAATGGCCAGGTCCGACTAATCCCCCAGAGTATCATCTTTTCTTCCTGAATCAGGGGGAAGACGGTCAGGAGTGTCCATATCAGCATCATCCTTAGAGTTGTCCTCAACACGTCTAGTCAATCTTGATGGCACCCAGACTGGGTCCTGATTCTGTGGAGAAACACATAAAGATCCCCTGGATCGAACGATAACGTGATCCGGACCCCGCCATTGATTAGAAAGTACATCCTTCCACATAACTTTGCCTTGATTGTTAGATTCTGACGTCATATGAAGTTCGGCAATGGTTTCATTTTTATCGTTTAAATTTAGAAAATTTATAGTAAATAAAGCAAGAGAGAGCCTTTGTTTGGAGGTGCAATTCTCCGCTATTCCCCCTTTTTGTTTTTGCAGGAAGTCCTTGAGCGTACGATGCGCACGCTCTATTATCCCTTGCCCTTGTGGATTATAGGGCAGGCCTGTGATATGTTTCACTTGTATTTTGTGACAAAATGAGGCAAAACTCTTAGATGCATAGGCTGGCCCGTTGTCTGTTTTCAGTGTATTGGGCTTGCCCCAAGTGGCCCAAGCTTCAAGGCAGTGGGTAATGACATTGTGAACACTTTCCCCAGAAAGAGGTGTAGCGTGCATTACCGCAGAACATGTATCAATGGAGACATGCACATACTGAAGCTTTCCAAAGGATGGAACATGGGTAACATCCATTTGCCAAATTTCAAGTGGAAAAATGCCTCTGGGATTAACCCCATATTTTCTGAGCAGGCAAGAATTACACACAAGCAGAACAGCTTTTCACAATATTCCTAGCTATCTCCCTAGAAATTTTAAATTTAGTTCTTAAAGCAGCAGATAAAACATAGTATAAGCTATGAAACTCTCGTGCTTGTGTTTCAAAGTCCAATGCCACAAAAGCGAGCATTGCCAGATCAACTTGTTCATTGGTTTTTGCCATAGGACCAGGTAACAAAGAGTGAGCTTGGATATGAGTAATATAAAAGGGATTGGATCGATGCAAAATCTCACCTCTTATTCCTGCTAAAAGTGAGGCTACCATACTAGAGGGTTTAATATAAGAAACAATTTCTAAAATTTTAACAGCATTCACCACATATGATGAATCAGATACCAAATTAAAAGACTCAGGAAAACATTTAAAAACCTCTAAAACTACTTGGCATTCTACTATTTGGGGAGCATTTGGACGGCACTCAACAGTTACAGGTGAGCCTCCTTGCACCATATAGGCTCCCTTCCCAGTTTTAGATCCATCCGTGTAGATGGTTAAGGCATTGCTCAACAGTTGCTCCCTCGTGATCCGAGGGAACACCACAGGCTGCTGAACTACGAATCTTAAAAGTTCACTCTTCGGCAAATGATTATCAATTGTACCAGAAAAGGCACAAGCCAATATAGCCCATTCTGAGGTAGTGGCAGCCAATATCTCTACTTGTTCTTTTGTATAAGGAACTATAAGTCGGTCAAGTGTCTTGGCAAAAGATGTAATAGATTGTTTAATGCCTAGTAATGCAACCTCAGCCGTCATGGATGGATAGTGGGACAAGGTTCTCATCCCTGTAGATTTAGTATGAATCCACAGTAGAGGCCCTTCTTGCCAAAGAACACCAGTTGGAAAGCCTAAAGTGGGGAGGATACACTTCCAAATGGACTTGGATTCATCACAGCACAACAACTGTGCCCTAGTAATTGCTTGCTCTACCTTTAGAAGTGCTATCTGAGCCTCTGGGGTTAGCTGGCATGGGGAGTTAAGATCTGGGTTTCCCTCTAAAATATCAAATAAGGGTTTAAGCTCAAAGCGAGTTAATTTCAAATATGGCTGAATCCAACTTATATCCCCAAGCAATGTTTGAAAATCATTTAAAGTCCTTAAGCAATTGGTCCCAATTTCTACCTTTTGTGGTCTAACATGGGCATTCTGAATAATAGCTCCTAAAAATTCAATAGCTCCTCCCTTCTGTATCTTCTCCAGAGCAATAAATAAACCTTTATCTTTTAATTTCTTGGTTAACAAACTTAACGCTAATTCTAACAATTCCATAGAAGGAGCTGCAAGCAAAATATCATCCATATAATGTACAATTCTAACATGGGGAAACTTATCTCTTACTGGCTGTAAAGCTCTATCTACATAAAGTTGACACATTGTAGGGCTATTGGCCATACCTTTAGGAAGAACAATCCACTGATATCACTTATCAGGCTGTTCATGATTAATAGAGGGTAAAGTAAAAGCAAATCTTCCTTATCCTGACTATTTAGGGGAATGGAAAAGAAACAATCTTTAATATCTACAGCTACAACAGACCAGTTCTTTGGAATAGCTGTTAAAGCTGGTAGACCCCTCTGAATGGGTCCCATGACTTGCATTTGTTGATTTATGGCGCGCAGATTGTGAAGTAAGCGCCATTTTCCTGATTTCTTTCTGATAACAAATATGGGGGTACTCCAGGGGGATTGCGAGGGCTCTAAGTGCCCCAGCTGTAACTGTTCCTAAACCAACATAGAGGCTGTGTCCAATTTTTCTTTTGACAGAGGCCACTGAGGTACCCACACAGGTGCAGTGGTCATCCATGAGATAGGAATCATAGGCTCAGTAGCCCCTGTGAAAAACCCAAGCTTTGCTGATTGGCATTTCCTTGAGCCTCTATTGGTGTGGTAATGCCTTGTAAATTACGCCCTAACCTTTTGCTAGGAACAAACCCTGATCTAATCATGATATTTTTTGCTGTGTCAGGATAATCATTAGTAAGCTTAAGATTCATTTGACTCTGGATATCCCTGCCCCATAGATTGATTGGCAGTCCTTCAACTACAAAAGGCTGAAACTTCCCCCTTTTGGTCCTCTGTTTTCCATGTCAATTCCTTAGAGCTGATTCTAGGGGCATCTGCATAACCTAAACCTTGCAAGGTCTGTGAAGATGTCTGAAGTGGCCATGATCGTGGCCAATCTCTAATTGTAATTATACTTCTATCTGCTCCAGTATCTACCAATCCTTGAAAATTTCTCCCTTCTATTATAAGATCAAGCATAGGGCAGTCATTAAGAGATAGTGACAGAAAAGGCAAATCAACTCCAGTGGATCCAAAGCCCTTGGATCCCCGTTTTTCTGAGTATGCAGGGTAACTGTCGTGGAAAGAGGGCAAGACTAATAATTATGCAATGTGATCACCAGGGGTTATGGTAATTATCCCTCAAGGGGACTGACACATTACTTTGATGACTCCAGTATAATATGGGTCAGTAACTCCAGGCATAACAATGAGTCCCCGTAAGGTGGAAGAGGAGCAGCCTAACACTAGCCCAACTGTCCCTTTTGGGAGTGGCTCTTGCATGTCTGTGTCTAAGGGTTGTATTCCCATGCCTGTTGTTAGTACCATTCTGGAGGTGGCACGGAGGTCCAGCCCTGCGGAGCCTGACGTGGCTTGTCGCGAGGCCTGAGTGGTTGGAAATTCACTTCCTCATGGGCCCCAAATATTTTCAGGCCCTGAGACCAAGGGCCCGCTACCCCATTTTTTGGATTAACTACGTGGGCAGCGGGTTGAATGGGTTGCCCATTAATGTCCTTAACAGACCTACATTCGTTGGCCCAGTGTTTACCCTTTTTACATCTTGGACATGTCCCTGGAGTCTTTACTGCTTGAGGCGGTTTTGTCCTTGTCATGGGGGCAGCTTCTCTGCACTGTCTTTTAATATGCCCAGGCTTGCCGCACCAAAAACACACCCCGCTGCTGTTAGAACCTTTATTACCGCGAGAAGCAGCCATCACAGCAGCGGCGAGTCCTGCATTTGATAAAGGTCCTCTGATTTCTCGGCACGTTTTCATCTAATATTCTAGGTCCTTTCCTTTGTGCGGGGTGATAGCCTTGTGGCACTCTTTTGTACACTGCTCATAAACTAATTGCTTTACTAGCGGCAATGTGGTTTCCACATCACCAAAAATTCGCCCCGCTCCATCCATCATTCGAGCTACAAAGTCAGAAAATGGTTCAGTGCTGCCCTGTATTATTTTGGTTAGGTTCCCTGCGACCTCCCCTTTATTGGGGAAGGCTCGCCAAGCCCTCATATTGATGGCGTTTATTTGATTATAAACTTCCACAGGATATGCTGTCTGATTATTTACCCATTGTCCTTGCCCTAACAGCATATCTGCACTCCATGCTGGCTGCCCATTGGCAGCATTCTCCCAGGCCTGACTATATGGCAGATCAGTCACAATTGACTTCCAGTCTAAATATTGCCCCATAGTTAAGCAGGCTCTGGCAATGTCTTGCCAATCAGTGGGTGTTAAGGCATTGCGCGTAAGGCGCTGTAGCAACATGATGGTATAGTTGGCAGCTACACCATCTCTTTTTGCTGCCTCTGCAAGGTCTTTAATAATCTTATGGTCAATTACTTCATAATATCGGCCACGTGTGGCTGGATTCTCAAACACAGGGAAGGCTGTGGTCACCCCAGACCACACTTCCTGGGGGATGAATGTTCATCCCAACTTGTTCCCTAAAGGAGGTGGAGCAGTAGCTCTAGCCTTTGTGGGATTGAAAGGCGGTGATCGGCCGAGCAGCAGGGGATCTTAGCGTTCTCCCTCATAGGCTGCAGCCGCCTCCTCTAGATCTTCCGCCTCAGGGTCTAGCTCATCTTGAGATATATACAAATCTTTAAATTCATCTAGGACTGGGTACAGTCCTGGCACTGGTTCTGAATTTTTCCTTTCCTTTTTCTTTTTCTTAGGCCTATCTTTTGTAGTCCCTGCACCTCCATTTTCTGATGTGCTATCCTGGCATATACTGAGAGCCTTATGTCCTCGCTGAATAATGTCTTCATATTTTCCATCCTTTAGGCAATAATAGATCATACGCCATAGCAGAAGGGTGCCTCGGGAAAGTGTTCCCTCAGTGTTACGTTTCTCTAGATCTCTGCCAAGTTTTCCCATGATGGAATAGTCAAACTGCCCGACACCCCGAACCACGGAGCACTGCTTTCAATATTTTCCAGCAACCGGCTTATGGTTCTGCGGGAAAGCTTTAGCCCTCGGCTACTCAATATAGCCTGAATAGGTTCATGGAACTCGGTCGTGGGGTCGGCAGACAATTTGTTTCCCATCTTGCGCTCTGATCTACGAGCGGCTTATTAGATTGGACACACGTTTGATTTATCGCATGGCCAGCGAAGGCACTCCTTGCCGGGTTGGTGGCACCGCAGCCACAAGCAGGCAAGAAAAATCAGGACAACTAGGATGAAAAAAACTGCAGCAAAGATCTCAGGCTCTAGACCTCCCTGGAGCACCCGCATATCTGGATGGACTACTCACTGACGGTCCACTCCGTGTGTCAAGTTCTGAATCGGTCTTCCCTGCAGGGCATGAAGAGTCCCGGGTTTCGGGTTTCGGCGCCACTTGTGGCAAGCCACTTTCTGGCCTGAAGAATGATGAGTCACCACATGCAGGATTCTTCTCGTATCACACTTTATTGGAGTACAGCTCAGTTGAGGTAGAATGGTAGAAGAAAGACCCAGTGCCTGAAATGCAGCCTGCTTATATAGGGAAACTGGGACACGTGTAGCCATATGATTGGCACCCAAAGTAATGCCTCATTAGCATATAGCTGGTGATAGGTGGTAAGGAGTGCCAAATTAGCATAGTCAGGGATCACATTGGATAGGTCACTACTCAGCACCTAATTAGCATAAGCGGCAGAGGTACAATAGCTGGGGAACATGATGCAATGTTCCAGCAAGTTGCACAAGGGCCAATTGCGCCCTACAAGATCATACTTTGAAAATATGTATTCCACAAAAATGGAAAACCTAGAAGAAATGGACAGCTATTTGGACAGGTACCATTTACCAAAATTAAAAGAAGATCAGATTAATTATCTAAACAGACCTATAACCCTTAAGGAAATTGAAGCTGTCATTAAAAGCCTCCCCCAAAATAAAAGCCATGGTTCATATGGTTTCTGTGCAGAATTCTACCAGACATTCAAAGAAGAATTATTACCATTATTCCTCAAACTATTTCACACTGTAGAAACTGAAGGAATATTGCCAAACTCCTTTTATGAGGCCACAATTACCCTAATACCCAAGCCACTCAAAGACAGAACAAAGAAGGACAGTTACAGACCAATTTCCCTCATGAATATTGAGGATAAAATTCTCAACAAAATTTTAGCCACCCATATACAACAATATAGAAAAAATATCATCCACCACAACCAAGTAGGCTTCATCCCAGAAATGCAGGGCTGGTTTAACATATGAAAAATCGTAAACATTATCTATCATATAAAGAAACTAAAGGAACAAAACCACATGATCATATCCTTAGATGCTGAAAAATCCTTTGACAAAATCCAACACTCCTTTATGATTAAAGCCCTGGAGAGATCAGGAATACAGGGAGAATACCTAAATATAATAAAGGCGATTTACAAGAAGCCGACAGCCAGCATCAAACTTAATGGAGAAAACCTCAAAGCAATCCCACTAAAATCAGGAACTAGACAAGGATGTCCTCTCTCCCCTTATCTATTCAATATGGTTCTTGAAGTTTTAGCTAAAGTGATAAGGGAACGAAAAGAGATTAAGGGCATACAAATTGGAAAAGAAGAAGTGAAGCTATCTCTGTTTGCAGATGATATGATTGTATACATAAGTGACCCACAAAATTTTTCCAAGGAACTTCTACGACTGATAAACACCTTCAGCAATATAGCAGGATACAAGATTAACTCAAAGAAATCAGTAGCCCTTCTATACACTAAAGATAGAAAGGCTAAAAAGGAAATAAGGGAACCATTACCCTTCATAATAGCTGCAAATAGTATTAATACCTTGGAGTAATTATAACCAAAGAAGTAACAGATCTGTTTGACAAAAATTTTAAATCACTGAAGAAAGAAATTGAAGAGGATATCAGAAAATGGAAAGCTCTCCCATGTTCCTGGTTAGGTAGGATCAACATAGTAAAAATGGCAATTCTACCCAAAACAATCTACAGATTCAATACACTGCCCGTCAAAATCCCAACACAATATTTTTTGGACCTTGAAAGAACAATACTCAATTTCATTTGGAATAACAGGAAAGTCAGGATTGCCAAAACAATTTTGCTCAACTAAAGAACCTCAGGAGGTATCACTATCCCTGACTTCAAGCTATACTATAGAGCTACAGTTATAAAAACAGACTGGTACTGGCATAAAAACAGACTTGTGGATCAATGGAATAAAATTGAGGATCCAGACATTAACCCAAAACCTATGAACACCTGATATTCGACAAAGAGGCCCAAAATATTCAACGGAAAAAAGATAGTATATTTAACAAACGGTGTTGTAATAGCTGGATGGTAGTGTGTAGAAAAATGCAAATAGATCCAAGCCTGTCACCCTGCACAAAACTCAAATCCAAGTGGTTATCAATGACTTAACACCTGACAACCACATATAAGTAACACATACCATATTTGTCTTTATAGGCCTGAGTTATACTCAGCATGATTTTCCCATCTGTCAGATCATATGTAGTTCTATTCATTTACCTGCAAAGTTCATTATTTTAATGGATGTTATATTTTATTTCATAAATATACCATGTTTTCTTTATCCATTCACCCATTAGCAGACATTTAGCATGTTCCTGGTTTCTGGCTATTATGAATAGAACTATAACAAGCATGGTTTAGCAAGCATCTCTGCAGTAGGATGAAGCACCCTTTGGATATATGCTCAAGAGTGGTACATCTTGACCTTTGAGGTAGATTGATTCCCATCTTCCTGAGGAACTGCCACACTGATTTTTACAAATTTTCATTCTCGCTAGCAGTGGATGAATGTACCCCTTACTCCATTTCCTAGCCTGCATGATCTGTCTTTGGTTTTATTGATCTTGACCATTCTGATAGATGTAAAATGAACTCTCAAACTAGTTGGGGTTTGCATTTCTCTCATAAATGAGGATGTCAAACATTTCTTTAAATGTGTCTTGGCCATTTGAGCTTTGTCTTTGGAGAAGTTTCTGTTTAGATCTCTATCTTATTTTTTAATTGGGTTATTTGTTTTCTTGACGTACAATAGTTTGAGGTCTTTATATATTTAGAAGATTAACCTTCTATCAGATGTATAGTATGTAAAACTCTTTTTCCATCCTGTAGGCTGCTTCTTGGTCTAAATGATGGTGTCTTTTGCCTTATAGAAGCTTTTCGGTTTCATGAGACTCCATTTATTTATTGTTAATCTTAGTTATGAATCTTACATTCAGAAAAGATTTTTCCTGTACCAGTGAGTTCAAGAATATTGCCCATTTTATGTTCTGGCTGTATGTCGAGGTCTTTGATCCATTTGGGGTTGAGTTTTGTGTAGGTGAAGAGTACAGATCTATTTGGATTTTTCTACATGCAGACATCCAGTGTGACTAGCATCATTTGTTAAAGATGATTTCTTTTTACAGTGTGTATTTATGGCTCTTTATAATAAATCAAGTGTGTAGACTTATTTCTGTTCTTCAAGGCTATCAGTGTTTCTATTTTGTGCCAATGCCATGCTATTTTTATTACTATAGCTCAGTAGTACAACTTGAAATTGGATACATTCTTTTGTATTTGGATGCACTGTTCCATAGAGACATTAAGACTGTTTGGCTAACAAGATCAGTTCTCTCCAGCATTTCTCTGTTTAGTTTTGTCCAGATGGTTTGGCTATTGTCAAGAGTGGTGTACTGAAGTCATCTACTATCATTGTCAATACATGATTTAAGCTACAGTAGTACTTCTTTTATAAATTTAAGTGCCCTTGTGTTTGATAAATAGATGTTAAGAATTTCAATATCCTCTTGGCAGATTTTTCATTTGATAGTATACAGTGACTTTTCCTATCTCTTTTTATTATTTTTGGTTTAAAATCTATTTTGTCAGATAGTAAAATGGCTTTTTTACTGGCTTTTTAGATCCATTTTCCTTCTCTTATTCTGAAACTGTCATTCCTTGACATTAAGGTGTGTTTCTTGGATGTAGCAGATTGTATTTAAAATTAATAATTAAAGAAAAAAAGGCCATGTACTTGAGCATAGGTAATTAGAAGGCGTGGAGTGAGGAAAAGGAAGGGGAAATGATCCAATTGTATTTTAACTAAAAGTTTAAACTTATTTTCAATTAAAGAAGAAAAATTGTGTATATAAAATACATTAGCCTAAGAGATTTATCAAGCATTTATATTTTTATTGATATGAAATATTAAAATATCAATAGCCACTAATGCGACAATGGTCAGACTTAAGAATAACCTAAGTGCCCCATTTAAAAAATATAATATGGGAAGCCTGGAAAAACTGAAAAGGCAAATGGGCATCATCTAGCACAACCTTGTAAACAATGAGTGTCCAACAAAGAGGTTAAATCTAACTTAATAATCATAGAAAACACTGCCTTCACCAACAATACAGCAAACATAAAGCTTAACAGCAATTATACTAGTTTTAAGACACACAGTGGATGGCTTTATATGCAGGGAGGCAGGAAAGAACACTTAGGGCTAATACCAGTAAGTTTGTTTCTTTTTTCTCTACTTGGTGATGATTATTAAGATGTTCATTTGCTCTAGGCAACCATGCTTTTCCTTTTGGGCATCTGCTGCAGGGTTATCATATTGCTTACATAGAACATCTAGTAGCTAAAACTGGTGATTTTAAGCTAATAACAACTTATATTTTTGCAGTCTGACTGCATTTTTAGCCCAAAGTACAAACTATGTTTCATACAGGTCTTCAAGAAAGAACATAATATTTTCCTAAAAAGTGCAGTGTTGTTTCTGTGAATAAGCATGCTTTATAGTAGTCCCTAACTAGTGATAAGAGCCACACCATCTTCTTATTGATTACTTACACACACATACATACATAAACATACACACTTACACATATATGCATATATTTCCCTCAATCTAAAATGTTTTTATATTTTACATATGTACTAAATTCTAGCATTAAACAATTTTAAAGCAATTTTTAATTATTTTTCCTAGCTATATCAGTTTCTCATTTCTCCCCCTTTTCCTCTCAGTTCCCACCCTCAGCTCCTTATTTCCCTTATCCCTTCCCTCTCCATTCCCTTTAGAGAAGTGCACGCCTCCCATGTGTATCAGCCAGCCATGACATATCAAGTTACAGCAGGAATAATCACCTTCTCTCCTATTATAGCTTGATGAGTCAACCAAACAGGAGGAAAAGCCTCCAAGAGCAGGTAGCAGAGTCAAAGACAGCCCCCACTCTTTCTGCCAACAATTTGCTGTGCCTAAAACATATGCTGGGACAAAGATGGTGCAGAAATTATAGGAATGGACAACCAATGACTGGTTCATCTTGAGACCCATATCATGAGAGGGAGCTCACTCCTGATGCTGCCTGGAGGGTCAGGACCCAGAGTCTAGACAGCCCAGAGACCTAGGATTAAAACCAAACATGATTGGCAAAAAAGAAAAATAGCCAATGAAATGATTTCTAATGATATTCTGGTATATTCATTGATCATTACCTACCTCAATTGTCATCAGAGAGGCTTCACCCAGCAACTGGTGGAAAGAGTTTTAGAGACCCCACAACTGAACATTAAGTAGACCTAGGAAATTCCTGTGGAAGAGGGGGAAGGAGGATTATGGGAGCCAAAGTGCCATGAACACCACAGGAAAACATCCAAGTCAACTGACCTAGGCTCATGGGAGCTCACAGAGACTGAACTACCAAGCAGACAACTTGCATGAGATTGACCTGGGTTCTCTGCACGTGTGTTGCAGTAAAAGTAAATTTATTTATTTGCCCACTTTCTTTTAAAAAAAATAATTCTTTAAGAATTTCTCACAATGCATTTGATGGTATATACTTCTCCCAGATTTCTACCAAATCCATGTCTCTTCTCCATCCATCCAACTTTGTTATTAAAAAACAAAACAACAAAAACAGGTCAAACACACTTTTTTTTACTGCTCACTTACTCATGAATCTGTGGTGTTCTCTGTCTTTGCTCTTAACCCACCAGGGACTGGACCTATAAAGAAAACCGACTCTCAATCTCCCAACAGCTATAATTGTCAATAGTTTTTTAGCCAAGGCGATCCCATTACCACCTCCTCTAGCTCCATGCTGGGATTTTGTTGGGTTTGACCTTGTACAAATCTTGTATATGATGTCACAACTACTGTGAATTCATACTGTACAAATATCCTTCTGTGTTCCCCAGTTCTTTTCTTACAATCATTCTTTCTCCTGAGCCTCAGGTGGGGAGTTTATCTACCTTACTGTTATTGGGATAAAATACCACAACAAAAGTAACTTATGCAAGGAAGGGTTTATTTGAATTTATGGTGCCTCAGAGGTGAGTGTCCATCATGGCTGGGAAGCCTCAGTCATGACAGTGGCAGTAGCAACCTAGAGTTCATATCTTGAGTCATAAGCACAAAACAAAGAGAAAACATTGGGAATAACATGGGTGGTAAATTCTCAAAGCTTACCTCCAGTGAGGTGTTTGTTAGTTGCTTGCCAGGTGAAAGGGCTATCCAAATGTGGACATCTGGGTTTCTTCTAGAAAACTCTAAGTGTTCTCTGCATTTAAACTATGTACAGTGATGGTCTCCAGGAGACACATTTTTATATGGACTTAACTGAGTCCTACTAAATTTCAAGGGGAGGGAAGTTAAGCTTCATCTTTTAAGATGAGAGGCATGAGGAAATTTGTAATATATTTTGAAATCTCCAGAACACTTAAAAATTTTGAGGTCTTGGTGAATTTTAGGATGCCATCTATATGATTTATTATAGACTATGTCTTAGGATTTCTATTGCTGCTATAGAACATCATAATCAAAAACAACTTAGGAAAGAGAAGGTTTATTTCATCTTTCACTTTAGAGTAACAGTCCATCATTGAGGGAAATCAAGGTCAGGACTTAAGCAGGGTAGAAACTTGGAGTCAGAAATGGATACAGAGGTCATGGAAGAATGCTACCTACTGGCTTGCTCATCATGGCTTTCTCATCTTTCTTTCTTATAACTCTCAGGAACACCAGCCAAGTAAGGATTATCACCTACATTGGGCTCAGACCTTCTTCATCAAGTATCAATTAGGAAAATGTATCACCAGCTTGCTCAAAGAATAATCTGGTGGGAGCATTTTCTCAATCAAATTTTCTTTTCTCAAATGACTCTAGCTTATGTACAGTTAACAAAAAAATAAGTAAGACAGACTACATCACTTTAAAGACATAGAACCTTTAGGAGAAGTAAGCCAGACTCTCCTCTTCTGTGGTCTCCCTTTGAGAAAAAAAAATGCGGCAATACACTCATCATAATAACCAACTCATATAATGTGGGACAGACAGATTTTTATGTTGCAGCACAGGTGAGGATGTGCTGAAAGGACCAGGAAGTCAAGCTGAAAGGAAGGTCTTGAGAATGGGTGATGTGCATGATGACTCTGTGTCTTCTTAAGTGTTTTTTTGTATATATTCTAATGACAAAGCACACCTCTATAAACACATAGGACTTAATAATGGTGTTTATTCATGTATTCATTAATCAATGATACTTACTCTGAAGCTAAATGCTCTGTCAAGCCTTGGAAATCTTACTGTATTAATAATACAATATCATCTCTCCAGGGCATTGTGGGCTGTAGCAAGGAAACACGCACTATCCAATTACTAATGCAATGAGGACTAGGAGAAGAAGACCATAGATGCTGTGGAAATGCTAACAACATTGAGAAGGAATTAGAATAAGAAATGGATAAATGAAACCTAACACTTAGAAGGTAAGAAGGAGATGCTAAAAAGGCAGAGTGTGAGAGTTTATGGGTGTTTCCTTTGTTTTCTTTCAAATACCACATGGTTCACTGTGTTTTAAGTAGTACATAGGAAAGTCGTAACTACATTGAAGCTGATTTTTGGTTCACCAAAGAATGCCTTTGATGGATGAGATATGAATGTTGATATCCAGTCATATTTGAGAATTTGTTTATCAATAAATCTTATGTTCTTCCTTCTTACTGCAGAAGGATACATATTGTACTAGCCAAGGTCAGTCCTCTGCAAACAACTATTTTAGATGGCTGGTGTTGTAAGTAAAGTGATTTGCTCACCTGTCAGGACAGTATAGAAGCATCAGACTGAGGCTCTATGAATGAAGTCTTCTCACTCATTAGTAATTCTTTTCTGTCTTTGCAACTGGGACTCTATGGGGACTTTTTATGCTTAGTTACCTACATAGCTAATATATTATTCTACCATCTATGAACTCCAAAAACAGCCTCACTCTGAATGTCCTTGTGGTTGGAAACCCTTGTGCTCCGTATTTCAACTTGTTATACCAGATTCATGATGTGTGGGAAGGTAAGAGAGGAAGACATATATTCCTCCCACAGACAGTCAAATGGCCTAAGTCCTCTATATAGTGAAGATATCTTCTTGGAAGAGTCCTTGAGTCCTGCACACTAAAGCTTGTCTTCCTCCCAGCCTGCCTCCTCCTCCTCCTTGTCTTGGGAGCACTCTACCTCTCACCTTGGGATAATCAGGTTAATAATTAAGTTGGGGATTCACCAGAATATTACCATTATTTGTGTTGGGTGTCATGTTAATGAAGAGTTCACATTAAAATACAGTGCAGAAGCTTGGTTCACTGGAGTGGATGCTGGCTCCTCGCATGGATGGGGTCCTGGACTCCTTATAAGAACACATACTTACTCTCTGATTTCTAAATAGAGGAATGACCCATAAAACTGGGAGGGGAAAGGCATTTTTTAAGAGAGTGGAAGTTTGCTAAGTAATCAGGAATTTGTTTAGAGATATATCTGTTGTATCTATACTGATGATTCCTGATGAGTAAATGGGTATGTGGAGCAAGATGTGTATATCTCAAAGTAAGAGGTGTATCTGCCCTGGAGAAGATGCTCAGAGCCTGGCTCTTTAATTCGATGGAAATCACTTCTTTCTCTCCACCCCGGTTCTCCTGTCAGGTTTACAGATGTTGAGACTAACTTGCAGGTACAGCCCAAATTGTCCCAGTTCTTAAGCTAATGATAGAGGCACAGTTTCAGTCTTTGCTACCAAAAAGGCAAGGTTATGTTGTGGTTGAAAGCCTGGCTCATGCTACTTCATTTGGATCCCATCATGAATCAGGGCAGATTTTTCTAAATTTTCTGGGCGTATTCCTTGTAGTGTAAAGCAGGGATTACAGCAAGACCTACCACAAAGCATTGTGGTGAACAGTGAAATTCAGACCCAGGAGAGCGGTAAACACCCTGGAGTGCTGAGGCACTACTTGGGACATGTGACTTTCTATAAGGTTAAGTGATGAAAGTGTAGTAAAGCTGATGCTTCTGCCTCCTCCTGGCTCATCCATGAACTAAGGTTATTTCTGAATCCAGGCCTCCCTTACTCTTGAGCTTCACTTCTCAGTCAAAAAGATTTCCAATTTTCCTATTGATTTCTAACCAGAGTGACAAGCCTATATAAAATAACAATAGAGACTCCAATATGAAGGAGAAGAGTAAATGAGTCTATTACATAATAGGCAACAGAAGTTCTGGGAATCTGATGGTCTCATGGAAAGATCCAGTAAATTCCTTGACTTCCAACTTGGCCAGTTCATATTGTTCTACTATTTTCACAGGGCTGTTCTTTTGCAAAGTGTACCTCACTGCCCTACTGTTTTGGTTTTATTTTGAAAGGGTCCCCCCACCCCATGGAAGTGCCACTTGTTCTCATGTATGTGGGTGGGCAGGCAGGTAAATAGGCTCAAAGCTGATGCTAAGTTAGCAAGCTGAGTCTTGGTTAATCACTGTCTGCCTTATTTATTGAGGCTGTCTCTCCGTTGTACCCAGACCTTGCAGCTTCAGCTAGTTTAGCTAGCCAGCAGGCCCTGGATTCCTTGTCTGTGTCTCTTAAGCAGTAGGATTACAGGCGGGCTGCCACACCCACCTGGTATTTATGTGGATTCCAGAGATTTAACTCACATCTTCATGCCATCTCCTAGCCCTTATACTTTAAGTTTACCAGGTCATTGGCAGAAAGAATGCTACAAACCATCCAGTGGGTTTCCAAGAGGGGATTTTCATGGGTCCAGCCTGAATTATGTGTTGTTCTCTGAGAAAATGGAAACAGCACCCGGATTGGCTGGCCATACACAATCCCCTTAGGTGAAATAGAAGTATTGAATTCAGCCTGCACATGGGGGGGGTGCCTTCAAAGTAAAACTGGAGCATTGTTCCCAAAGAAGGCAAAGAGAAAGTCAGAACTGACAGATCCCATTCCAAGCAAAGGGTTCAGAACGAAGGACATCAGCACACACATGCCTGTAAAACTGTGAGCCAAGAAACATTAGCGCAGCAGCTGGGTAAACTCCGTGTGGATGTGCATGAACTATTTTTCTGTGTTCTTTTCTTGCAGACAAGATCTCACGGTTCATTCATCCCCTACCCTGTGCCTGGTGCTGTGCTAGAAGCTGAGGTTAAGGCAGCAGCAAGACTTTCAAGGCACCCAGGCCTGAAATCTGCCTGAACACTGAACCATGCCACAGCCAGGTTCTATTTCAAGGATTTTCATTTCATCTTTCTCCTTAATAAGACTGAGTGGAGCCTGCTCATACCCCTCTGCATCCTACGAGCATGCTCTTCAATGGAAGCCATGTTATGAAATGGGTTGTATCATTGGAGGGGCAGGTAAGAAATCTGAAGCAAATGACCTCATCTAACTCTCATCAGCCTCCATCCTGGCTCTTGCCCCCACAGCAGGAACAAGGACAAAAGGCCCATTGTCCTTAAAAGCCTATAGGATAAATGGAGAGAAAACGTGTCTTTGCTGGTTAATCTGCCTTGATAAAGAGTATTGTTTTATCTCCTGCCATCGCCAAGGTCCCAAGGGGTGAATTCTACTGGGGACAAAGTCTTTATTGTCTTTTCCAACTCATTGAGATGATTAAATTGACCTTTTATATACCGTGTGCTTGGCACAACCCAAGTGCCAAGGTGTTAGAGTGCCTTGAGAATAATTTCCTTTTCTCCCACAAGGGGCATGGCATCTACAGAGATACTGTGGGGCAGAGAAGCAGTGTATTTCTCTTTAGCTTCAGTTTTAATTTTAAATTTAAAAATGCAATCCCTTAAGTAAATTCAGGTTTATGTAAAAATTACAAAGAAAGTACAATGAATTGCCTTCTATTTTCCAATACCTTCTAATTTTTCCTAGTGATATCATTTGCATTTACGGTCTCCTAAACCGGTGATGGGGCAATAATAATACTTTATTATACTAACTAAATTAGATCATATCACAAGTACACACTCTACTTTAGATTCACACTGCATTGTTCACGTTGCAGGTTTGGTCAGCATTGTGATATTGTGATACACACCTGCCACTGTATGGTACAATATAGAGGCATTTCATTACCCTGAAAGTCTTGTGTGTTCTGTCAGCTCACTCCTCATCTCCCTCCCCAGGCAGGTGCTGATGCTTTCACCTTCTCTAGCTTTACCTGTTCCAGAGTGTCAGAGAGTTGGGCTCATCCCTATGGTCCCTCAGACAAACATCTTTCGATTGGCATTGGATAACTTTTTTCTGCTCGTGTGACTTGATAGCTGGGGATTGAACCCAGGGGCTTTCACATGATGGGCAAGAGCTGTGTCATGGGACAACATCCAGACCTTAATGACCAATAGCCTCTTCCTTCCTTAAAAGCTTTTTGTGTAACAACTACTAGTCTCTACCCTGTCTTTCTTTTTCTTAAATTATTATTTCCTATGAGATAACCTAATTTTTAAAAAGAGTCTTATTGTTTATTATTTCAAAAACTGAAATGACTAAAAAGAAATTTCTAGTTCTTTTATGTAAAGTAGAGAAACTGTAAATTGTAATACATCAACTGTGATCTGACTGGATTAAGTTGGGTTAGGCTTCAGACAGCACTGGCATTAATGACATTGTACCCAGATGAATTTATATTCATATAGTCAGTATTTCCCCTGAAATAAATAATCCCTGTTTTTTCCTCAGCAAAGTTGGAGGTCCCATTTACAGTTAGTAATATCATTCACAAATTCACTTTTAATACATGGGCCAAACATTTTTTCTTTTTATTTGCATTTCTGGAACAGAACATACTTAATCTGTCGAGGAAAGTAGGATGGTAAGAGGTGCTCCTATTCAGTTATACTGTGACACGGAGGTTAGGATGGGAACCCACTGTGGAGAGTATAAATCATAGAGTGTTAAGACCCTAGCTAAATGTCCTTGCCATGTCTGGAGAGATTAGTGTTCTTAAACAGCCATTTCTCGCCCAGACTCGATGTATTCATCCACAAACCACTGTTCTGGAGGTCAAAGGGGAAAACCCGTGGAGCATATCAACAGCAGAGGCAACCACAAAAACCCTCTGCAAACAGCACTAAGCCAGGCAGGGCCTTTGGTCCGTGGAGAAAGGAAGGGCTAAGTCCATTTAGGTGCTCATTAAATTACTCCTGACTGTCCACAGGGGTAAAAGCAGGGTTAATCCTGTCACCGATGTGTTCCACGACATAGCTAAGTCTGTCTAAGAAGCCAACTTCACTGAGGTGAAGGGAAATGAAAAGGTCAGGGGCCATGTGAAATGTCACAGAATTGAGAACACCATCTCTCCCTTTTTGGCTCTACCCCTGCTGTGACAGGGCCACTGACAATAAATAACTTACAATCTTCACCCTGCCTGCCTCAAAAGTCCCATTTCCTGAGCAAGTATCTGCACTGGAGAGGTCATTAGTAGACAGCATGATTCCCAAGGAGGTGTGTGTGTGTGTGTGTGTGTGTGTGTGTGTGTGTGTGTGTACATGCTCATGCTTGAGTACATGTGTGTACTTGTATGCGGAGGACAGAGACCGACTTTAGCGATCTTTTAAAATTGCCCCCCACCTTATTGTTTTGAGGCAGGATCTCTTATAGAATCTAGAGTTCACTTTGTGGTAAGCCTGGCTGGGTGCCTAGCCCTATCCTGTCTCTCATGACTAGAATTATAGGTGTGTCCCAGCATTCGAGGCTTCTAAAGTTGGTCTTGGGGAGCCCAAACTCAGGTTCTCATGCGTGTATTGCAAATACTTCACTGTTTGAGCCATATCTACTGCTCCTGTGTATGTTGCTCAGTTTTGGTCAACAATTAATTTAAGGTTAACTGAAGGATTCAGATTCACTCTTTGCCTCTCCCTAATTCCCTTTCTCCTCATATAATTTTACCGTAAGGTCTGATAACATGATAAGCCTAAACCTCACATTGCATAGTATACAAAGTGAACCCGAAGTTTCTGCACCTGTGCATCTGCCAGCAGGCTCATGACTCTCTGTGTTTCAGCCATGGATGGTGTTTCTTCCCTGTATCATTGTTGCTCAGCTCTCTCTGTACCCCTGCATCAGTGAGGTCCTGAACTTGGCAGCTCTTGCAGAGTGATGACCAGGAGGCAGCAAGAAAAAAAAAACCTAGCAGGTCTATTGTTCTGGTTTAGAGAGAGCAGCTCAGCTTGCGTTTCTGAATTACAGTTTTGTAATAATAGTAGAAGAGGAGGAGGAGGGGGAGGAAGGGATGGAGAGGGAGGAGGATAGGCAAGAGGAGGAGGGAGGAAAGAAATGTAAATGCCATCACTCTCTAGATATGGAACATCGTTTGTAATTGTTATTTATACACTTAGTTTAGTGGGGGTAAGTTTGCTTCACCCAAAGGTAGATTACAAACCCAGTACCAGCCCATTCCCTTGCATCTCTGTTTATTCAATACAGATGGGGATCCTAGAAAGCATGCTTGAGGCAATTATGGGAAGGAGGCCCTGGAAGATAGGAAGACAATAATATGATGCTGGGAAAGCTATTACCTAAAGTGACACCAGGAGGGCACTATGACTACAGATACCAGCAAAAGACGATCAATTGTTAGGGCTAGAAATGGACTCAGTTGTGTTAAAAGAAAGAAAGAAAGAAAGAAAGAAAGAAAGAAAGAAAGAAAGAAAGAAAGAAAGAAAGAAATGAAGGAAAGAAAAAACCCAAAGCAATGGAGAATTAGGGTACATTATCAGTCACATGATAGAGTATCAGAAAGGAGATAAACTTGGTGGTTAATGATCATAGACTTGGGAATGACAATGGATTTGAAGCCAACTTGTACTTTTAACTATTCATTTCAATAAACCAATCCAGCCCTCAACCCCTGCATTTGGCAAATGAGATGTTCATTTTAGTATTCTTGAAACTTTGATTTGATAAATAAATTGCTTACTTAATTCAGATAGTTTTATGTACTGTTCCCTTTTATTTAGTCATTAAGAATTCTGAATGAAGGGGCACACTGCATGGAGCACCACTGAACTTTATCACCATAAAATCCATATATTCTAAAGAAGCTGGTAAAGTCAGTGTTCTGTCAGAAACACCATGGAAGACCCTGCCTTAAATGAGAGCTGAAATGATGTGTATTGACAATCCCATTAAAGCAGAGATTTTGAAGTTTGGTTTCTGATTGTTTCTCTAGGACTTTGAGCATTTGGGTCCAAAGTACATCATTAATGCTGTCTTCCTTGCTATTGAAAATGGATTTCGTTTACATCAGTCATATTGAAAATGGATTTCGTTTACATCAGTCGTATGTACAGCTGCTTTCCGTGGACTCAAATAAAACAAGGCTCACCCCCTACACACACACACATACACACTTGCTTGCAGGCTCTGCAAATTACAGTCTTCTATTGTGACATGTATCCTGGCAGCAGGCCACTGTCTGCCCAACCCTACTGTAGGGTCAAACCCACTCCCATCCCATAAAATCACTAAACTCCGGGGAAAGTACTAAGAGCCTGGAAGAAGTATTCAACATCTCTCTTGAGATGAGTAAATTACATGGAAGACTATGGGTATTTTATGATCTGTTATAGACGGATAATTCAAGGTACAGCTTGCTTTTTTTCCTCTTAAAGCAAGAAAGTTTAGCAGTGAAACTCATTTTCCCCAACTCCCAAATGGTTTTGCAATAAATCTGTGAACTTAATCAGCTTCCTCTGTTGAGGCAATCTCCTCTAATTGTGTTCTTATGTGCGAAATAGATATGATGACAAAAATACTACATCTCTAGAAAGAAAGTGTGGACCTCCATGACCCTGGTAATAACGGTCTCAGTCCCCGGTGAAAAGGAGCCAGGATTGCTCTGTCTTTGGCAGTATTTGTCTTCCTTCTTGGTCAACAGTAGGACAGTGAAAATCCTGAACTAAGTGTCTCTGGGTCCATCAAGGTCTGGTAGCTAAGGGGACTGACTGTCAACTAGATTTTGAGAAATTCCCACAAGACTTCTACAGAGCGACAAGAAGTGATAACCCCAATGAACACAGAGATGAAACACAGAACCCAAATGTCTCAATGATTTCATCTCCTTTCCTGGTCCCCAGGGGCCATTGCTTTCTTTTTCCCTACCCTCCATGCCAATAATGGCGGATTCAGAGGGGAGCTGCCAGGAATGTCAACATGCTGATGACTGTCAGCTGGCAAAGCAACCTGGTGTAAGGAAGAGTGGGCTTCCTGTTCCTCAGTTCTTGGGCAGCCGTGACCTTCAGAGCTGCAGGGATTTGTGGGAGTCTGTGGGTGGGGCCTGAGAGGGAGATTCAACAATTGGAAGCTGACCTTTCAGAGTCGGGATTTTTTCCATCCTGGAAAATAAGAACTACACACAGAAATTGAATTAGAAGTGAAAGGATTTCCCCAGGCTCTCATCTGTCCCAGCTGCACCCACAGCCCGGCCTGGCTTGGCTCCCGTCATCCCCAGCTAGGATTCCTGCTTATCCCTCCTAGTTCTGGGCGCTGAGGTCCGCAGAAGCACCTTGAGACAAACATACAAATCCAGCTGGAGTCAGCAGACACAGCCTCAAAATTGGAGGAGGAATTGTGAAAACATTATTTCCCTGCAAATCGGACACCCTCTTCACTCCCACAACAAAAGAACTAGTGTTTCTCAACGCTCTTGCCTCAGGCCCTCACCCGCCTGTGAATAGGGGCACTGAAGGGACAGAAAGAAGCATCATAAAATCCTAGGTTCCCTGCTCTCAGCCTCAAGCTGTGGGTTCCCATTTCCTCCCACTGGACAGCTTCAGTATTAATTGCTCCCAAAACCAACAGTAAAAATTCACTACCACTCCTCGCAGGCAAAGAAACCCTCAGGTCTTCTGGGAATTTCAGAGCAGCGCTTGCTGACCCTGGCGCCCCTCTCCAGTTTACACACAAGCAGCGGGGGTTCCAGACAGTTCTTCAGTTTGGGGAAGAGGCTCTCATCTGCATACAGTAGTCCAAAGCTACACGTGAGAATTCACTAGAAATGCAAATTTTCAGTTCATCAGAAACCTTGAGACTTGGCTGGTTCCTTAGTTAGCTAAAAGAGCCTGCAAGTGACTTCAGTTGAACTAAATCGTGAGGCTCAGAGATCTGGGCTAGGCATTTATTTTGTGAGGACACTGCAGACTTTTATTGTTGTCTGTGTGGTCTTTCACTCCCTTTGGCATACTTTTGTCTGGCAGGCTCCTATTCAGCCTTTATGTCTTCTAAAACTATCCCCTATATGTAAGTTGCCATCATCCTTTCTACCTAAGTGAGTAAAATGTCCTCTAATTTGTGTCCTGACATTTGTGGCATCTACTAATAGCATTGTGCTAAAGTCACCAAGTTCCCAGGTTCTCTGCTAGGCTCTGAAATACGAACATGTTTACATCAGCAAGTGCTTTATATAGAATATTGTAAAACTATCATTTTGTTTCTGATGCTGCCAAAAATAAAATTTTAAAATTGGTTAAAGAAACTGAAATTTTAGACCAGATCTCAGTCTTAAAACCTCACTGCTGACATATGCTGGCTCTGTAGACTGAGGTCATGACTTGGCCTCTTTAATTATCCTATGTAATGAGGAAACACTGGTAATGTTTACCCAGTGTGACTAGATTGCTAAAGGTGCTTTGCTTAGCACAGCAGCTGGCCAGTGCAGACATGATGTCAATGCCACTTGCTGCTGCTATTTGTAGTCATGTGACTGTCGTCCTCCTCATCCTCGCTATCACATCTTAGCAGTGTTTACTGTGCCTGGAGTAGAGAACATAGGCAAAAGCAATTTGAAGTTTTGTTTGTTTTAAATTTTTTTTTTTTTTTTTTTAAGATCAAGGTTGTGGGCTTATCTCTTATACTTCCTAAAGTGCTTACTGTAGGCAAATTTGACTTTTCATAAAATGTTTCCTAGAACATACCAAAACAGTGTCGGATATCTTCCAAAGTGCCTTCCTCCAGTGCCCAAGATTCATCACTGCCAAGAGTCCTGGCTGAGTCATTTAAAATAATATTAGATCTGTTCATCATTACCTACTCATAACATCTTTAAGTTGAAACTCTGGTTTATATTAGGAACTGTAACTTGGTTTCATATTAGAGTTATTTGGGACACTTTTAAACAAAGCCTGCTCTGGCATCTCTAAAAGACACAGGTTTAGCTGGCATGGTGAGTGACCAGGGCATTGGCTCCCCCAGGTGATTCCAATGTGCGGCACCACTTTCTGTTTTATAGATTCCTTTGTGTATTCCAGTGTGAGCACATGCCTATGCACACATGTGGAGGCCAGAGGATAGCCTGTGGAGTCGTTCCTCAGGTGTTGTCTGTCCCCTTTTCTGTTTTGTTTTCTTTGTTTGGGTTTATAGATAGGTTATCATGTCTGCAGCTTTCCAAGTAGGCTAGCTTGCTGGGCCAGTGAGTGGCCAGTCCTGGGGATGTGTCTGTTTCAGCCACGGCAATGCTTGCAATACAAATGCATGGGTTTTATAGATCAAACTCAAGGCCTCATGCTTCAATGCAAGCAAGTACTGCCTAACCCATCATTTCCCTAGCCCATCTAGCTGTGCTTCTAAGTAGCCCAACTACTGAAGGAAATAGACAACTCTTGCCATTTTTCACAAAATAAATGTGTAGTGAGACTGCTGGTCACAGCACATTAGTCCAACAACCTAACTGTCTGCAAGATGTTGTAAGTGGCATAATGTTCTGAGTTAGCAAGTCCCTTCTGAACAGAATGATGCTTAACTTAAAACATCTGAATAGCATTTCAGTGGCACTTGTGGCCAATGCACAGTCTTCTGTAGCTCATTCACCAGGCTGCAATGCCTGCTCCTCTTACCATCTTCCCAGGAAAACCAACTTGATCCATCATCACCAATGCCTTAGAAGACTGGAGGGAGATTCCCTTCCTAACCCTCTAGACTCTTCCTCGCTGAGACACCATTGTCTAAGGATGAGAGGGTCAGTAGCCATCTTGGGACTGATGTTCTCTCTTTCTGCTACAGAGACTATTACAGACTATCTGTGTTGTCTGCCATTCAGAAGTCCACAGGTAAAGAGTCCTTTTGTGATATCCCATCAGTCTCTCCAAATATTATTTTCTCTGGGTACCACTTTGCTGAGAACACAACCATTTTATAATTATGATAAGATGCCTCCTCACGCTAGGGTCCCTGGGCCGTTAGAGCAAGGTTCAAAGCTTTGGCCATGCCTCAGAGTCATTTTATGAGTTCATAAAGACTAAAATGCAGTACATGGTGGCAGAAAAGAAATGTATTTCAATAGGCAAACCAGTTGCTTTAAAAAAAAATAACCCTCCAATAGGTAAAGAAAAAAGATTAAAAAAAAAAATAGATAAACCTGTGGTAAGTTTTATGTTTTTTTCTTTTTCTTTCTTTTTTTTTTAAATCCTTCTTAACCTTATAACCTTGGAGATATAGTTAGCTAGACAACCGCACTCTCTGGAAGTCACATTTGCAGATCTCTTCTCCTCGATTATCCCTTGTTTCTTCCTGCTGCTTCCCATCAGCATTTCTTTTGTCTCTGGGTATATAAGTGTCCAATGAGTGCACATGTCTGCGCATGGCTCAACGCTGGCTGTCCTCAATATCTCATATTTTTTGAGAGAGGGTCTCTCACTGAACCTGGAGCTCATTGATTTGGCTAAAGAGGCTGGCCAGCAAGCCTTCTTGACTTTGCTTATAGAATCTGGGATTATCGATGTTCCCTGCTGCTCCTGGTTTTGCATGTGAGTGCTAGGGGTTGAACCTGAGTCCTTACACTTACATAGCAAGTTTTTCACCTAAGGAACCATCTCTGCCTTACTGTCAACCATCATTTCTTGGCCCAAGGAAAATACAATCAAACCAGAAAAGAAGAGAAAAAATAGAGATGCTAACCAACACATCTCAAGATGTGCTTCTGTTCCAGGTTTGTTGGGTAACACACACCCTTTTATGATTACAAAATATAGCAAAGGGATACTATACACATGTATGATACAGAAACCAGGCTTTAATAGTAAAATGTAATCTTGCAGAAGACCTGGTACTAGTAATATTAAAGCCAGAATTCAGGTTTAGAGCTGCACAGCGCCTGAACTGTGCTCTTTGATATGTATATAGATGGAGGAGAAATCCTTGGCTCGTCTAGGTAGACTATACTGTCAAAACAGCTTGAATTTTTGTTAGGGTCTTCATCTTTTATTGTAATCCCAAGCATTCTTTTTCTCAGTCTACCCATGCCTGAGATACCAGGGGGGACCCAATGAAGAGTTAGAAGGCTTACGGTACAACACTGCAGATCATTCTAGGGATGACTTTGAACACCCAGCAGCTCTCAGAGTAGGCAGATCTCCTGTGTGTCTGTAGGAGAGAGAAGAGTGAACCAAAGATAGGAGTCCCGCAGATGGAGCCACCAGTCAGTGTTTGGCAGCACCATGCTGGGCAGTGGGATTATATTATGTTGTTACTGTTTCCTGTCATTGTAAATATTTGTCTCATTTATGGGTTTAATAAAAGTTGATTGCCTAAAGACAGACAGGAAGTGTGGGCATGGCTACCAAGCCCACATCGTCTCCGTCATCTCAGAGCAGAGACACATGCCAGGTAGAATAGCCATCAGACATCACAGAGATTCCGGGGATGAAGTTGAAATGCTGTTCTGAGAAAAGGTACTGAATTGCATGGCTGATCAAGATGGGTTGAGTTCAGATGAAAGAGTTAGCAAATTATATGCCTGGGCCATAGGTCAATAAGCATAAAAATAATATAAGTATGTTGTGATTATTTGAGGCTAAGCAGGGCAAAGAGTGGGTCTGAACCTGTGGTCTAGGCCTGGAAAGTTGGGGCCAGAACATATTACAACTAAGTTGTTTGTGTAACTCCAGCCAGGCCAGTGTACCTTGAAATGACCCTAGAACTGAAATGCAGCTTGGCTTCTAGATAGGCCTGCTTCCTCCTTGGGAAGCAGAGACCAGGACAGTAAAGGGAATGTCAAAGCCAAATCTCATAGTGTGAGGCAGTCTGAGCATGGAGAAAAGGAACCTTATCAAATCTCTGGTTGTGATTTACCATGTATATGTGGGTATAAACCTCCAAGCTAATAACCTTTCTATTACAGAGAGAGCTAGGTGCTCTCCTGCACCTCCACTGGGGGCGGGGAAGGGGGTGGATGCCAAACAGATAGCAGGAACTTGTTTGTTTGCTTAAAAATCCCTCTGTGTTGCCCAAGTTCTGCTTTGGCACTGGAATGGAGAAACTTTTGCTGTAATTTGCAACGCACAAGCAGGCATTCAGAGTTAGCAATACTAAAACATGCTCTGGTGATGTTTATCCAGGAATGGGCAGAGATGTTGTTTCTTCAGCTTCTGAACAATATTTTAGTATTTAAAGTCTCTAATAAATTATTTAACCTTGGCTAAAATAGCTTTCTAGGGGGAAAAAAACAGTATATATACAATGAAAGGACAGCTGGCTCAACAAGGAATTGGCTGGGGCTCGAGACGACAATGTTTGCAGCAGCCTTTGTCTTTGCAAAGGGAGGATAGCTCCTCACAGGGAAGTGGGAAGTCATCTTTTTTCTTTTTTGCTTTACCTTCTCACTTCTGTCCTCTCCCTTTTCTCTCTCTCCTCCCTGAGTCTTCTTTTCTCTCTCTACCAGATTGGCCAGGAAGAAGAAAAGCCAAGGGCCAGTACTTTGAACATAGATGTTACCTTGGGACTGTGTTAAATTGTAAGCTCTGTAGGTCTGGAGTCGGGGCCGAAATCTGTATTTCTATATGGGTACTGGTCCTGATCCTCAGACCACACTGGAATCACAAGTGTTAGAGGAAGTTCAGATAAAGTTATAATGGAGCAAAGCTAGGCCTTGCCAAACTAGTAAACTGATTATTTCATTCATTCTTTCAATAAGTACTTATTGAAACCTGCTTTGTGCTAGGCCCTGAGCCAACACCAGGCATATAACAGATAGCAAAATAGACTGTCTATCTTCACTGAACTTGGAGCCTAGTGTGTATGGCACTTCAATTACATGTGTAGCAAGATATAGTGCTGCTATTGCTATACATCTAATGAAGGAGGGGTATAGGAATCAATGAGATCTGAAAATGAAAACCTTCGTGGGATGGCCAGAAAAGGAAGTGATAGTGAACAGATCAGAACCCAACAAAAGGTGCCTGTGGTTACTTTTTGTTGTATTGGTTGATTGACTGATGGATTGATGGATTTTGTTTGTACCTCTGTATGTATGTTTCTAGCCACTCATGCCGAGGCTCCCATGTGGAAGTTAAAGAACAGCTTTCAGGAATTTGTACTCTCTTTCCGCTGTGTAGGTCTATGATATTGAACTGAAGTCTCCAGCCTTAGCAGCAGGAACTTTAGCATTAGTTGAATACTTGTTTGGGGCACATATATTACTAAGCATATACATGTGTATTAGCTCATTAAATTCTCATGGCAACATCCCAGGATGTTATCATTATCTGGGTCTAAAATTACACCAGGAAGATGAGCAGCTCAGAGAATTTGTACAAGATCCACAGCTGGAATATGGCACATTGAGAAACCAAGAAGAGACCATAGTCTTCACAATGTCAGCTTCACCCTGAGTGCTGCCATAAACATCCTACACTTTTATCAGGAATATCCCTGACCAACCGAAAAGAATGAGCTCTTCTGCTTCTTTCTGCAACCATAGCCACACAGAGGTCTATTGTGCTCACCTGGCATGGTGCAGCACGGCAAGCCAGAATTTCTCTCTAATTAGACATGATCATGAATGATAGATACCACTTTTCAAGAATCTTCTGTGTGCCACATATTTTCCAAAGAACTTATGCATGTATGCATGTATCAAGTTGCCATGATAATTTTGCAAAACCAGAGTTATATACATGCATACTAACACACACACACACACACACACACACACACACACACACACACACATTTCTTTGTTTTATGGGATTGCAGAGCCTAGAGAAGGTAAATGGCACAATTTGTGTAAGATAGAGTGTAAGCTTCTAAAATTGTTTAGTACTTTGAATTGGTTCCCAGTGAATGACCTATGCATGCTCTGTGATGCCCAAGGCCTTTTGCAAGGGGCAAATGGTCAAAAACTCTACCAGTAGTGCTGAGACATTATTTATCTTTTTTATTGTGTTGGCATTTGCAGCTATGAGTCAGGAGCAACGGTGAATAAAAACTGTGTCCACCTCAACAACATGTTTAAATTTTTATTAGTAGAGTTAATCATGGAGTTGCAGTAGGTTTTTCCCTAGATAGATGAGGCTTTTATATAAGTACAGTCCCACAGTATCAGAAGACAAACATGACTGAATCTGGAAGCTAATGCCTAGAAATAGAAAGGCCTTTGTGACAACCACACATAATCATCAATAATGTGATTTAAATTTGTACATAAAACATAGAATTTTAGAAAACATGTAGCTACAACAAGGATCTTGTAAAGTTTCCATCTCTTTAGGCCTTTTAAAGTTAGAGCTGTGGGAACATTAAAAGCTTCTAAAAGCAATTTGGGGTGATTGGTGAAACTCAGTGAACCAGTATCTTCAAATGCCTACCACATAACATTAAGGAGTCTCTCTTCAGTTAAAGAGCTGGTGAAAATGCAGAAGAGATACAACTTCTCCTGAAACAGAGCATGAAAAGTTCATTGCTATGCTTTCAGATACCATACTGCAACTAACCTTTATGAAAATATCATTCGTTAGATGCTGCACACTGTTCAAGGATGGCTACAGAGACTTAAAAAGCTCTTAAACCAACTGCCTTTTCCAATTATGCATCTACGAAGCTGGATTTTCTTCACAAACTTCAATCAAAAGAACCCATCGCAGCAGCAGATTGAAAGCAGAAGTACATAGGACCACCAAGCTGCTTTCTATTAAATCAGATATTATAGGCAAGTGGATACTATTCTTTTTACCAAATATGTTAGTCAGAGTTTTCCAAAGGGATAGAGCTGATAGGATGAATATAAGTAATTTATTAGAGTGGTTGACAGGCTGTGGACTGTATAGTTCAGCAATGGCTGCCTCCTGTCAGAAAGGCCAAGGATCTGGTAGATGTCTAGTCCACAAGTCTGGACATCTGATTAGTCCTGATCTAATTCTAGAGTTCTGGGGAATGCCTAGAGAGCTGCTGCTCTCTTTTCTACATTACAGTCCTGCAGAAGTAGGTTCTAATACCAACGGAAGAATGTCTCAGCCATGAGAGAAATGAACTTGTCAGTGAGACTGAGGGCAAGCAGGCAAAAATCAAAAGCTTACCTGTCCCATGTCCTTTTATGTGGGGACACCACCAGAAGGTGTGCTCCAGATTTACACGGCTCTTCTGACTCCAAGTGATTTTAATTTAAGGTAAGTCTTCCAACCTCAAAAGATCCAACCAAGAAAATCCCCCATGGGCATGTCCAGCTGCTTAAGTTTTGGTTGATGCAGATGTGGTCAAGTTGACAATCAAGATTATCATTTATCCCACCAAGTGTTTAGTTGTTTGGGGTTTTGGTTTTTATTTTTAGAAAAATATAATTTCTCTTTAAAATATGGTATATGTGTTAGTATACAGTGAGTTTTTTATTATTTGAAATAATTTAATGAAGATGTTCTGTAAAAGCTCTAATTTTGAATACAGTAAACACCAATATATTTTACAGAAACAAAACTGTTTGGGGTTTGCATTGATTTTTAGGTGTGTAAGAGAGTCCTGAGCACACACATTTGAGAGTCTCCATAAAGAACAGGGACACTGTAGCCACACCTTCCTAGTAAACCTATAATAAGATTTGCTAAGAGATTTTTGGACATTGAGCGGTATTCCCACTTTCTCTGCCTTGGCTGTCCTTTTATGTGAAGGCAATAACAACATTAGTGGTATTCTAATGGTGCTTGTGATTTTTGAGTGAGTTGACACCAACAGTCTCTGCAAACACTAGCTGACCATGTCAGCTCTTGCCCAATTTTTGAATGAATGTTCTTCCCACTAGATTCACTCTCAGAAAAATCTATGCTCCTTATTTCTTTGAATTTTAAAGAGCACCTTTACCTTAGCCATTGTCTACTTCTGTGAATCTTACCAGGGATTAAAATCTTCAACTCACAGAGCACTGTTGCAGCTGGACAAGACCAGGCTAGAAAGTGCTTAAACCTCTTAGTCAGGGTCACTTGCACTGTTGACAGAGAAAGGCATGAGGAAAAATAAAGTATAAAGAAGAAGAAAAGGGGTATGTGGTATGAATACAGCTGTCCTGGGGATGTTCATGAAATGCTACTCCTTCTCCCTCCACTGCCCAGAAAAGAAAGTCAATTTTTAAATTAAAGCTGAGGGAGAGAAGCCATGTGTCTATCCAGTTCCAGGCATAGGGGCAAAGATACAGTAGAGTTTGTGCCTTGAGTGTTATAAGGACAGCAGGAATGTCAGAGTGTGGGGAAGTAGGGAGGGCAAGGCATGAGAATGTGAGTAGTGACGTAAGGGGTGGCAGACCTCTGAGGGTCTTATTGGCTCTCAGTGGAGTCAAATGAGCTGACAGCTCAAGCAATCTGCATCAGTGTAGTAGCATCAGAGAATATGATATGTGGATATAGTCGGGGTCTATTTGCATAAAAAGAAAAATAATTATGAATAAGATGTGTTATTTAAAGAGCGGAATCTCAGAAGACTCAAAAGTTGAACCCAGTGGAGTCATCAGAGTTCAGAAATTGAGATGAAAAACACTGAAGAGTGGGCAGGCTTCAACAGGCATATGGGAAACAGGCCAAAGCTTGGACTTGGAGATGATAATTTGGGAATAATTTACCTACTAGGCACTCACGTTTATTTGGGTTATTCTCAGTTATGAGCCAATCAACAAATACAGTTGATGTAGTGTCAGAAAGAGCTGGGGGTGGGGGTGGGATAAAGATGGTTGCATCTCTTTCTTAGAAGAATAAAAAACTGAATTTTCATTTTAGCATGTGTTTATGTCATTCTGGTACAGTTCCAGAACAGAACACCCCATGCCAGGTGCGACCTTATTAAAGTTTCAGAAGAAAAGACTATCTGTTCTGAGACACAATGCCTGGGCTTGTGGAACTAAAAATAGCCCATTTCTCATTCCCCAGGGTATTCGAACTTCTAATTGCTGTCCGCTATGTGTCCATGTTGATATGAGAAATTCTCAGGGCTCCTCTATCTGCTGCCCATTCTTCTCCTGAATTATAGATTTATTTTAATTTTTCATATCTCCTATTCTTTCTTTAAGAATAATACTTTCTTTTTTCCATTTTTCCCTGTTACTACTGTTGTTGTATCTGGCAGCCTTATATTTCATTGTCTTTAAAAATAAGAGCAGCATTTCCCAATTTAGTATCATCTGTGGATGTCATTAACATAACATCTGTAACTTTATACAGGCACTTAAGAAAGAATATCAAATAATGTGTGGATCATCTTACAATTAAGGCAAGTGAAAGGTCATCATTTTAAGGACAAAAAAACAAAACAAACACAGCTATTGTTTTGAATGGTTCATCTGCTCAGCTGCATAGGACCAAAGATAGACTTTTTATGGTGATGCCAATTCACTTGTGTGTTAGAGGTCATGTTGCTCCCTTGTACCACAGAGTTTTGAAACAACAACAGGCAGGAAATGTAGATTTCATAACCTGAAATCTGTTATCTTCCATGAATACCAATGAGCAATTGTAACGGGAGAAGAAAAATCCACAAATGTGTTTTGACACAGTTGTCATGACTGTTTTTTCTTAATGAGCTAAGCTGGGAAATTCCTACTCCATGGTGGCCATGTAGACATGGGATTGTCAAACCACCTGATGTGCTTGTAAGGGACGCTGGCTGTATTGGTTATCTGAAAACCTATCTTTACGTCAGTGATGGATACAAACATGGTATCTCAGCTTTGCAGTTTCTGTGGTGAGCCAATGCTATTATGACATCATGGGAAGGGACTTAGGAATAAATTTCCCAGCTTATCAGCAGGCTAAAGAGTATGAGAAGGAATTTACTGTCAGTAGTGCCATGAAGTCATGAGTAGGTCCGTGTGTGTTACTTCAGTTCTGCATGTTGGATATGTGAAACTATTTCCCGAGAGAAACGGCCTTGGTGGTTTTGAAACTGACTGTTACTCTTCTCAACTGGGTAATTCTACATCTTAAGAAAGTTTTGACTGATATATAAGTTTTTGTCTGAGGGAAGAGAAAGGATGAACCAGGCATTACCTTGGGTTAAGTCAATCAATAAATGAAAAACGACCCAGGTGTGTACATGTAATCTTGGTTACTTGTGTGATTAATATGGGGTGGTCCTAAGTCTGTGTAGTTTGAGATCAGCCTGGGAAACATCAACATAAAATAATTATCTAAGATAATAATTAAGATATTAACTATCTAAAGACACAGAGATCCTGCTGTGTAACACTGTGAGGAAAGCAACGAGGGCTCAGGAAAGACTAGAATTAGCAAGAGAAGACTTGACAAGGCCTGAGGCAATGTCCAGCTCTGCCGTATATTTATCTGTTGCTTTTCTCTGCTTATTTCACATGATGGGGAGAGATGCCCACCCACAGCTCCCAAGACTACATATGGGAGCACCACCCACAAGGAATGACAGAGTCAACACTGGTCTTTATCTAGGAAACAGTCACCTGGCCCACTTCAGACTCCCATCCCTGTTCCAATTGGTTGGGAAATCCATAGACATAGCATCTGTTGATCTTTTTCTATGGATTGAGTGAAAATTGAGTAAATAATTAGTTGAAAACTGGTCATATAAGCCAAGAAGTGTCATATACTCTAGTGGGAAGAGAACTCCAAGAACAAACATGTTTACTTAAGGGCCAATAAGAAGACACTAGGAAGATAAAAAATCCCAATCTTATTATTCCTATGCAGTTCATATCTCAAACATCTTTATCCCACACACATGACAAACAGTCCATGGGAACAGTTTAGCAGATGGGTTGGACCCATCAGCAGGCTTATCACCAGTTTTCAATGCCTTGCAACCATCGGGCATGGCTCTGGCTGCACATGCATTTCTTTAACCACACTCCACCTCCCTGCAATTGTGCCATGTCCTGCAAGAGAACATAGAGTTCTGTGAGTCTTCAACAGACACATGTCAAATGCTACCTCAAAATCTGGGAAGAAACAACTATGGACTTGAATTTGTCATGTGGACAAATGAGTTTGAAAAGATTACATTCAGTTCACTACAAGGAGGTTTTCTAAGCACTTCCAGTTAGGTGCTTTTCTGAGTAGCTGGATTTAGGATTGTTTTGTTGGAAGTATCTGAAAATTTAAATGCTCTGGTTCATGGTCTTAGAGAAGCAGAGGTAACACAGGCTAATACAGGAGATTCAAGCAGATGTTGCCAGAATGGCCTCTCCAAATCTTTTCACTTCAACTCCCTCTGCATCTTCTTCTCTGTACAGACTTTAGTTAAATAGAGACTCCAGGTTTCATATTGTTTTATTGATTTTATATTATATATATTATTTATATTTCACAGTAAGTATAAAAGCAGACTTTTATGCCTCCACTCACTTCCTACTGTTTCTATTGCACATTACAGCAAAAGTCCACAAATAATGCTTAATGAATGCTGACTGGGTCACCAGCCAAACACTGAGCATGGGATGAGGTTCTGGTTGATCAGGACTTTGTCATGTGCCCAATCCTAGAGTTGGAATGAATACAACTCTAAAATAACCACAAGAATGTAATATATGGGAAGCAGCATTCCCCAAACAAAGTCTAGATACTGATATCTAACTATGGAAGAAAGGAGGCTGAGACGCTGTTATTACTGTTCTGGTCGCTGAGACCAAATGCCTGACAGAAAGCTATTTAAGGAAGGAAGATTTTATTTTAGCTTACAGTCTGAGGAGATACAGTCTACCATGACAGAGAAAGCATGATGGTGGCAGGAACTTGTGGTATCTGGTCAACATTGCAGCTGCACTCAGGAAACAGAGAGCTGAGAATGCTATTGTTGGATCTGCATTTTTCTTTTTATGCAGACTGGGACTCCAGTGCCGTAGGATGGTGCTACCCACATATAGGGTCAATATTCTTAACTAACCTCACAAACATACCCAGAGATGTATCTTCTATGATTTTATTTTATTTATAATGAGTTTTTTCTATTTTGAAATTACAATATAATTAAATCATTTTATCCTTCTGTTTCCTCACTCAAGCATTTCCTAGGCATTCCCCCTTGTTCTTTCCTATGTTTATGGCTTCTTTTATACTTGTATATATGTATATTCCTAAATACACAAATGCAACCTTCTCATATGTTACCTGATCTTGGATTTAGATAACCATTTGAAGGAGGTTCCTGGGAAGAACAGTTGTATGTAGTTCTTTGTTTAGGATAAAAGCCTTTCCCCCTTACATGTTAGCATGTCCATTGATATCATTGTTGTACAGGTAGCCATGTTGGTGAGACTTTGAGAGAGTGGCTTTTTTGACATTTCTAGTAGCAAACTTCCTATTTGTCTGCCTCTTAAAAGATCCCAAGCCATAGGTACAGGAATCATGTTTTGATGTATCAGTTGGGACCAGGCACCAATTTTTTCTCTGCATTTTGATCCATTGAAGTTTTTTATAATGACCTTCTTATCTATTGCAAGGAGAAGTTTCTTTGATGCGAGATGAGAGATATACTTATTTATGGGCATAAAGATAAATAGTTATTATCTAGTTATGGTAGTAAGTTTTGTAAAGTGATCATTGTAGGTTCTCCTCCAAGATCCAAAGATCCATGACTTCACTAGCCCCAGGCAGTTGATAGGTTTCTAATACTAGGAAATATTTCCCTCTTGTTGAAAGGGTCCTAAAACCAATTAGAAAGATGTTGGTTATCACTAAGTTATATGTGTCTGTATCTCACCTATAGGGTTTTTATGCCATGCTAGTTATAGATCAGTAGAACTATTGGTTACTTCTGTCCCTAGGAACCTTGCATGGAGCCCTCTGGTTCCATGAATGCTAGCCCTCAAGGAGGAGGCTTTGAGTCAGATCCAGCAGAGGTATTCTGGGTCCTTTGTCTAAAGAGCATGGTGTCTTCATCAATAGAGACTTAGCCTCCACCTCTGGGAGGCAACCAAGGACAACAGCAATAGCTTACAATGCTTGGAGAGTCTCTTAGACAGAAACTCAAATGGAGGATTCCCATGCTTGATGTTGGCATTTTTATTAGACAGTCTATGGCTCTTAGGGAGAGCATTATCAGTCTAGAGGATATTTCTTTTAAACTATGTATGTATATGTATCCACAGACTTCTAGGTATCATGTATAATTTTAGGTAGATTGACAATAACATGCTTGCTCTGACTTTTACAGACATCCTTACTACTTCTGTGTTTATCTCCCTCCCATTCTAATCAAAGCTCACTCTTCATTTTCTCAGCTCTCCCTTCAACTCACTTGCATCTGGCTATTTCTCTCTCTATTGTTCTTGCTCCTCCATTCCCTCACCATTTGTCCCCTGGTTTCTATAGTTAGTCCAGATTATTATCACATTAAAGACATGGCCCTGGGACCACAGATGGAAAAGAACATACAACATTTGTCTCTGGGGGTCTTGGTTATCACATTCAATATGGTCCCTTCTAGTTGTATCAACTTACCTAAAAATTTTATTATTTCATTTTTCTGTACTTTGTTTTTAGAGACAGAGTCTCTTTGCATAGCCCTGGCTGTCTTGGAATTCATCATGTATTCTAGTTTGGCCTTGAATTCACAGAGATCTACCTGCCTTTGTTTCCTGACTGCTGAAATTAAAGGCATATAAAACCATAACTGGCCATTTCTTTACAGCTGAATGGTATTCCATTGTGTACACATACCACATTTTCATTAGGCATTCATCAATTGAGAGACATTTAGGTTGTTTCTGTTTCTTAGATATTGTAAATAGAGTAGCAATGAATATAGCTGAGCAAGTATCTGTGAAGTTGAATGTCCATTTGGGGGGTATATTTATTTTTTAGCTTTTTGTGAGTTCTTCATTCTGATTTCCAGTGTGGATGAGCCAGTTTGCAATCCAACCAACAGTAAGTGAGTGTCTCTTTCTTCCCAGCATCCTCTCCAGCATTTGTTGTTGGCTGCTATATTATCTTTGAGATTCTGACAGAGATACAATGAAATCTCAAACTTGTTGGGATTTGCATTTCCTTAGTATGTTTCTTAGCAATTTCTTCTTTTGTACACTCTCTATTCAGATTCCAAGCCCATGTTCTGGATGGTTCATTTGTTTTGTGGCTCTTTGCTATTTGGAATTTTTTAAATATATTCTGGACATTACTCCCCTGTCTAAAATATTACTAGCAAAGACATTCTCACATTCTGGGGGTTTCCTCTTTATCCAGCTAATTGTTTCTTTAGTTGAAGATAAGCTTTTCAGTTTTATGAGATCCTTCTTGTCATGTTTTTGGTCTCAGTTCCTGAACAAATGGGTTCCTAATCAGAAATTCCTTTTCTGTACCTATATCCTATAGAGTATTGCTTATGTTTTATTCTAGCAGTTTCAGGTTTCACATTGGAGCCTTTGATTCCTTTGAGGTTAATTTTTGTGCAAGGTGATAGATATGACTCTCATTTCACTCTTTTATGAGTAGATATCCAGTTTCCCCAATGCCATTTGTTGAAGATGCTGTCTTTTCTCCATTGTATGTTTTGTCATTTTTGTCAATAGTAGATGACTATAGTTTTATTTACTCATGTTTGCATCCTTAATTTTGTGTCATTGGTCTACATGTCTGTTTTTGTGCCAATAACATATTGCTTTTATTACTATGTCCCTGTACTGTATCTGAGGTCTGAAATGTTAATCCCTCCAGCATTGTGCTTTTTGCTTAGGGTTGTTTTGGCTATCCAGGATTATTTTTTGTGATTTCATATGTACTTCAGGATAGTTTTTTCCGATTTTTGTGAAGAAATTGATAATAATTTTGATTGGGACTGCATTTACTTTATAAATAAATTTTGTAGAACTTTCATTTTCACAGTATTAATTGTATCAATTTATGAACATTGGGTATCTTTCTATTTTCTAGTGTTTTTCTGTATCTCTTCAGAGGTTTATATTTTTTATTGATATGTGTTCATCACTTCCTTGGTTAGAATTATTCCTAGATATTTTGTTTTCTTGAAGACTATTGGGAATGGGAGTGTGTTCATGGTCTCTTTCTCTGTATGTCTATTGGTAGTGTACAGAAAGCTATAGGATTTTGCAAGCTGACTCTGTATCCTGACATGTTGCTGGGATCGTTTATTAGTTTCAGATATTTTTCTGGTAGAATTCTTAGGAATGCTCATGTACTATATCTTGTCATTTGCAAACAGGGATAGTTTGACTAAGTTTCTATTTGTATTCCTTCAATTTCTTACTGCTTAAGCTACCACTTCAAGTACAACATTGAGAAGGAGTAGGGATAGTAAACAGCCCTATTTCTTTCTTGATTTCAGTGGGATTGGTTTAAGACTTTTTCCATTTACAATCATGTTGGAAATAGATTTCTCTAATACAGCTTTTATTATGCAAATCAAAGTTCATCTAGTTCTCTAGGACTTTTATTATGAAGGCATGTTGGAATTTGTAAAAAGTTTTTTCCATGAGTCTATTGAGATTACCATGTGATTTTTGTTTTTAAGTCCTGTAGAATGAGGCCTTTGGCTCTATTGGACCAGAGGTTTAGGCTTGTCTAAAAATGACTTAGACATTTATATTAATTTTATGTTGTTTGGCTTATGTTTTAGGCATATTGTTAGTTTTTTATTTTAATTTAATTTATTTTTATTAATTTGTTTTGTTATATGGCCTGTAGCTTATTAATTTTGTTATGTGTTGACATTTTGGAGTTTGGATTGGGTTTTTTTTACTTTGTCTTTTTTGTTTTATTTATGTTTTTATTTCTTATTTTTTATAGTGTTTATTATGGCTAAAATAGTTTTTCCTTTATAGTATATAGATATTTTATATTATTATTTTCTTGTTTAATTAAAAAGGAAAGTTATATATAATAAAATAGTTATTAAGAATCATAGTTACAATATTTAGTTTATTTGTATTTAATAAAATTTTTAAAATTTTATTGTTTATTTTATTTTTCGAAGTTTAAATTTTTATATTTAATATGTTTTAAAAAATAACTAAGAAAACTGTAATTATAATTATTAAATCTTTAACAATATTAAAGACTATAGAAGGATATAATATTATTTAAGTAAACAGGAAGTATAAGTAACTTTTAAAATTTAGAAATGACAGGGATGACATCTGTCTGTCTGGATAGCTACTTAAATTATTTTTGTAATGTTGAGCATTTATTTTTAGTTTATAGGCTTAGAGTTTTGGCATATTTTTTAGTGATGTAGGAAATTTGGAATATTTTGTTAGTTGCTTTCTGTGTGTCTTAAAGGATGTTTGGTAGGTTTTTTTTTTTTTTTTTTGAAGGACTATTTTGGCTTGTTTTGTCAAAGTTTAGAGGTTTTTTTTCATGAAACTTGTATGTTTAGTTTATATAGCATATTGTTAAGTAGTCAATATAAGAACAATTTTTTTTTGTCTAGTGGCTAACAAAGAAAGTAAACTTTATGTGAAGTTTTTTGATGTTTATTATTTTTTTGAAGTAGATTGGTGTTGCCAGGAGTAGACTTATTTTATTGTCTAGAAAAGTATATTTTATAGGTTTTTGAAAAATTTGAAGATTATTTACTTAATTGAAATATATCTTTGTATATCTAAGAAATTAAGTTAAAATGACTATAAATTTGGTTATTATAAATGACTATTAATTTGTATTTTTAATTATATATTATAATTTCAAATGAATTATATAAACATAATATTTTAAACAAGAGTAGAAAAATATGTATAGTATAACAAAATTGGCTTTAAATTTTATTAATAAACTAAAATCTATTTTTTAAATTATTTTTATATAATATTCATCTCCCCTTTTTTTAGAAAGATATCAATTTAAATTGCCTTATCGGGATCTTGATTCTTAGGAGCTACTAAAACTTCCCTAAATAACACCTGAATCCTACTATAGTCCATGTATGCTGAACCATTCTCACATTTCCGGAATAAACCAAACTTGGTCATGGTGGATAAGACTTTCAGTGTATGTCTAAATCAGAAAGTATTTTATTGAGTATATTTCAATATATGTTCAATAAAAATATTGACCTGTAGGTTTTGTTGTTGTGCCTTTACGCAGTTTAGGTATTAGCATGATCTTGGTTTTAAGGAAGAACTTTGGGTATCTTCCTTCTGTTCATTTTTATTTTTATAGTTCAAAATGAATTGACTATATATGCTCTTTTAAAGTCTGATAGAATTCTTTTGTTAATCCATCTGGGCCTGGAGTTTTTTATTTGGAAGACTTTGTTATTAATTCAATATTCTCATTTGTTTTGGGTCTGTTTAGGTTGTTGATCTCTTCTTGGTTTAATTTTGGTTGTTTGACTGAATCTAGAAATTCGTGCATTTTTAAAAAAATTTCCAACTTAATGGAGTGCAGGTTTTTTTTTTTTTTAAATTAGTCCCTTTTAGTATTCTGAATTTCTTATGTACCTATTATGACATTTCCGAGATCCTTTTTTGATTCTGTTAATTTGGGTCCTCTCTTTTGCTTAGTTGAAACAAGGGTCTGTTGATTTTGCTTATCTTCTCAAAGAAGCAGCTCTTCGATTCTTTGTGTTGTTTTCTTTGTTTCTGTTTCATTCACTTTTGCTCTGATTTTTATTTTTTGCTGCCTGATGAATTTGGCTCTGGTTTGTTATTGTTTAGCCAAATCTTTGAATTATATGATTAAGCTGTTACTTGTTGTTCTCTCTGACATTTATATGTAGCACCTGGGGCTTTAAATTTCTCTTGTAGAACCATTTCTCATGATGTTAGATCTTGTCAAGTTGACAATTGACATGACAGAAGGTAAATCCTGTAGATGTCATGTGCTGAAAAAGAAGGACACAAACACACAATACTTGCTGTCATAAAATCCTTGGAATCATAGATGTTCTAAGGGATCCAGCTAGAGAAAAAAAGATGAAAAGTCATTAGTTTGAAGAAATTTAGCAATCAACAGGGATTTTTTTTTGTTTTGATTTTTTAAAAGGGCGTCTGTATTGAGACTCATTGGATATAAAGATTTTAATTTACAAATATGGAAAGAAGGAAATTGGAACCTGTCATGTTAGGTAGAGGAAGAAAAATGCTAAGTAATAGTACAACTTGTGAACTATTGGATCACTGTGCATTAGACATGTAGACTGACATTTCTCAGAGTTTTTTCTCTGCTGTGGGGTACTGAATATCCATATACACAACCTTCCAACTCTCATAGCTTCTGTCCTGCCAGACACTCTCAAACACCCACAGCCTCTTCCCAAATAATTGACTTTGGGGCTTCTGGGCTAGTCGCTCAAGCATATTACTAACTTGTTCTTACATTTAAGCCGTAATTATTATCTATGTTTAGCCATATGGCTTGGTACCTTTGTTCAGCTCAGCATTCTCCTCTTGTTTCCTTTGCATCTGTCTGATAACTGTGTCACTGCCTTTCTTCTTCCCAGTCTGGTTGCTGGGCCTGTATTTCCGGCCTGGCTACTGGCCAATCAGCATTTTATTAAACCAATACAAGTAACAAATCTTTACACTGTACAAGAGCATTATCTCACAACAGACTCTCTCTTTCTTTATTCTCTCAGTCTCTTTCTCTTTCTACACACACATACACACACCATCACCACCATTATCATTACCACCAATTTATTATGTTCAGTGGTGACTTCATCAGTGTTCCTAAATTCTGTCAGTTCTAGGTATGATTCAAAGGTCAGCCATGTACCAGATTTATGATCTTAGCAAAATACATTGAATGTGTTTAGCCTGCATGTTCTCATGGCAATATAGCTAGCAGGTATTGCTTTTGTGAGGATTAGATGAGATTACATGTTCAAATCCCCCAAAGTGCCATCTAAGATATAATAGGCACTTAGTCATTATTCCACCACTTTCTCTCCCATCTTCTCATGTATGCATCTCTGATTCTAGCAAAAGAACATGTGATTTATTTGTTGTGATGCATGCATTATTCTTGTTGCCCTGGTTTTCAAAACTAGCTGTAACTAGTTGGTATGTAAATATTAAAAACTCCTGAATATCTTTCTTAGTCCTCTAGATCCTTTTCCACTGCTTGGTACATAAGAGACTGACTTTTATGAATAACAAGCCTGATTCTCATGACTTTTGCCAATAGCAAGAAAAGATAATTTAGTTTTTATTGTAAAGATTTTTTTTTTTTTCTGCAGAGTTGTCACACTTCCTGTCAGGAAGGCTGCTCCAGCCCCTCCAGGTCTCTTTCCATTCTGATAATCATGTCTTCCTCTTCTTCAGACTGAACAGATCCATGATCATCATTACTAGCCCTACAAAGGACATTATCCCTTGTGGTCTCTTTTTTCCTCTGCCCACAATTCTCTCTATTGATTACATTTTTCTTAATCTTTCCTTTAATATTAATTTTTCAACAAGACTTCTATGACTCCGTCCCGTGGAAAGGAACCATCCATATTACTGTGATTTGATGTTGGTTCTCTTGCACTCTAACATTCAACAATATTAAACAAGTGAGTTTTATTCTCCAGGAAAATATACTCTTCATTCTGCCTCTATCCCTTGGGAATATCTTCTCACATCACTTGTAGACACCATATTCTTTTCCTTTCTGTGCTGAGTGAGATATCTGGCAGATGAGTGTACAAAGTTAATTATAACATGTATTTTTTAGTAATGAATTAACTGTATAAGTCTTAGCTAGCTTATTTTTTGTGTTCACCATATGGAAACTGTAGATAAACATATTGCAAAACTCAGTACACTCCCAGAAGATGAGGCTCAATTGCTACAGGAAGCTAATGACTCACAATATGTATTCTAAGGCTACTAGACATTAAAAATTCTGCCCTTAGTCATAATTCATTTAGAAAAACACATATTTAGCAAATTATTTTTACGTTTCTTTTTTTTTACTTTCAACTATGCTTCCCTGTATAGCAAAGGGTCAGCATATTCATAAGCAACAGATAATTGCTTTACAGTGCTGGCATATACATGTTTAAGATTTAAACTTAGATATAGATCATTTTGTTAAAGACAAAATGAAACAATTGAGGCATCCAAGCCAAGATAATGCATTGGATTTGATTCCATACTTGGGAAGAATGATGAGAGTCTATTGCTATGTAGACTCTTTGTAGCCTGACTCCTCCAGAGGAAGCATGTTCTGCTTTGGGGGCAGTTTGCAGAAAAATCACATAAGGACTCACCCCTGTGAAGAGCTACAGGCAGTTAAACACTGTTAAGAGAGGAAGAATTAGTCCTCCCCAGAGATGAACCCTGAAAAGTTATCCAAGTGGTCAGCCTTAGAAACATATACATCCAAGTAATGCTAAACAGATCCAGAAGATTGCATTTATGTATTTATTTGCTTATATATATATATATGTAGCAATAATAAAAGAAAGGAGGCCATTAATTTTAAAGGGAGCTGGGGGCTTGTAAGGGGTTGGACAAAGAAGAGGAAGAAGGAAATGATGTAATTATAGTTTATAATTCATTAAAAACTAATAAATTGTACTCTGGGAAAATCAAAACTAGTAGCAGTAGCATATTAACATATAAATTTCTTTGGAAAAGATTGTAATAAATGATACTGCTTATGTCCATTGCTTATAAGATAAGGGAGTATCTTAGAGGCATCCGTGAGTTTTGTCAGTAAGAATGTCTTCTAAATACAAACAAAATACAAAATAAAGTATACTCCAGTCAACTCTGAAACATTTGTGCTAAATGTTTGTGCTAAAAGTTTGTGCTAAAAAAAGAAGGGTTTGGATGAAAAGTTGTATGATGTTACTTGGATAGTTTGTCTGTTAAATAATTTGAACAGTAGTTATTCATGTGTCCAGGGTTTTTTAGAGTGAAAATACAATTTCTCCATTTCATAGGTATATTAGCTCCCTGTAAGTACTATTTTAAAAAGTACTGTCAACTTTTGGCTCATAGCATCAGGAACTAATTCTCTCACAGTGTTGGAGTCCCAAAGCCTGAAAGTGGTGTCCCCCAGCCAAAATCAAGATGTTGGCAGGCCATGCCCTCTCCAGTGCTCTAGGGAGAACACTTGCCTTGCTCTGCTTCTCTAGGCTGCCAGTCTTGGATTTGAGGCCATGTCATGCCAGTCTTCAAGATCAGCAAACTCCCCTTACCTCCATGTGCTCCTGATCATCCATTGTTCATATCTCCTAAGAATCCATATGTATTTGAGACCCAATTCAATACTCCAGTGTCACCTCCTGATCTCAGGATACTTAATATTCTTTACAAAGTGCATTTACTAATTCCAGTAATTAGAGTGATAATCCCATCGGCATCACTCAGTCTCCTGTTGTCAGGATGGTTGGCTGAAGGAGAGGAGTAAACTTGAAGGAATAAAATAGAGTGAACCAGAGTCAAGTCCTTGCTGTGCTCCCACTCATCTAGCTCTCCCTGAGAAAGGCAGCTTTAGTCTCACCCTCCTCATCTACAGCAAATATGTTGTTTTGGAAGACCTAGGTGATTCCTAAGTCCCCTTTCATTCTGAAAATCACATAGGCATAGTTGCAGCACATCAGCTCACCTCTCATTCTCTTAATGGTGGAGATGGTTTCTGGTATCAGTGGATACAAACTTTAGAACACACAGAAAAAGACATATAAAGCAAGCAATCAGAGTAGCTATGTCCTGCAGCCTATGGCCATCTAGGTAATGTCTTTTCTCTGAGTCAGAGGCACACAGAAACTTTTTGACTACTAACTCTGTGATTCCCAAACTTTATTCTGTGAGCCTCGACTCTTAAGGATTACATCTGCTCTACATTGATAGATGGTCATTCCAGCTGAGAAACCAGACACTTGTGTTTTCCTCAGGCCTGACCAAAAAAGGAACTAGAGCATATATAGTTCTTCAGGTCTCCAAGTTTAAATTGCTTGGTTGTTATATGAAATTTTTGGTTTTGTGTTGGTCAAAAGTCTGACCTGTCTGTGGTGGCTTTTACACCCCCAAAAGATGACTTAGACACTTATACTAATTTTATCCTGTTTAACTTATGTCTCAGGCACATTGCTAGCTAGCACTTTTATCTTAATTTAACTTATTTTCATTAATCTATCTGTCTACGTGGCCCATGGCATGGCCCAGTTCACCTGAGTCTTACATGTTTTTGGTTTTTTGGGGGTATTTTTGGCTGGATAGAATCTGTCTGACTCAGCAATCCTCGTACCTGAACCTCAGTTTCCCCGCCTACTTCTATGACACCTGACACAGGCCAAAACAGTTCCTTTATTTATCGCATACAGACGGAACATTCCCACCACGTTTTTTTTTTTTTCTAATTAAAGGAAGGTTTTAATTTTAATATAGTGAAATTATATGTAACAAAATAGCTATCAAGCAAGAATTATAGTTATAATATCTAGTCTATTTGTAATTAATAAAATTAAAGAAAATACTTTATTGTCTATCTTAGTTTGTGAGTCTAGAGTTTTTTATATATTTTTAAAAATAATTAATAAAAACTATATAGTTCTTAAATCTTTAACTATTCAAAGACTACAGAAGGATATAATATTATTTAAATAAACAGGAAGTAAGCAACTTTTAAATATTAGGAATGACAGAGATGACACTTGATTGCCTGGACAGTCACCCAAAGTTTTTTTGTAGCATTGGGGCATCTATCTTTAGCATATAGGTCCAGATTCTCTGGCATACCTTTTAGTGATGCAGAAAATCCGGCATAGATTGTCAGTCACTTATCCTTGTGTCTTGAAGGATTCCTGGCAATTTTTTTCTGCAAAGCAGGAAACTGAAGGGATCATCTTGGCTTGTTTTGCCAAAGGTCAGAGGTCACTTTCTATGGAACTTGAATGTCCAGTTTATACAGCATACTGTCAAACAGTCAGTACCAGAACAGTTTCTTGTCCAGTGGCTAACTGTTGTCACAAAGTAAATTTTACATCAAGTTTCTTCAGTGCCCATCATTTTCTTGAAGCACATTGGTGCTACCAGGAGCAGACCTGTCTCACTGTCTAGAAAAGTCCAAGTTCTTAAAATACTTTAAATGCCATATTTTGTAGGTATTTGAAGTGTTTGAAGCCTATCTATCTAATTGAAATGTATCTTTGTATCTCTACAAAAGCCTAACTAACATGACTATAAGTTTGGTTATTGTAGACGGCTATTAATCTGCACTTCTTAATTATACATTATAATTTTAAATGAGTTACATAAATGTCATACCATAAACAAGAGTAGAAAATTATATACAGCATAACAAAATTGACCTTAAGTTTATATCAATAAACCAAAATCCATCCATTTTTTAATCATTCCTATATATTCTCTCTCCCCCTTTTAAAAAGAGATTAATTATGACTATTAACTATTTATAATTTATAATATAAATAAACATTAATAAGCAATATTTTGGGAATTTGGGCATAGTAAAATTATTGGGTTTTGTTGATTAGGGGGCTTTGCCAATCTTATAAGGGTTTTGGATGGATCATTTTAATTGGCATCTTGGAAGTTGATATTTTTTATTAGAGAATTTTTAAGTGGCCTTGGCAAATGAAACTACATTTGTCTGGAAACAATTTATAGGTTTTATCTTTTGTAGAAACAAAAATAGAATTTTTTTTCAAGTAACATATTTTTATAAACAGATTTTAAAGTTAAGATATCTTTAAAATGTTTGTTTACTCAGTAGTTTTTGTAATTAATTGTCTTTTTATAGTTAGCTTATTAAGAGTTAAAAATTTTTAAAAACACAATAAAAACTACAATTTAGGGTTTTTGTGTATTTGTCATTTTTATGTGGCTTTTATTTTTTATTTTTAAAGGCTTTTGTATCTTTTTAATGTATCATATATATTTTTAAACCCATGTAAAGGTTTTTTATTTGAATTTGTTTATTGTGAATTTTTAATTATTTTTTAATTAGAAGAGCCTTTTTAAAAAATGTTAGTATTGATAGTCTTTTTTGGTGGCTTTTTAACATAGTGGAGGTGTTAGAGCCATGCTTGTAGAGTGGAATCAAGAAAATTTTGCTATTAAAAATTGTTTTTGACTTTGTTTTCTTTTTGTTTAATATAAACAAAAGCTTTAAATCAATCACATGTAGCTTGTTGCTTAAACTGAGTTTTTTGACTTTTGGGAATCAGCTTTAAGTTGCCCATCTCGGATCTACCATTTTTAAATTTAAGCCATAACACTTCACTGTCTCTGTATTATGACTTAATTTAGATATGCAATTTAGAAGCCATTTTTGGCTTCGTTTTTGTGCTTTACCTTGAAAGAGTCTAAAGAGTCTGGTGCATAGGAATCTGTGTAACAGATAGTGATCTAAAGTCAATAATAATAATGCTGTCTCCTGTACACTGAATATGTGTTCTGTGCAGACAAGGCTAAATGTATATTTTATGTGAACTCTTTCATTTACTGTTCACAAAGATCTTTCCAGTGAAATGAGGCTTTTATTATTATTTTTTTGGCTATTATTTTAATAGTAGAGTGAGGACTGAAATCCCAGGTATCACAGACTGAGCAGCATCTCCAGTGCTTGAAACTACGACTTATTCATCAATTCTTCTGTTTGGTATCAGACATGTGGATGATGCTGAGGATTCAAGGATTGATTTAAAGAAGAGACAAATGTTGAGCAATCAATCAGGTCATCAATGGACTGAGTGGTCAGTGTTCATATGCATGTTAGGTCTAGTCTCTAGCACTGCATACGCTGCATGTGTAGACACATCTGTAGTGCACATCTGCACTTAAAAGGTGGAGGCAAAAAAATTAGAGCTTAAGCCTCTTCTCATCTATATCAGAGTCTGTCTCAGGCAACAACAAAATATTTTATACTCCATGTACCCTACCCAAGGGAAGACACATGGTATTGCAAAGACAAGAAAAATTGCCTGGACTGAAAGAATCTGAAGAATCCCAGATGCAAGCCTGTTAACACTGAAGACTGGTGACCATGAAAGGCCAGTCTCCAAATCTGATTCCCCTTACTATTGGAGCTCACCAGGCCTGTTTTTTCAGATGGCCATCTTCAAGGTGTCCTTTGTTACCATTGCTATTTGGTTACATTGTTTAGCTTTTCTGACTCTTTGAGTGTTTTTACTGTGTGGGAATTCTGAAAAAGACCCTCAGATCATCCCTGGAGTCTATGACACTGACTTGACTCATTATCCTACTCCATTCACAGTTTGATTCCAAGCCTACTTCTAAACAGTAAAAGTGAAAACGCAGACTCACTAACTTCCTGACATGGACGAGAACCTTTAGCCACATTCAAATTGACTTATATCATGAACTGAAGTAGAAAGCAATGTCCAATGCCCACACCTATTCCTAGCCTTCCTCCCTCTCTCAAAGTACTGTGTTTATTACTGGGTAAAAAAAATGTTTCTCTTGAAGTGAGTCTGAAATAATTACATGATGACTGTGGGTGGGAATGCTCTGCTGATACAAGTCTACTCAAATCTCTGCTTTAAGATTTTTTTCAACTGAGAAATTTGTAAACAATTAACTACTTATATATGATTTTTAAATTAAACTTCACACACTGTTAACTATGACATTAGTAAACAGCGATTTCCTCTAATGTTAATAGAGTTACACTAAGAGTCAACTCACTTTTAAGTTTTTCCTCATAAAAGTATGGCAGTTTTTCATATGTAAACAATACCTTTTTATGTGGGAAAAGCCAATATTCATCATATATTTTGTAGTTCCTGTACATAAACACAAGCAAGAATGTTAGCTTTCTATCCACTTTAAAATTTAAAAACAAAGCTTGGTTTTAAGTCATTTTCCCTCATTTGTACACAATAAAACAATGCAAATCATCCATTAAAAATCTAGACATTTTATTTTTTATGTTTTATAGTTTGTATTAATAGCAAGACCATAAAGGGCATATTTATATTTCATTTTGGAGTGAACAATCAATCTCAGAGAACATTACCTTGTTTTGCTAGGTAGGAGGCTAGTTAACAAATCAGCAACCTCATGAACTTATGTGGTCACCATCAGTCACCCACATCGCAGACCATGACCCAGTAAGTGGCACATTTCAGATGGAAACACCATCTACATAATGTTTGAACCAGTGCCATTTAATCTCAAATCCCTGCTTTTCTGTTCGCTGTGGTCCTCTCATTGCAGAAGATCATTTCTATTTGGCAAAGAACTGACTCCAGTCCTATTTTTAAAAACACTAAGTAAATACTTGTAATCTTTATCCACTGTAAATGAGCAGTCCAAGGGACAAGGCTTGTTTTTTGAAGGGCAAAACATCTGCTTTGTTTCCAATTAGGGGAAAGTAAAAGAAATGATAGTCCTAAATAAATATATATTACAATCTACTGGTAACAATTTTGAGTATTTGTGGCAATTAGGGAAACAAATGTATACACACTGAATGAATATTCCCTAGAAGCTGAACACTTTCATTGTAAATCTTTGCCAGGAAAAGTATTTTTGGTGGACTCTGCTGGGAAAGTTCAGTCCCTTGAGTGGTGTGTGTGTGTGTGTGTGTGTGTGTGTGTGTGTGTGTGTGCGTGTGCGTGTGCATGCATGCGTGCAAGAGAGGTGTGAAGGACAACCTCAAGTGTCATTTTTTAGGCACTGCCCACCTTTCTATGGAGATGAGGTCTCTTTGAACTTGCCACTTAGGCTAGACTGAATGACCTTGAGCCCAGGGATCTGTTTCTTTTCTTCTTCTCCAGCATTAGCCTCACGGGTGCACTGTATTATTCCCAACTCTAGGACATGGGTCCTGGAGGTAGAATTCAGGTCCTTATGCAGGCAAGGCTTTACCAGTTCATCTCTCTCACCAATCTGAGTGTTTCAGTCTTTTTTTTCTCCCTTTGGCCCCAGGACAGGCATACAGGCAGTTATGTCCCTGTGAAGGGTCTCCATTCAGCAAAACACTTCCCCAGTAGATGCTGAGTTTCTCCTTCTCTTGGTTTCAAAACTGGGTGGGTGCAAGGGAGGCCCCACTCTTTGATAAGTTGATAGTGCACCACCATTTTATAAATATGGCATGAGCAAATATGGATTAGTGTGGCCTAAATGTAAGCAAGAGCTTGCAGGACATTGGAGGCAATGCTGTTGTGTGCATTGCCATTTTTGTCTGTCTCCATGCCTCATGGAGGAATATAAATGTATCTGGAAGGCCATGTTCTTACACTGCAGCAATGCTTAGGTGCCTGCAGTTACTTAGGACATAGGGGAAGTAAGTTAGGCTGGCTTTGGAAGTCTGCCCAAATCCGTGAATGCTCTCTGTCATCTACCCCTCTTTAGTCTTTCAACACATCACCTCTCTTTTTCTTTCCCTTTTTCTCCTCTCTCTACCTGTCTCTCTCTCCTATCTAATTTGCCCAGGTTTTAGAACACCTTCAGGTTCCATTTATCTTATGTACTTACAAATAAATAGATTAAACAATCTAGAGGTTTAAACTCCTTTTAAGTCATAAGGGAGGGGGTGGCCATGTGATGGGGAGAGGAACTTGGCGTGAGGAGAACATTGGTTCAAGCTAAATCCATCTGTCTTGAATAATTTAGACCACAGCAGAGTATCAAAGAGAAAGTGCTGAGATTCTTTCCGACTTGGAGAGTCTCTGATCTTACACATGGTCTTCCAGACAAATAGTTCAAAAGCAATTGTGTGTGAGCATGTCCATTACACAGCTGTGCTGATCAAGTTGGTTGTGCTAAGGCAATTCCTTAATGTTGAAATCCCAAGAGTGACTTAGTGATACTTTTGAAAATCTAAACAAATGTCTAACTTTCTGCTCACAGAGCTAACACTCCATAACCTCAGTTACCAAAAAAAAAAAAAAAAAAAAAAAAAAAAAAAAAAAAAAAAAAAAAAAAAAAAAAAAAAAAAAAAAAAAAAAAAAAAAAAAAAAAAAAAAAAAAAAAAAGACAGAAGTTTATTTTACAAGGTGCAGCAGGTGCATTTTTAGAGTATCTGGCTGCTAATTCAGACCATGAGAAACAAACGATGTTAAGCAAGCGGAGGGAAAGGAATCTATTGGAGATAGCTTCTTTTCAGCAGGCCACTCTTCTATAGCAGGACTGAGGGCCTCTCTTCATGTATGAAATGTTGCCCATGGTGGCAAGGTCATCTTATAGCATCTAGCCCTCTAGGGCCACATGAAACCTACAGAAGAGCCACCCAGCTGACCAGTCAACATGATGACCAATTAAAGTTGCTTCTAAAAGCTTTGGATACAGCAATAACCAAAAGTCCAATTAGAAGGAAAGCAAGGCCAGTGACTGCTGGGTATCATTGTAATATTTCTGCAATTGCCTCTTCCCATCTGAGGTTGAAAGACAGGGATGGAGAGAGAAAGTAATGATTCAGTTGGAGGAACAGAGTACCTCCTGCCTCTCTTTGGTTTTCCTAGACCCTGCTTAGCTCTTCTTTAGAAGATTATATTGGGTTCACTCTGACTGAAGAGCTGAGAAGAAGGTGAGAGTGTAGGGAAATAAAACCCATTTCTACTATTTCCTCCAGAGGCTGCTCAGAGGGCTCAGATCTTTGGTCTGTCACTCACTTGACATCAAGGGATTGATGGGAAGGGAAGTCTCCTGGTCTTCTGGGTCATACCCTTACACATCATGAAGACAACTCCCTCTTATATGTCATCACAGGCTGCTCCTTGTTATACATGGTCTAACACTAATTGCTGCCCCAGAACAAATATCGAGAACTTTTCACAGCAAGTTTCAGGGTATGGCCTCCAGCAGGAACTTAAGTGTAAGTCATTTTCCTTATGTGATACAAATTCTTTCTTCCAAATTTGAATGTGATGTTTGCAGTGTTTTATCTTCTGTTTTGTCTGGTTTTCCTTTTGTTTGTTTTTGAGATAGGACCTTGCTAGGTAGCCTAGGCTGGCCTGTTACATGTAAGCCTTCTTGCTCAGCCTTCCCAAATATGGGGACGAGGGCTACCATATCCAGCTATTTAAAAAAAAATCATAAAAAATACTATTTCAACTAAAGTATGAATGCATGACAAAAATAAAAAATTAAAAGAAACACTGTCTTCCAGTTCTTTAAGTTTCCATCTGTTTTCTAAGATAAATTAGGGGAAAAAATCTAGGATCTCTCTCTCTCTCTCTCTCTCTCTCTCTCTCTCTCTCTCTCTCTCTCTCTGTTCTCCCATATATATCAACTGGTTCTGTTTTTCTCCCTAAGGCTGTATTTTGGAAATGATAGAAAAAGAGAGCAAGGTATATTCCCCCCCCCAACCATTATGTGATAAAGCATACCCTAGAATTAAAAGCTATTGTTTGTTAGGGTCAACAGCTGTCGTATTGGTCAAAAGATCATTCCTAAGTCACACAAATAGACAAACAGCCTGAATAAAGGCCAGAGCAAGGGTCCCAACAGCTTCCCTGGCTGGCTGAGTAACTGAGTGACAGCTGGCAAGGGTTTCAATAATGTCCACTCAGCTCATCCACAATGCTGTGCGTCCTGAACATAATTAAAAGTGTTAACAATTTTGCAGCTTTTATCAGAACATATTCTCTCCACATGCCTTCAGTGACCTAGTCATAGCTAAGAGACATGAGTAAACCTCACATGTGTACCTAACTTACTACACTCTGGGCAACTTCCCTGACTGTAACCTCACCAGAAGTAGGAGAATCCAAATCTACTCAGACAGGCCCTGTGTGGTCACTCAGCAGCAAGCAGCCCTTTCTTTCTTCAGGATGACAGCCAATGAGCCTCTGAGCTATTTACAGACAGGACTTGTGCATGGTTTTGGTCACATTTTGTCAGTTATATTTCCTAAGCCCATCTAGAGAAGAGAGAGATGAGATGCAGCTTATGGGGTTGGGTTAGACTTAGGAAGTCAAGGTACTTACAGATAGTTTACTTTCTGAGAGCAGGGGACTGAAGAGTGAGATGACTACTGAAAATGAAATTTGTTTATTACACACTGGATAAATATAAAATTGTGAATCTGCATCTAGAGCTTGGATGAAGATTCACTCCATAGATCAAACTTCAGGCATAAAACGCAGTTATTAGTGACCCTGATGGGACAACACTATTCTAAAAATATGAAAGTAATGGTTTATTAACTATCTACCTAACATCTGACATTGATCTCGGACCCAGGAAATAGTAGCTAGCTTCCTTTACTGACATGTTACTTAAGTTGAGTGGGTAACAAAGAGGGGCATCATCTTTCTTATATAAGAATGCTGGTCAGAAAAAATTCTTTGCCATAGACAGAAAGACTAAATCCCACTGTTCTATCCCATGATTCTTGGTGGAACCTCAGAATTCTTTTAAAAACTTCGCCTGAAGACTTTGCCTTTAACATCAGTTATCAAGGTGACTCCAATATAAAGTTGGCATTAAAGTGTCTTCTCTACCCCTCTGGTCCCATCAATGCCTCTCCCAACACTGCGTTATTCTAACAGCCTGAATCAACCTTACACCAGTTGATAATTACAGGAGTTCAGAAAGAGAAATTGGAGGTTGGAGATTGATGATTATTTTAAAATCTCAAGACTTTCTAAAATCTCTTGCAGGGTAGATCAAAACAAAAAACAAAAACCAATAACTCAAAACCCAGGCTTGAGCCAGGTCAGAGAGATACCTTTGCTCCTTGGGGCTCCTCTCCTGGTGAGCATAGAGCTGGGCAGAGGGTCCCAGGCTACTTACTTGGACTTGGGCTGAAGCCATGTGGTTCTACTTGAAGCTTCCAAGTCAGAGGCGCCAGTAGAGCTGTCTGTAATTATTTCTGACCAGAGACTCCCCCTGGGCCTTGGTCCTGGTTCTCTGTGGCTGGATACACACCAATCTTGGCTCCACATGAATAATTTAGGGAGATGGCCTTCAGCCAGAAGCTACCCCAGTGTCCCAGATATCATCCTCAGCTCTCAGGGAGACGGGGGTGGGGGGTGGGGGGACATAGATTTTAGGATGATTCATCATGGCATTCCTTAAGTTGGGGAGAGAAAGAGCCCAGTGGGAGAAGATGAGCATGTGTTTCCTGCAAAGCCCAGAGGACTTACAATAATCATAAAAATATGCTCATTGGTACTAAATTAGAGATGAATCAAATCTAATTAGACCTGCTTAAGTCTGGCAAAATGGTTAATTAAACTGAATTGGCCACCTCTCCAGAGTGATTCTCATTGGCATTGCTCAACACATATACACCCACCATAGGCCCAGAGATTTTTTTATACCCATTTCTCAATACCAAGTTGAACCAGCATAGTTCAGTGTGAACAGCTTGCTGGGGTCAGTCCAACTGATGTGCAGGTACTACTAGGACAAAGAGCATCAAGTGTGCTTAGAAGAGAAGATGCAAACTTGAGCACCTACTGTGGATCATCTAAGGTACTGAGTATCCAAGGGGGAGCTGTAGAAGGTAAAGGGGTAGAGGAAAACTCAGCCTGTATTCAGCAAAATTCCATCCTCCCTCCCTCCCTTCCTTTTCTTATTTCTTTAGCTTAATCTCTGAGCTGAAAAAAACAATTTGAGATCCTGAAAAGTCAAACCTCATGCATGCTAACAAGTGAGCTACACTCCAGTGCTGAATTAATCTATACACACTCTTGAATATTTCTAAAAAAACTGTGTCTGCAAATTGAATCTAGTCAATCCACAGGATTTGAAGATCTTAGAGGTTTCTCATAAATGTATGTGTATATTCAAACACACACACACACACACACCAGTGCTCATACAGCAGCTCAAATGGCAGCTGAACGCTGCAAGTAGCAGTATCACGTTGTTTTCCAGTGTGCCCCTGCCCTCTCTGCTCCTTGTGCCATGAATACAGATGGGCTGCTGTGAACTCAGGAGTTCAGCTAGAGAAGAAAGTCAGGGACAAGGGAGGCAGCAAGGAATAGACAGTGTGACAGGACACACTGGTTAAGGAGATTGTGCAGTTAAAAAAACTCAGATGTGCTCAAGAAGTGAGGCGTCAGTTTCAGAAGTTCTAGGCAGCTGTGATCGATGATCTTGTAGAAGGAGCATTGGAAAGCTTGAGAGATGGGAATTGCCTACTACATTTGAACTACTTGGTATCTTACTGGCTAGTGTGGTTGCATTAAATGAACACCCTGAAAGGAGCAAAAAAGTTTGAATTTCTACCAAGAACTTTCCCCCTTAGACTTTTTTTCTAGCTTTAAAGATTTAACTGCTCATTGTGAGGCTCACCTGTAACTGCTGCGGAGACTGAATATGGACAGTCCTTTACATGAGCTGCTCGCTATCTGCAATCAGCCAGGGATTTTCTTCTTCTTACTTGACAGGTGATAAACTCACAAAAATAGCCCCCGAGGTAGAGACCCACTAAAATGATGATCTTCCTTTCTGTTCCCATTATTTATTTTAGACAAGAAATGCCCTTGGATCAGCACTTTTAATCTTAGCAATTGCAAAGCTGAAGCAGGGGTATTGCTATGAGTTAGAGATCATCCTGGCTTTCAATATGAGATACAATCTCTCAAACAATAGTGACAACATAAATGGACAAAGTCATGAGTCATTCAAGTTGTTTTCACCAGTAATATAGTTAATGAGAAATTCAGAAATGGCTGAGTGTGGTGATATTTTGTTTATGTTCTGACAAATAAAGCTTGTCTAGAGATCAGAGGGCAGAGCTAGCCACTTGTTAACCATAAAGGCCAGGTCATGTGGCACACACCTTTAATTTCAGCACTTGGGAGGAGGAAGCAGGAAGTTTGGGAGTTCAAGACCATTCTGGACTACACCAAATGAAATTGAATCTGTCTAAAAGGGAAAAGGAGCCAGGCTCACATCTTTATTTCAGCTCTAGGAAGGTGCAGACAGAATATAGGGCAGGTGAAGACAGGATCTCAGGTGATTTTGAAATTCGTAAAGATACGATCTTGCCCCTCTTGGCCTGAACATTTGGTAGAGTAAGAAGTCTCTCTAGTGGCTGGCTCCTTCTCTGATCCTTCAGCATTTAGCCTGATATCTGGCTCCAGGTTTTATTATTAAGACCAATTAGAATTCATGCTACAGCTGAGGAATAGTGTGTACAAGGTTCTGGTCATGTGTGTTATCATTCTAATAGCCAAAACAGTACAGTGCCTACGAGAATAGTTTTGGAGGATAGCAGACTGGGTGTGAACCCTAAAGCAACTCAATTGCTATGAGACTGTTGAGTAAAGTAGCCTTCTGCAAACTGCATGTATTAACATCATTTGTGCAGATGTATCGTAAGTGTCAAGTAAGATGATCTATGTAGCACAGTTGTTAGAATAAAGCAAATGCAGACACTTTTGGTTCTGAGTTCTGACGCACTGAATCTTTAGTATAAGCAGAATGTTGTCTGTACCAGACATGAGGAAGGAATTCATCAGTGAGGTTTCCTTTCCATAAGCAAGGCATACTGGGCCAGCAAGAATCTTAAAGGATAACCTCAGCTTGCTCTGGAATAATATTGTTATTGGGAGACAGTTAAATTATTTTAAAAGAATTTATTCACACAAGTATCCACATGTGGGGCATCTTGAGAAACAGGCGCCTAGAGGTCAGCTTGGCTCTTGGCTCCCAGCAGGTTGCCCTTCCTGTGGTGCCCAGCTCTGTGGCAGTCCTGTGGCTTAGAGCTATTTTCACCTGCAGTTCCTTGGCCCTCACCCTGGTGAGGCTGTGAACTGCCTGGCTTACCCATGCTTGACAGTGTGTGCATGTGTGTGGATATGCATTGGACAAATGCACCACAGCAGATTTCAGTGCTGAATGGCTTGCCTGGCCTGGTCCCCATGGAATGCACTGTTGTAATTGACATAAGCAGAAATACTGCCATGTCCTGCACCTCTCCAGCTTGGCTGTTGTTGGTGCACATTTTGGGACAAGAAGACTTTTTTTAAGGAAAGTCTAAGTCACTTTATGAGCTGCTTTGCCTAAACAATTAGAATAAGGGATTCAAAGAGAACACTGTTGTGAGTGGTGCACATATGCATGTAAGAGTGTATGAACACACATGACTACATGTATGGGGAGGCCAAAGAACAATCTTCAGGGCTTCAAAACACATGTCACCTCGTGCTTTGAGCCATGCTCTCTCATTGGTCAGGGCTTGCCTATTCAGTTAGGCTGGCCAGGGACTCTCAAGGATCTTAGGGGTCATTCTATGTCCTCCCCAGAACCAGAATTACAAGCATGTGTGATAGCACCTGGGTTCAGGGTATTGGACTCAGGTCCAAGTACTTGTGTGGCAAAGACTTGATGTCCTAAGCTGTCTGCACAGCCCCAGAGTCCGTATTTCCTATAGAATTGAACTCAGTCCTTCTCTCACAGTCCCCAGAGTGGGAGCTACATTTGCTGAAGAAACTTTTACTGGAAAACTGGGTGACTCTGCCTGGACTTCTGAGGTGTTCCTTAGGCATTTTTAAAATAGTAGAGTCTCAACAGCAACAGAAGGTCTTGATTTCCCCCGTATTGGCAGTGAGTGACACCTGTCCAGTATCACTTCTGCTTGTGCCATTCACTAGATAGACAAACCCTCTTAGGCCTAAAATAACAATGAGCAACACACTGTCCTCATTGTTCAGGTGGGGAAACTAAGGTGTCACAGCTCTGGCATGGCCCAAGCTCTTGAGCAGGTCAGCACTTGAGTCCTGTGGTTTCCTATAGTGAGCTCAGTGACCACAGCAGTGGGACAGCTAGGACTGATCTCTTAGACCTTCGGTAAGCTCTTAAAGCAGCCTTCCCCACAAAAACGTGAGCCAAGTGAGAGAGTGAGCCAAGTGGGAGTTTTGATTGTGGCAAGATGCTTATAAACTTTACCATTCCACCCATTAGCACAGTTCAGTAGTATTTAGCATACTTCTGTTGTGTGGCCACCCTCCGCTCTGTACTTCCAAAGCCCACAGTCCAAACACTGCAGCCATCCAACCATAGCTTTCTGTTGTTTTTCCTTCCCCTCTATCATCAGTCATCTTTTTCTTTCTCTATGTATTGGTGCTGCTTAGACACAGAATTCAACAATATTTCCTATGCTGTTTGTCTTGCTTGCCTGCCCATGGTGTTTCTAAAGGTTAGCCATGTCGCAGTGGAGGGAATTTGTTCCTCCTTAAGGCTAGTGTTCAACCTCATGATTCTTCATTTCACCTCTTCACTCATCTGTCAAGGAACACTTGGCCATGTCACAAATGAGGCGTTAAGTGTTCCAATAGTCACACTGGAAAAAGCTAGTTGCAAGTGAGAGTGTTATTTTACTACTGTTTTTGTATTATTGGCTAAACTTTGGATTTATGGTAATACTATATATGTTTAACCCGATTACTGTGCTCTCACTCTGTGATCACAATACAGATGATTAATGATGCATCTCACATCCTTTGCTTATTACCTAGACTTTGAAATCCAGGGTGTATTTCATTCTGTGGTGTTTTAGTGCATGGCCACACTTCACTTCTGTCTAATTGCCTTTCAGGGAATTCAGAGGCACATAAAGCTGGGCTTTCCACCTAGGACAGCGCTATCTATTCTTGATACTGAGTTAAATGATCTTACCACAACAATGTTATTTTGAGTCCCAAACCTTATTTACATACCTTTTTTATTTATGGAACTTAAATCCTCCTTTTCAATCATTCTCAATTAATGTGCTTCTTTATAACAATTGTAAAAGATAGAGGAACAGATTGCTTAATCACATTTACAAAGCCACACATGTCAAATGAGGCAAAGAAATAATACAAGATAAGGCCCACTTCTCAGCTCAGCCGGAAGATGGCTCAGTGGCTTCTGTGTAGAGCTAATTTACAGTTCCTAAGAATCTCTCTTTTGATTTATTCATTGCTTTTTTCTTTTTTGAAGACAGAGTTTTACTAACCTGCCTCAGCCTTAGGATTACAGGCATGTACAAACCATCATGTTCTGCTTGATTTATTATGGTTTTTTCTCATGTAGCTTATATAATATTAATAATAACCTTATTAAGCATTCAAGTAATTGTTTTAATAGAAAAGAGTTTCATAACAGAAAACCAGAAACCTCAATGAACCTCAAGGGTGATTTTGGAAACACTGAGTTGAGAATGATCGTGAAGAGATAGATGGTCAGAGTCCAAAAGGAAAGAGGGAGGGAAGGAGGGAGGGAGGAAGAAAGAACCTCCTATATATCAGTCTCTGTCAGAGAGGTCATATACTACATTAGATAGACAGTGTGACATTATCAATCGTGTACTACTGCCCTACAAAACTGTCAATTTTAGGGGTTTAACCAAGCATACTATTTCATGTGTATCTGGAAGCACCAAAGTCTTCATGAAAAAGCAGACTTTGTGGGGGGTCTTGAATTCTGAATATTACATTGGCACATAGGAAGGTGAGACCAGTGAGTAGGGAGCAACTACAACAGCAGCAGCAATGAGTGCAGGTAACTATGTGTCTTTAGTGCGTAGAACATGACAGACACAGCATCCATACACAACCTCCCTTGATCTGTTACTGCCTTGATGCTGCTGCTATTCCAATATTGAAGTTGAGATGCTCAGCTTTAGAGAGCTAAATACACTGATGGAGATCACACAGTTCTGTTCTAACTCTAAAGCACCCACTAATCATTGTGTTTTGTCAAGGACTGAGCTGTTTCTAGGGTACAAGGTTTGTGTTTTTCAAGCAATACTTTTGGCCACATTAGGGGAAAGTTGAGCAGCTCAGAGCCAGAATTCTATGGCAACTGGCAATCCTTCTCCATCAGTCTGCAGAGGTCTGTTCTCTAAGCATAGAGCACACATGAGAGCACTGGTCACCGTCCAGCTATTCAAGCCTTTTCCTTACTGACCTGGCCAACAAGGACACGTGTTGGCTCTGAATGGTCAGAATAAACATAATAAGTACAAGTAAAGGTGGGGATACTGTTTACTAGCTATGGAAGGGGCTTGAGAACTCTACAATGTCTACATTAGGGGCTCCCAACCTGAGATAGAAGGTGAGGGACATCCATGAACTTGAATGGAAAGATTACATCCATCATTGCTTTCATTCACCTGAAATTAAACACTTCCTTCCATTATGAATGTAAAGAATAAGCCATAGTAGCATTGGCTTTACCTGTGACATCTGTCCTTCTCATACAAAAAGTATACAATTATAGATATTTTTATACCATACTTCTGCTTGTTGAAATACTTCAAACAGTCATCTAAACTTGTCACCACTATAAAATTACTGTAATTATCAGACTAACTGCTGGCCCTCAATTTAATATGTTAATGAATAGATAGATGTACTACTTACTTGTTGGGGGGTATTTTGCTAAGTGAATTTTAATAAAATTGGTTGTATTTGCAATGTTATACTCTTTATTATCTCATAATAGTGTTTTTAAGAAGGAATTTATATCCTGTAGGAATTCAAAATATCATGCTTCAAATCAAGGAATGGCATGCACACTCATCCTTTGACCTCTGGTGACACTGTTTTCCACATTGGCTCTCCTCCACTCATCCAACACTGCAAAGGGCTGACGTCCTCCATCTCCATTAAAGATTCTTATTGAGGTCATTGGGTCACAGTTAATGGAACTGAGGAAGGATACTTTCAGCACCTTGGAGGGGAGGAACAAAGTTTCAGATCTGAAGGAAGAACTCTCTCTCTCCTAACACAATCTAGTCCAGCATTCCTTTCTGAGCATTTTTGTTTTGTTTTGTTTTGTTTTTTCTTTGCTAACCAGTTGTGAGAGTCCTTTTGTGAATCACATGTCTGGATTAGTTTGCTGAACAGTCGCATTGGTTTGGTTAGTCTCTGATTGTCCTTGCTTTTGTGAGTCAAAAACAAAAAACAAAACGGAACAAAACACCTTAATCTTATTTGAATGCAATTTTATTCCCTAGAGAGCAGAGTCTTTAGTCTTCTAGTTTTTATAAAGTAAGGGCTCAGAGATTTTTCCAGGGGAGATGACATGGTGCTCCTTTCAAAGGATTGGGTCAATCTACCGAGGAAATAATTAGATAAATGCAAACTCCAATCTAGAAAGGAGGAGGAAAAGCATTTCTCCACAAATTACTTTTAGGACATTTAAGTGGAATTGAATTAAAATGTCAAGGGCCAGAGAGCTCTCAGGAGGTCATCTGATCTAATCCTCTGCTCCTGGGCAAGAGCACAGATGTGAAAATCAAGCCTTCATTTAAAAGGCCTCTTGGGAAGGAAACATACTACCTGTGCACCAATGTGAGGCTTCCAAGATGGGCTAGAGGACCTTGTAAAATTCAAAGGACATTCATTTAAAATGCAATATAATTCATTAATATGTTTTTAAAGATTTATTACCATTATTTATTTCTTTTTATTTTATGTGTATATGTGTTGCCTGCATGTATGTGTCTGCACATGCCTGGTGCCCACTGAGGCCAGAAGATCCTGCTGGAATTGGAATTAGAGATTGATAGCAGCTTTGTAGGTGCTGGGAATTGAACCTGGGTCCTCTGAAAGAGTAGCTAGTGCTCTCTTCACTTTTAGTCATTAAACCGTTTTATAATTAAACACTTATTTATTAAAGCCTTGCTATGTGTCAAAGACTATCTTAGACATTAGAAACATATCAGTAAATTTGTATCCAGCTGGTAAAGAGTAAATAATAAGAAAATTGAAGTGTTTGTTAGGATAAAAAAATGTTGTTGGAATTTCTGTCCCAACAACAACTCCCAAATACCTGGCAGCCACTTCCCAAATAATTGAATCAGAAGCTTAATACTATTGAGCCAATAGCTCAATCGTATTAACTGTTAAACTTAAATTAACCCATAGTTCTTATCTATGTTTATCTACATGGCTTGCTACCTTTTCTCAGTAAGGCATTCTCACCTTGCTTCCTCTGCATCTGACTGGCATCTGACTGTGTCTTTGCCTTTTCGTTCCCAGAATTCTAGTCTGATCACCCTGCCTATACTTCCTGCCTGTCTACTAGCCAATTAGTGTTTTATTAAACTAATATGAATGACAAATGTTTACAGTGTACAAGAGCATAATCCCATGGCAAAAAAATACTGCTTTGGGTAATAACAATAGATTCCATGCATTTAAAAGAGATTAACCAGAGAGAGGTGGAGGTGGAGGGCAAATATGACCAAGATATATTGAACACATTTCTGAAAATTTCAAAGAATAAGACAATGTTTCAATACAAAAGTAGAAATGGGAAAATATGTACAGAGTGGGGGTATTTCCATAAACATAATAAGCATGGGGGACTTACTACATGCTTAGAGTTTATAATGGTGCCTAGAATGAATTTTTTTCATAAATAATGTATGTAATATATAGCTATAATATGTATGAATTTTTTTTTAGTCTCATTCAGTAGGGGTTGTTTGGGCATAATAGATACACTCTTGCTTGGCTTAGTCAAAATAGAGTCTTTTTTTTGAGGGTGACACAGCTCTCTTTGAAGAATCAGAACCAGCCAGGAAATTGATACTTCTAGGAATATGCCCCAGTCTCATCGACTCAGAATTAGGCAGGGTGGGAGGAAAAAAGGAAAACTTCAGAAAGAAAATTGATAACAAGATGATGCATAGGGTGAAAAGATTAATGCATCCAGGTTCATCTTCTGAGCTAGGCTAGAAGGACAGATTTGGTTTAAAAAGAAGGCATTGGAGAAGGGTGTTACACACCTCAGCAGCCAGTCATCACCTGATAGACCTGATGGTCATCACCTGATAGAATGACAGGGTTAGCTGGGTGGGTTTTGAATTAATAACATCTCATCTACACAGCTCTGCACTACACATAGTGTTTGCTAGAGATGATCCACAAATATGAAGTACACACTGTCTAGTGGATGTGTAGTGAACTGTACCATACAGCTCTGTGTAAAGACCTTCAGTGGTGGCTATACAACAACATTTGTTCATACACCTATATCAGTCTAGTTCTGTCACGAGAACTTACTGACTACAGAGCAAAACGTGGTCATATCCAAGCTAAATGGCACCATCTATGAAAAGTTGCTGCAGTCTAAGAGCATAGTCACTAGTTCACAGTAATTTTCAAAAACTTTCTCATGTGAGACATAATAATTAAGCACATTCACTTGATTCATCCCCTTAAGCATCTCCCCATGGGAAGGCTGCGTCTATTCGCCACACTGACCCATCTCTGGGTTCCTTCCATTCCCAATCTCAGCACACAGTGTTTTTCCTCTAATGGAGCTTCTCCTGAGCAGAAAAGTCCCACAGGCTTCAAGAATCATGCTTACTTTGGATGTCATGTGATGCAAGTGTGTGGAGGTTTAGAGGCAGAGTATGAGTGTGCTATAGAAAGGGATTCTAATATGGAAGGCCAGAGAGACTCTCTCTCTCTCTCTGTCTCTCTCTCTCTCTCTCTCTCTCTCTCTCTCTCTCTCTCTGTGTGTGTGTGTGTGTGTGTGTGTGTGTAACTAAATGAATTAGTGATAAATTTGGACACATAGGATTCACATTATGTCTATTTTTCTTCAGTATTCTTGGTGGCAAAACTGTAACAACAGGAATGTTTTTCTCTTCCCTTGTGATTTTGCTTAAGCAGGAGAGAATTACCAATCAGCGTTTGAGTCTCACACTGATGCTCTGCTTAGGCTAATAGCTACATGGCTACAAATTTCCCCATAGGACTGTCTGCTGTATGGCGTTGGAATATTTAAAGCTGCTCAAATATAGACCCATGACCTATTGTCATTTTACAATGCTTATGAAGTCCTTAAAGGGAGACAGTATTCTAACAACTTTATGCGAGGAAAAAAAAATCTCAGCCACTTATATCACTTGTCTGTTATAGAATTAAGAGCTATATATCTTAGACTAACTACTTAGAGACTTCACAAATGGAATTTGGAGATGATTTTTCCACTCCTAAAGTATGGTATAGCTGATTATGTTGGTAGATTATGATATGCTAAGAACATTCCGTGTATTAACTCATCTAAAGATCTTTTAAGCATACTTGGAGTAGACAGCTCCCTTGTCCTGACTTTGAAGGTAGGGAAACGGAAGCACATAGTTTTTAAGTGACTTATTTATTTCATCATGAAACAAAAAGTGCCATTTGGTTGTAAGCTGTCTATCTTCAAGTTTTCTCATCTCTGCTGTAGAAAACATTACTCTCTCAAGTGTCTTTATTGGGCTACATTTGAATAAAAAAACCAACTAGGACTGCGGCTTCAGAGGTGCCTCAGGTGTGAGAGTTCTGGTAACTCACTGGTTACAAGCTTAAGGTCTGTGGCTGGGTCTGCCTTTCAGCAACAGAGTCCTCGACAACAGCACATTGGAAGGGTGGGTGGTGTGATCTGGTCTGTTAGTTGGATACTGTGGTACTTTAACTGCCACATTCAGGAGACTGGGGGAAGAAGGAGCAACCGTGACAAGTGCAAGGTTGTAGGTGCATCTTTCTAGGTGCATAGTGAGTCTGAGCCCAGCCTAGGATGTAAATATAGAAAGAAGCAGCCTATTTAAAAAAAAAAAGGAAAGAAAAAGAAAAACAAACTGTCACATCCTTTCAGGGCTTCCAGGGACTTGATCTTATTGGTTCAGAGAGGAAATAAAAGACAGCCAGACACAGAGGCAGAAAAGGTAGGATAGGATGGATTGGTTGTCTGATGGAGAAACTGCAGCATGTTCACTATACACAGCTGAACAGGGAGGTGGGGTCATTGCATACAACTGAATCAAGGAGCGGGGGTTATGGTCCACAGCTGAAACATGGAGGCAGGTTAGTTAATCTCAGCTGGAACAATCTCTGGAAGGAAGCAGTCTTCTGGCTGTAAGCAACTATGGTGGGGAGGATACTATGGTGGGCATGTTCTACACACACTGTTAACATCCACACTTGGGCCAGGAAGTAAGGCTTTGCCATTTCCCTGAGCCTAGACCACAGAAAGCTTTGCCATTTCTCATGAGGCTGAGACTTTGGGGACCTTGATATGGCCATGGCCATGTCAACAGCACGGACTCACTAAGGACTTCCCACTCAAAGCTTCCTCTGATCCCCACACCAAACAGTCATTTGACCTCACAGGATGACATATTTATTTTAAATTCATAGATTAACATAAATGTGCCAAAGGCAATTTTATTCTTTTAGAACTATGTTTTTTTTTGTTTTTACAAAACAATGACAAATAATTTGAAGGCCATATAAAAATAATTAAATTTGGGAAGAACTGATTCTAATCCAAAGCCTGTATTTTGCAACTACGAAGGAGATTGAAGTAGAAAGATTATGAGTTCAAGGCCCCTCTAGGCTTTATAGTAAGCCTCTGCATAAAGGGAAAAAAAGGTGGTGGGGGGCAGGGCATGAAGAGGGGCCAGGAGGGAGCCCTATCCAGATGAAGATTTTAGAGACCAGGTTGCTTAGACCACCTGCTAAAGGCACACAGCTAACAGTAGATGATGGCTTGTTTCCATGACTTCTTACTCTGTAAGTAGGTTCTGTTCCACACAGTATCCTGGTGCTCAAGTCTAAGGCAGCTCATAAGCGGAATATTATTGATGTTTCTTATATTCTACAGAGAAAGAAACCAGTTTAGAGACAACACACTTTGTGCCAAGATCAAATATCTGATAAGAGGTAGAGTTGAGACGCAAACACCAGACTTCGTAGTCCCGAGTTTACTACCAAACTGTGTCCAAGTCGTCTGAAGGATTAGCAGTCAATTACCAAGCACATCCACGCCCATATTCTTTCAAGATCACTCAGATTCCTGTTGTATCTGAGTACTAATATTCCATAAAACATGGACAAAGCAGGGAGTGTTAATGTTTAAATTTATCCAAATAAAATGATCATTTAAGCTTCTAGCTAGTAATATACCTTCACAGTAACAAGTATTCTTGATTTGGATATGATAATGTCATTGGACCAGAAGATTAAATTTAATGGTACTATGGTAATGTTTGCAAAACAGCATGATGTAACTTGTTATATGAGCCAAACATAAATTCACAGCTCTAAGGATTCTCCTCCTCCTCAGCCTCCACATACTCAGCCCACATCTTGTTTTGTATTTTTAAATTTTGCTAGACACTGACAGTACTTCAATAACGAACACTAGCCTTTAGGTAAGTCTTTCATCATGAAGAGTTTTCTTTATACCATGCTTTGATTAACTGCCATTCTTTAGTAGAGATAAAATAAAGCCAAGTTAGCAGAAGTCTGCTCTCTCTTCAGGGGACGGTGATGGCTGCAGAAGAAATATCCAGGGCTGTATCTGGAGGCTGATAAACCTGATAGTCTACTGGAAAGGAGAGGCTGATGGAGTTGAGAAGCCAAGAAAGGTAAGTGACAGTGTCTCTCCAGTGTTCTAGGCTTTCCCTCATCAGTCCTGTGAGCTGAGCACAATTGAACCCCAGTTTATAGACTCAGGAAATTGATGCTAAAATGTCCCTGAGGACAAAGTAGGAACCTAGTTTCATATCCACAACTGTCTGGTAATATATATAATTCTCTCTCTCTCTCTCTCTCTCTCTCTCTCTCTCTCTCTCTCTCTCTCTCTCTCTCTCTCTGTGTGTGTGTGTGTGTGTGTGTGTGTGTGAGAGAGAGAGAGAGAGAGAGAGAGAGAGAGAGAGAGAGAGAGAGAGAGAGAGAGAGAGAGAGAGAGAGAGAGAGAGAGAGAGAGAGAGAGAGAGAGAGAGAGAGAGAGAGAGAAAGAGAGAGAATGAGATTGTCTGTATGGGTATGGGTGTGGGATATGGAGGTCAGAGGAAATCACACATGCTGGTTTTCCTTTGCAACAGTTTCTCACTGTTGCATATGGCAGGCTATACTTCAAACTTCCTAGGATTCTTACGTTTCCAGCAACCATCTTCCCACAGGAACACAAGGATTACAAATGCATGTATTACTGTGCTTGGCTTTTTATGTGGTGTCTAGGGGTATAAACTGAGGTCCACACACTTGTGTGGCAAGTGCTCAACACTGTTAACTGTCTCCTTCCAGTAAATCCTTACATTCCTTCCCAGCTGGCACAGGAGACTTGGCAATAGCAGAATGGTCCTTGGAGCATAGACATCCCCAAGGCTGATCTTCTCATTACTTTGGTTTCCTAAACACTTTTTTGTAATTAAAGAGTTGAGTTAATTACTGACGAGGCACCTGGCCCACAGTGCACACAGGTCCTGTCTGTATTGGGTGTGTTCCTCTGTCTGAGTGGAAAGTTCTGCAGCTTCATTTTGCCCTTCTTTTCAGAAAAGGTCTGGATTATTGACCAACACCTGGAAGTCTGCACATACCTCGAAGCCTGGACTTGGTGTATAATCATTGCTTTAACTACAGGATCTTACTCAGACCATCTGCTTTGCTTTCTCACTGAAATCTATCACAGCGAAGGCTTTATCAGCCGGAAGAAGGATACAGGAAACTCACAATGAACAAGTTGCAACATGTCATAGCTCAAAGCATATAGTTTATTTCAATTTTTGGAATGGGTCTTCCAATGTTTAACCATCCACATGTCCCCCAGGGTAGTCTCTAAGCTGCCATACTACGATTCACAGGGACTCTCCTAATATTCTTCCCAGTCTCCAGCTCATCATCACTTCTTCCCAAGGCGTTGGTTGTATGTTTGGAATGGCCTTGGTTTATGTGTTGGAATGACCTTGGTTATGTGTTGGAATGGCCTTGGTTATGTGTTGGAATGGCCTTGGTTGTATGTTGGAATGACCTTGGTTATGTCTTGGAATAGCCTTGGTAGGCTCTTCTTTCCTGTTGTCTTAGCTGGTGTCACCTTTGAAGAGACTTCCTCTTGTAAAGAATGATCTTCTATATAACCTTGCTGTTTCTCATCTTTAGAGCTGATGGTTGGGTGGATACCTGCTTGGCTCTCCTGGGATCAGCCTCATGAGTGCCCTCTGAAAGCAGGATGGTGAGTTGTAAGCCCCAGGGCAAGGCAGGGAGTCATGGAGACTCACACGTTCAACAAGAGCCTGAACATTTTTATTAGTAAAGCTCGCTCTCTCTCTCTCTCTCTCTCTCTCTCTCTCTGTTCATTTTCTTGGTCTCTGACAACAGAATTATATTCTAAATTATTAGGGGGAAAGGGGAAAGGATTATTACTGGTGGATTTATTGTTAGCTGGATTGAATTGCAACTAAATTCTGAAATTTCTGTGAACTGTCACAGGCCCCCTTTCTGGTCTCACTGGCATGGGCCCAGTCCCCCCCCCACCACACACACACACTGCCATGCTCTTACATTCCTTTGCCAGCCATGCTCATTTCCATTGTTTTTTCACTAATCTTCCTTACCCTGGTAATCTTCAGCTTAAGTGAGATGCCAACATGCCATATACTGATGGTACATACCAGTGTCCTCTGCTCAGTTCTACCATGCTTTAGGAAACACTTAATGTTGTCAGGCCTACTCACATTGCTGGATGTACTCCTCACTCCCCTCGTTTCCCCTGAACTTCTTTCTCTAGAATTCTGTGTTCTGGGATTGCCAGAAACTCTCTTGCTTCTGGACCTTGGCACCTGCTCCTTGTAATACCTCCCATCCCTCCTCAGTTCCCAGCCCCTATGCTCCAAGTCACTGGGCTAGCATCTGTTCATTTCAGCATTGAGGTGATAGCTCTTTTCTTCTTAAAACTTCTAAAATAGCTATAGGGTTCTCTGCTACCTTATATTTTACCTTTGACAGCACGTAAGTTTTCCCCAATACTCAGCTTCATAGTTTGCCTCTCCCGTTAAGTTTGCATTTGCCCTGAATACTTCCATTTCTTTAGTGTGGGACACAGTGCTTGGCGCTTTGTAGTCACTCAGTTGTTTTTCTGTTCATTTGTTTTGGATTGTTGCTTTGTTTTATTTTGTTTTAGTGTGATGTGGGTGCCCCAGAAGCCAGAAGGAAGTTTCAGATCCCCTGGAACCTGGGTTCCTGGGGTTTGTGAGCAACTAGATGTGTGTGCTGGGAACTGAACCCCGGTCCTCAGCAAGAGCAGCAAGTGCTTTGAGCTGTGAAGCCATCTAGATCTCTAGTTCTAGTCACTCATGAATTTTAGTACTAATAAAAGGACTTTAGAAAGAGAGAGAGGAAAGAAAGAAAGGAAGAAGGAAGCCAGGCATGATGGTACAGAGTAAGTAGATCTCTGTGAGTTCAGGCCAAACAAACAAACTAACAAACAAACAAACAAAAGAACATAAAAAAAAAAGAAAAAAAGCTTGATTTACAGAGCTTTCAAATGACATTTGGAGGCAACTCACCAGTTAATTGTCCACTCGGCTCCCTCTAACCAGAAATCACTCTGGCTGTCTCTTTTGCACAGTCACTAAGAAGCAATGTAACCTACCGAGGAGTCTCCACTCACTGACCCCGTCATTTCAGTAAGAGTAGAAGATGATTTTAGAAGCCACATTATCTGTGGTGTTACCTCTCAACAAAACCCTAAAAAGGAAGAAGGTTTCATCTGGGACTCAAATTGTCAAGATTCGATGCTTTATGTTTTTGGCATAGCCCTAGAGACAAATACATAATCAGGGAGGTATGTAATCTGGTCTGGAAACTCAGGCCAGATAGGATGACATGGAGAGAAAAGAACACACACAAACACACGTAACCATGAGCACTCTGAATTGTAAAAACCACATTAATGGATGGCAGCTTCCTACCTCTGAAGTGATTTATAAATGAAAATAATTGCTTCTTTGAACTGTTCTGATATTAATTGACCTATCACTAATGCAAGAGCGGTCTCCAAACCATCCAAACATTACCTAAACATTCTTATTCCCTTTATTCTGGAAATTCAAAAACCCACAAAAATAGACCCTCTGTTCTGGTGCCAAGGGTCATAAAGAAAAACCCATCATCTTTGATGACTTTGCAATTCTCATTCTATTTCTTCATCAAATTAACTCTAAGTGAAACGGCGAATACTCAGAAGTTGAAGACTTCCCACCCAGCCTCCTCTCTAATAGCCCCCGCCTTGAGCACATGGATCTAGTTCTAGTTCAGATTTCTGATAATGACATCAGGGCAATTCATTATTTTTTATTCATTTAGCTTTGGATCCATATCCCAAGTCGCTTCAGATTGTGGGCGCCTGGCATTTCCTTCCAAGGTAAATGAGAGAGAATTGAAGTTGGCTGTGGCCCAGATGTGCACAAGTAAAGAAGAGCTTGCTTTGGGCCACTGAACAGACGTGACCTTGACCTGTCTTGAAAAGGCACAAAACATCTGGCCCCTGAAGGAGCTGGAAGTCCTGAGCTTGGGGACAAAGAAAAACTACTACTGCCATCAAATGGCTGCTGAGCAATCTAGTAGGAAAATGTCACCTCCCAGGACACAAGGGACTATCCAGGTTCCATGTCAATCACATCAATAGTATCCAAATTGAGGAATCCAGCCCTGAAATCTAGAAGTTGTGTCTTATGTTGTCTCTTTCTGGCTGTGTGACCTGGGTATGTTTATTTCTTTGTATGTATATATGTGTATGAACATATGTAGACTAGGCTGGCTGGCCATGCACACACCTATGAGTGCTTTCTCAGCACCGGGATTGTAAGCGTCCCCAGTGTTCTTGACATGTGTCCTGAGCCATCTGAGCTTCACATTTTTTTCTCTATAAAGTAAAAATAACAGCAAGATATGTAATTTTATTAATATTTAATCAAGGAAGTTATAAAGCTTTCAAATTATTTTCTATTTGTATTTATCTCCAAGTGTGTTTTAAGTAGAAGTTCCCAAGATTTGAGGGTGAACTGTTGGTTTAATGTGTTTTAAATTAGTACATATTTGCCCATATTTATGGAGTTCAGCACAGTAAGTTAATGCATAAATACATGGTAAGTAATGATCTCTTCAGGGTATTTTGCATTTTCATTTCCTCACTTATCATTCTATGCACTGGGAAGCATCAAAGTCTTGTAGTTATTTTGAAGCATATCATGAACTATTGGAGGCAACAATTACTCCATTTCAGTATAAAACACAGGAAGCTGTTCCTCCTGTTTCTTCCTTCGATACTGACATATTTGGTGGCTGTCATATAGCCTCTCTGTCACCACTTTCCCTTCCAGTCCTAATGACATGTGTCTGTTTTATGAGGGCAATGTTTCCAGCCTCAGCAATGACTGAGATCATGCTACATTTTTCTTTTTGTGCCTCAACAGTTCATTGAAAAAAGTGTCTTCCAATTTTATCCATTTAGACACACATGACAACAATTCATTCTTGTCCATAACTGACTCTGACTTCATTGGTGTGTGTGTGTGTGTGTGTGTGTGTGTGTGTGTGTGTGAGAGAGAGAGAGAGAGAGAGAGAGAGAGAGAGAGAGACAGACACAGAGACACAGAGACACAGAGACACACAGAGAGAGAGAGAGAGCTTCCAGCTTCCATTTATTTATCTATCAGTGGATTCCTTGGTAGACATGTGTTGATTCTTGTGGGTATTGCAAGTACAGATGTGGCAGCAGTCTGGTTGTTCCGGCCCTAGTTGTCCGAGGAACCTCTGTACCATTTTCCACAATGTACAAACCTACATTTTCATGAACAGAACATAACCATTTCCTTAGTTCAGATCCTTAGCAGCATTTCTTAAGAAGTGTCCCACTGCCTATAGTTAAGATGATGTCTCAGCATTTATATTTTGTTTCTAAAGTCCAAGTCAATTTTTTTTTACTATGTCTGTGGATGGACACAAATGACTTTCAGTTCTACCTATGAAATAGAAGCATTTGCCAAAAATTAGGTGTTTGGCATAACTAAGTAATGCTAGCTTCAAATGCTAAAATAATTCTGTTTCCATTTAGTACTATGAAATGACCAATTATCTTCTAGCATCTCAGGAGACACATAGTTGCTAAGTCAGAAATACAGCAATATGTGCTTTAATTTAAACAGCAAAACAAAAACAAAAGTTTCAATTGGTGGGAACACACTTCTCCAGAGTTCCAAGCTTAGAACAAAATGGACATATCCATCGAGTCTGGATTCTTTCATGTGACACTAATACGTAAGGTTAGATGCAGTGTGACAGATGTGTGAAATTTAGTATTTACTTGGACAAAAAAAATCAATTTGGATTTATAGAACTTGTTACCAAAAAGCTTCCCGAAATTGCTATTTTAAATAAGAAGTCTCTTAGCATCACCTAAAAAATAATCTACTTGTGTTTTCTATCCACCATGGATTATGCTCTCAGTGATTTAATGAGCTAACACCAGGCATTCTCATCACTTCTTAGCGTCATGCATCCATGATTGTCTTCTCCTCTTGCTTTCTCTTTCTCTCTCCCCTCCATCTCCTTCCCCCTTCTCTCTTTCCTCTCTCTTCCCTCTATTTGTTTGTGGGGTGGGACATTCTTTGGCCACCTGATAGCCTTTCCTAGAGCTTTACTGTCTCAGGTAAAAATAGTCTGACAGGATCTTTCTTAAAAATTCACTAATAAGATAAAATGCACTGGTTGTGAGCTTGGTGTTTCTTTGGAGAATTGTTTCAAAATCACTAGTTATATTATTATAATGGTGGCTATGTTATTTTTAATGGCCAGAAATAGGCTGTTTTTCTTCAGTAACTGGGGAATTTCAAAAACACTGCCACCCACAGGCTACATAAAACCATTTTTCTCAGCAAAGAATGTATAAGCAAGGGGTTGCAAAAACAACTCAGGATCCCTGTTGTTGTTTGGGGAGAAACAAAGAAATGAGACACAGGAATAACCACAAAATCTTCTGATGGCCAGTTGGCTGCTCACCCGAAAGCTAGTGAGGTTTCCCTATCTACACTACATTGTTTACATATTTTCCTTTGACTCAGGGTGAGGGTGGGGGAGTGTTAGGAAACAAATTCTTCAGTGTTCACCCTCCTTCCACTAAGAGCGGCTTTTTACACAGCCTACTCATCACAAAATCCTTAATGGTGCTGAGGAAGATACTTAAGAAAACAGGGTAAAATATCAAAAGTGATTTTTTTAAAAGATATATCCATAGTATGTATTCATGTTCTTACTATAAAAGCAATGAATGTTTTTTGTAGAAACTACAGAGCAAAAGAGTGAAATGCAAATTATGTCTCTAACCTCAGCATCCAGAGATGAGAACATTTTTTGCCACCTACACAGAAAGTGTCGCTTTCCTCCTCAGTGTGCTCATCTCATTGAATATTCTCTTAAAGTCACCCAATGGCATTATAGAATGAGCTTGTCAAACTTCTTCTATGATGAGACAAACTGTAGTTTGTAGTCTGTGTAAAGTCTGCCTTAACTAGTTGATTCTGATTCATTCTGTCACAATACCATGACAGCAGTCACCAATAGTCAGTAAACACGGAGCTGGAGCCCGACTAGCCCCTCAGTAGCCTCCATTTCTTCTTGGAGCTAACTAGAGCTCCAAGCTACAACAAGAGCACCACAGTTAGAATTGTTAGTGTCATGCATGGGGAGACACACACACACACACACACACACACACACACACACACACACCAGATGCCACACAAGCTTATTTCAGGGAGTTACTGAGCAGAGGGGACCCAGAGAAGTGCGGGGAAGGAGGAAGAGAAAGACAGAGAGAGAGAGAAGGGGAGGGGTCTGTTATGTGACATTTCTTTTAAAAGAGAGGGTGGGCACGGATCTACATAGCCACACCTAGGGGTATGCCTTCTGTAGACAGTGCCATGTTGACTTTACCAAGTGGCTGTTACATGCTAGGAATTCTTATTTCACCCAGTGCCATGTTCGGTTCATCACATGGTGTGCCAGGAGTACTTACAAGAATATTATCAAATGCCTTTATGTCAGTGTGCAATCAATAGTGTGTTACATGTGTTTATAGGTATTTATGTATACATAAATTTGTGTGTGCTTGTCCAGAGGTCAGAGCTCAGCCAAGTGTCTTTCTCTATCAGTGCATAAAGCATCTGTGGTGTTCATACCTATAGCTTTAGAACCTGAGAGGTAGATTTTGGAGGATTAGAAGTTCAGAGTCAACTTCATCTAAATTGTGAGTACAAAGATAGTATGTGATACATGAGGCTCTGTCAAAAACAATCCCATCCTGCCCTTCAGTCAGTCACTAAATCAATCAATAAAAATGATGGTGAGAGGAAAAGGAAGGATTACCCTGCTAGTGACAGAATTGTGGGTGTTAGAATATTGCAGCCATGCCCCCACCTGCAGAGGTTCTGGCCCTACCTGCAGAGGCTTTGAAGGGCCTCTGAGGTCCAAATGTAGGGCGTGTCTGCATGGTTTTCCTTTAAAAGCCCCAAACTTTTAAAGGTGTGGAAGACCTTCTCTCTCTTTTCCTTCTTCTCTGCTCTCTTCCCCCCCCTTCTTCCTTTCCCCTCCCCAACTCATTCCTTTAGTAAATCTAATATGGCTCTTGGCAGCATGTTAGTGAGTTCTTCCACATGCAAAATACTAACTGTGGAGATATTTTATTAGTGCTCTAACAAATAAAGCTTCCCTGAAGATCAGAGGGTAGAGCCAGGCAGTAGTAGCACACACTTTTAATCCCAGCACTTAAGAGCTCATGCCTTTGATCTCAGTACTTGGGAAGCACACACCTTTAATCCCAACACTAGGGAGTTAGAGACAGGAAGTGATATGGCTGGACAGAGAGAGGAATATACGGGAAGGGAGATAAGAGCTCCCCTCATTTTTAGCATGAGAAGTTATAGAGGTGAGATGTGGTTGTGGCTTGTTCCTTTGTCTCTCTGATCTTTTAGCATTTACCCCAATATCTGGTTCTGAGTTTTTAGTATTAAAACCAATTCGAAATGGAGCTATAAAGAACCATAGCCTCATACATAGTAAGCAAATTCTCCACTACTGAGCTGTGTCATTTTGTTTTTAAGACTTTGTCTTATTCTTGCATCATTTCCCTTTTAAGTGTTCTAATACATGGTATTGCTAACAAGCACAATCAGTTTTGGATTCAGTTTTTATCAGAAACAAAAGGTCCTGTATGAAAAACCCTGGAGAATGGCACCATAGCCATTGAACATGTAGTCATCTGAAGTTACTAATTTGACTCTCAGCACCACAATCTAGACTTTTTTCTGAATGTCACATTTTTCCTCCCCTGATGATTTCATTTATTTCACTATCATACTATAATACTGCAGCTGTCACTCAAGGGGTCCCACTGGAGAAAATGCTATGTTAGAAGTGCATTCTGCCTTCCAGATGAACACAGCTTTTAGCTCCTTCTCACTGCAAATCAAAAATGAGATCCCTGTACTCTTAAAAAGTCAAAACAAGATGTTATCCTGTCACCTTCAGGGTGAAGTTCAAGATTATAAAAAGTACTTGTGGAATTCAAATGAAGAGGAAAAGTCTTCATCTGGAACACATGTAGTATCAAAATAATCAGGACTCTGACATATAAAGACATTTATATCCATATGGAATTTTCCAGGTTTTAGGAAATACTGTCTGTCAAATATGGCTTACCCCAATAACTCTGTATTAATGACCAATCAATAATTTCTTTCATTTCTCCATTCATTTATTCATTCAGTTACTCAATGAAGAGCCATTGTGTTTTATGTTTCTAATCAACATCACTAATATTATTATCTAAGTGGACAGTAATGGAGCTGGAGTTCACAGTCCATGCAACCATATCCACTAGATATAAATCAACAGCATTTAAATTACTCCTTAATGGTATTAATACTGACTAAATGTCAATGCTGTGCATCAGAGCCTGGGTGTCAAAACTCAGAGAGGCTCACAACATCACCAAGATATGATGTCCACAGATAGTACCAAGCATATTCCAGGTGTGATGTGCGACACTGAGATTAGAGTGAGCAAGACACACTTCTTCTCTCATCAAGTCAGACAAAAATTCATAGCTACAAGACCCAAATAAATATAGATTGAGATAGGTACTGAGGAAGGCTGGAAGAGAAGGGTTTATAGAGTTCTAGCAGAGAAACTGCTCTTCTACACTCACAGGGAAGGAAGTCTAAAGGTGTGTCATTCAGGCTGCATCCTGAAGAAAAAGTATGTTTATGAATGGGACAACCATGATAGGGAGAAGGGTTCAGGAGGAAAGAATGAAACCCAAGACAGGAAGGAACATGAGGCAGCCAAAGAAGAAGAGGTGGTGCAGAAAGGAAGGAGACTGGAGCTCAGGAATACAAAGAGTAGGTAGGGCTCAGACTTTCCAGTGTGCTGAAGATTTTTTTCTCATCCTAAAGCAAAGGCTGGCATTCGATGTCCTATATAGGAGAGCCACAGCTTTTAGCAAAGTTCCACTATGTGTATTGTGAAAGTAGCATAGGAACAGACTAGAACAGATGGATGGGACAGATAATACGGGGGCTGTGTGCATAGTGCAAGTGACAGGCATGAGTGGGTTGCTATCGGCTATGTCCACATGCCGAAGAGGTGGACAGATCAAAGTGGTCTTCAAGTGCAATGACCTGACCTAATCTCAAATTGCTATTTTACAGTCAGTACTTCTGAGCTAGTTCTACCTTTGAATGTTCCCAGATAATACTAATTACCAACTACTGTGAGTAGCTCCATAAAAGGCAAAATTACTAAATGTTAACATCAAAGGCCATTGTAATCAAATCTTAGACTTGCCTATTAAGATATCATGTAGCCAATAAAATATTCATTGCCCTTTTATATACCAAGTGCTCACTTGGCAACCTCAAATTTAGTTTTTCCTTTGCCTCATGTAACTTGTAGTACCTCCCTCAATGGAACAGTAACAATGCACGTAATCTACCCTAGACAATGCCTGCTAGGTGACAGTAATTTTAGCTACTTTTATTATTGCTATTGCCCATACTTATATTATGTTGGGATCATAGGATGAAAATCAATTACATCCTTGCTCTTCAATATTGAGTACCACAATTTGAGAAAGCAGATATAAGATCCAAAGCAAGCGAGATGAAAATTCTAGTTTTCTTACCAAAATGGTCATATTCATTGGTATAGATTGGCTTTTGTGCTCACATCTTCCAGATGCAGTGGCTGGTACACATAATGCAGCAATGCTGGGTACTACAGATGTCAATTTTTCCAGTGCCTTTGTCAGAGAGAGTGAAACTTTGAGCAATACCTGGGTACTAGCTATGACTTGAGTGTGTTCTTCCTTGGAAGAAGTTAGTAGAATATTCTCACTCTATGGGAGTCATGGGGGAGGGACACTGAGAGCACACATCCCAGGGCTAGACATGTCAAAAGGCTAGGTTGTACAAGTCTCTCTGCATTGCTGTGACTTGGTTTCCCCATGTGTAAAATGAGGATGAGAATGGCACTACCTACTAAGTCAGATATGAGGACTGAGCAAATGGTAACTTTTGTTACTCATGCATAGAAATCCAGATGATTGCCATTATTATTATCTGGAGAATCCCGTTGCTTTATTGGAAAGCTCCTATAAAGCTCCACCCCAAAAGAGAGAAGAGCAAGCAAGAAGGCTGGACACAGCAGTTCTCTGTGCTCACACTTCCTGTAATAGGGCTGGTACTGATGTCAAACAGAGAGGAAGAAGGCTTTGTTCTGTCCCCATTTACTTCAAATCTGTCAACTCCATTCAGGACTCTATTTCCTAGACAGAGGGATTGTGTCATATTATTAGAGAGCCTTCCTGACAGGAGCCCACTTATTGTAGTCTATATCCACTTGGCAATAAATGAATTCTTGATGGGTTTCAGGAACATCATGCTTGCCTTGAAGTGGAGACTTTGTTCCCAACAAATGACAAATGTTCCCAATAAATGACAAGGGACTGATACCTGGCAACAGTATCCAAACCCTGACTTGGAGGCGTGGGGTCCTGTGTGTCTGTTTCCTTAGTTTTTCTGAACTTCCAGTCTTCATGATCTGGTTTTCAGGGTCCCCTGAAGCTTGAAAAGCAGCAGAAAATGAACAGCAACTCCCCAGTGAACAGTCAACATCTTTGCACTTATCATTTTCTTTCTGATCAGAATTTCTTGATTTCTGTGTCCAAAGCAGAAGCAAAGAATAGAGGAGAAATCAATTATAAACTGAACCCATAGATATACCTTCTCTCTCATTTAGATTCCCGTAAGTTAGGTTGAACTATTAAGTATTGAGTGGGATGACCAAGTGAGATCTGGGATAGCAGTAAGGCAGGCTATGAGAAGGTAGGAAACTCAGTAATCATGATGGCTGACTAGGGACAGAGAAAGCTCACAAAATTACTGAGTAAAACATCACACTGAACTTTAATTGAATCAATTTAATCTGAGATAAATGTTAGTCACCCTTTTTGCTGTTATTTACAACCCTCTCAGAATCACAGTATCCAATAAGACTTTTTTTCTTTAACTTGTGTCTACAGTTTCACAGTCTGTGGTAGCACAGAGATAATTCTGACCCATTGTCTTATGAATAAAGTTTTATTAGAACATTGTCAGCCCCTTTGTTCATGTGTTAGCTACAACAGCTTTCCATGTGAGGCCTAAGTGGTTGTGTCAGATACTATGTAGTCCTCAAAACCTAATGCCACCTGGCCCAAGATGACCGTGTTTGCTGACTTTAGCTCAAAACAATGAGCTGTCATACATTGTAGAACGACAGGTCCATAGATGTAGTAAGAAGTTTCTGGCCTGAACCCCAAGAACTGGACTAGCAGTCCCAAATAAAACACCCTTAGCTGCTTGGTCTCAAATAATTACATGAAGTCTGATATATTATGTTGTTTGGCCTGTGGCTGAGGTTTATTGCTAGCTAGCTCTCACATCTTAACTTATTTTTATTAAGTTATGTCTTGTCATGTGACTTGTGTCTTACCTGAGGTTTTTTTTACATCTTCTTTCCTTAGCATCAGTTCCCAGGGTCTTTTTGAGTCTGTTCATTTGCTTTTATCTGTGCTTGGATTTCCCACCTGTTTTTAAAATGCCTTGCCATCGGCCAAAACAGTTTCTTTATTAACCAATGATATTTACAGCATATAATTCCTACAATACATATGGCCAAAGAAATTGGCTCAAACCAGTTGGCAAGGCATGGACGTAAAGTACTTCCTTAGGAGCCAACCTGGAGTCTGCCTGAGGGCCTAGCAACAGCTGATGTCCAACATTTCTGATTGCTAGGATTCTACCTAGCAACAGGTACTGCCCAGAGTTCCTGACCAATGGGAATCTGCCTAGCAACAGATGATGTCAGATCTCCTGACAGTGCCCAGCCAATGAGAGATAGCTATGCAGTATCACCAGCTCATGACACAGCCTGGGTGCTGGGAAGAGGATATATAAGGCTTTCCTCATTATTGAATAAATGAGTTTGTACTTTTCAACTGACTCCAAGGTCTGTGTCATTGACTCTGTGACTCCTCAACCCTTTCCTGAGGGAACTGTTAGAACCCAGCAACAATACATGAAGTGCTTTATAAACAAAGAATAAATAGATGAACATACCATGTTAAAGGGTAAAGGACACAAATCCAGATGGACTAAAGGGATGAGACTATACTTAGAATGTTTTGCTTAAATTCTGTGCTTTGCTGAATAATTATTTTTAGGGCTAGAGATCCAGCACAATACTCAAAGTGCTTGTTGGCCTGCACAAGCATGAAAACCTGAATTCAAATTACCAACTTCCATGGGAAAACTAAATATGATGGTGTTTGTAATCCTAGCACTGTTGGGTCAGAAACAGAGAGAGCATCACTGAGGCTCCCAGCCTTACCAGAAAGGAGAGCAGCAGGTTCAGTGTGAGACCATTCCCCGAAAAGTGCTATGGAGAGTGATAGGAAAAAACCCACCAGATGCTGAGCTCTGACCTCCATACACTCATGCAGGGATGAGAGCACCCATGGGCAAACATACACCTCACATGAGCAGCATGTACATACGTCACACATGCATGCACACACACACACACACACACACACACACACACACACAATTATATATTTTAAAAGCAGATGCAAAATTAAAACAAAATTAGTTCCATTTCTGTAGATCATCAGAAATATACTGTTGAAGTTTTTCAGGCAAAAAGAAGCTACAATTTTAGATTACTGAGTGATGAGCTCATGTTCTCATTTTTAGTTCAAAGCAAAGATCGCTCATTACCAATCATTCTCCTAATTGTGAGTTAACAATGGGGAGAGGCGGCCTGTGGGGATTAACTTAAGAAACTATTTTACACAAGACAACGTGGGTTGCTCAAACATGAATGAAACAGCACCAACTACAGTAATGTAAATAACATTTACCAAACTGGTCATTCATCAAAATTAAATTGTAGAAGGCCTCTTGAGACTTGGTTATCGTAGTCTCTAAGCCAGACACAACATAAAACAGTTTCCAGACCAGCCCCATCCTCCTTGGTAGAGCGTACTTCTGACTTTAACTCTCAAAATGAGATTTCTTTGTTTAAAACTCAATCTCTTAGCCAAGAGAAGAACAAATAAGCCTTTATGGTTTTATAAGTTCAAAAGAAAACAGAAGAGATGCTTTGTTTATTTCCCGTGAAGGTGAAACATGTCACTTGCCTGCTCTACCATTTCCATGTTCTCTGGCTGTCATCTGCTGACTGGTTTCAGGTCCCTTCCCATCCAGTTGCACAGGCCAGGTAAGAGAAGCAATCTACTCCCCCCCCCCAAAGTTTACATTTTTAAAAGACATCTTACATACTTCACTACAAAAAAGAAACAACAGTTCTGAGAGATCTGGAACATTATTTTTTCACAGGCAAAATATTCATTTTTAATACACATGGCCATAGATTAAAAAGTGGTGTTCAGCTTGTGTACATTGGCCAGAGCAATGTTATTCGAGACTTCTTCCGAGTTCCTGGCTGCAAAGGGCTTTTCTCCCTACTGTGTTCTGTGTTTCTCTTTGCATTTCAAAGCTCTTGAATCAAATGGAATTAAAGTTTTATGTTGGAGTTGGAGGGCATGTTTGTGATTTATATACATTTGTGTCCTTTTTTTTTCCTTCTTTATTTTGTATTTAACAAAAAAACAGTAACATGAATTTAAAATGAGGAAAAGTTAACAATAACTATGAAGAGGATAAGAATCATAAGCATGGCTTATCAAGGGTGGTAATGCAATTAAGATTGCTACACATATATTTACTTTGTGTTCAGCTTTCCCTCTGAAATTTTTTTTTCCCATCCCTGTATATCCTCATTCAAGGTCCCTTCCCCGTCCCACCACATCTTGACATTTCTCTTCTCTGCAACTCCTCATCCCTTCCCTGGGCAGGGAGCAGACAGTCCTATGGTCCCACTGACCCAATAATGTTTGGATCAGTCACCACTCCTGGCCAAATCCAGTTTTGTCCATCCTCCCTCAAGAGTGAGACTGGTATTCCTATAGTTGGAGTGGGGTTCGAAGGGTCAGTCCAGGGTATATTTAGAAAAATAGTGGGGCTATTTTTCTAAAACAGCTCAAAAGCTTCTCTTTCTTTCCTTCTTCCTTTTTTTCTGTAAGAAATTGATTTCAAACAAGAAAGAGAAGAAAAAAAGAGGAGGACGAAGAACTGATGAGAAAGATGGAGGAGAGAGGGGGCTCAGGGAGAAGGGAAAGAGGAAAGCCTGGCCACTTCATGTGAATGAGCTCATTAAATATGGCTGCCTCATTCCTCTGATTAACAGTTTGTATTCACATGGCTGAGGAGCATTAAATTATGATGATGGAACTGGTTTCACGTGTTTAGAAGAGAAGGCAGACGTGGTTCTGAAGCCTGTGCTTATTGTACAGTAAAGACATACTTGGTAACTAGCCTTTCTCCAGTACAGAGGTGAAGTGTCTTGGACTGAAGGAGATGAGGTGACATGCTCAACAAGATAGTATTGACGTTTATGAACACACAGGCAACAAAAGAACCATGTGAGACAGAATACCATAAAATACCAAAGTTATGCCCCAGAAATGGAGCAGGGATGTTATTAATGACCCTACCTCATTAAAGACATATTTCGTATGCCTACAACGTTTATCTGTCTACATGACTGCAAATGTAGGATACCGGCTAAGCCCCTTTTCTCCCTATCTACAGCTACAGGAAGTCCAACAGCCATGCACTGCTTTTATTAGGCTGAGTATATCCAGATGATTTTAATAAAGTTTTAAGAGGACATTAGTTTCCTGCTATTTCAATGAAAACCACTTGCAAGAAGAATTTAAAGCAGTAGATCTCTGTCTTGTCAAAACATGCCCTCTTTATGCAAATATACCCCTCTTTACAATAGCCAACAATACACAAACACAGTCATCAGCTCCATGTGACACAGGTGGAAAAAACACGTCATCATTGTAGATGTCTAAGAATGAAGAGATGAGGCTGGGGTAAAAGCATGCACTGTGCAAACATGAGGATCTGAGTTAGGATCCCCAGTACTCACATAAAACAATAACGACAACAAAACAAAAACCAAAACAAACAAACAAAAACCAGCCAAAAACATGAGCTCCAGATTCCTTGAGATTCCCTCGCAGGGAATGAAAGCAGAGTTGAGAAAGAAACTGTATGTTGTCTGTACACACAGCCACACATGCATATGGATATACAAACAAACAGAGGTGCATGTCGGCAGGCCTGTGTGTGCACAGGCACGAGCACACAGACTAAACAGAGAGAAGAAACAGTGAGGAGACAATGAGTATAGCGGATGTCATGGAATTTTGCAATTTCCCTTCTGGTTTACGGTCCCTGCTAGCCTTGCTGCTGAAAGCGTGGGGTCTGGCTTACAAGAGACTCTTGTTGTGTTCTAGGCCTCGTCCTCCTGGTGGTTGGCCAGCCAGCATATGCATGTGAGTAGGAGGGTAAGAAGAGATGCCCAAGAACCTGGTTCCCTAATGCCAGCTCCAAAGCTCCTACTGTGGAGTTGTGGTCCTTCCTGTGACTGTCATGCTTTAATATCCCTTTCTGCATGTTTCCACTTTCTGTAACCTCTTCAGGAGAATACAGAATTAGCTCCTATGCACATCTTTACCTCAGAGCCAATTTCCCAAGAAACCCAATCCAAGATGTTAAGTATGTTTCTTCCTAATCTACCTCATAATGATTTTACTTTAACTTTTTTATTATGGATATGCATAAAACATATAAAAGCTAAGAAAAGGATTCATTGTTTTATTATCTTGGCATTTTAATTTTTATTTATTTGAATGCAATTTTACCCGTAGATACTTCAGTTTATCTAATAAAGATCTGAGGGTAAAGTTCTTGTCATGAAACCATGAGGACTGGAAGCTGGATTCCAACCATCCAAGTAAAGGCTGGGTGAACATGGCAGCCCCTAGCTCTTAGAAATCAGAGGCAGAGCCTTTCTGAAACAAGTTTGCTAGCTAGAATAGCTGAATTGGTGATCCTGGATTTCAGTGAGAGAGCCTGGATCACTACAGAAGATGGAAAATGACTAAGGAAGACACCCAACATTAACCTTTGGTCTCCCATACATTTGCACACACACATGCACTTATTCACATGGGGACACATATGCGAACATGATTATGTAAGAGCAATAACCATAGTAATATGATGACATAAAATTCACTACAGTTTCAGTAATATGATGACATAAAGTTCACTACAGTTTCACTAGCCCTTACCATGGTACTAGGATATAGCTCAGCATGAGGCCCTGGGTGTGATCTTCAGCACTGAATACACTTGGCATGGTGTAGTTGCACATTACTCACAACTAATATCAATTGTATTTCGGGTATGATTATTTTTTATAGCACACCTTGATTTTAGAATTTTCATTTGTACTTTTAAAATGGTGTTGAGATAACATTACTTCCCACCAAGATCCTTAGCTGGCTGGTGCTACTGGATTTTGCTCCAAATTCTCTTTTGAGACTAAGGTTTTTTCCTGTTATTCTTACTGCTGAAATAATGGGATCTTGCTGGCCTTCTTGCCTTTTCTCGTCTTGTGCTCTTCCTCTGATGCCTTTCTACATCTGTGCTGTCAGCTGAGTCCCCTAGGGTCCTCTCTGTCAGTAGCAGCCCTTACCATGGTACTAGGATGTAGCTCAGCATGAGGCCCTGGGTGTGATCTTCAGCACTGAATACACTTGGCATGGTGTAGTTGCACATGCTTGTAAACCCAGAACTTGGCAGATGTCAGTATAAGAATCAGAAGCTCAATGGTGTTCTCATTCATAGAAAGCCTGGGGCTAGCCTAGATTACACGTGATCCTGTCTCAGTGAAAAACAAAATATATGTGAAAAAATGCCACAATAAAAATGTTCAGAGGCTTTGGACATAGGAGCACTACTTCTCAAGACTTAGATTAGAGAAACACCAACTGACTTCTTTCCAAAATAAAAATAAAAATTTTATGCTTTTCTTTGATGTGTATAATGCACATTTTGGGAAAAGGGATCTGGCAGAAGGTGCTGGTCATACACTAGCAGGAAAAGTAAAGTATGTAAGACATGGCAGCTCTGTGTACATGTGTACATAGGAGTAGATGGCAGACACAGCACTTTCCATCAAGAGCTAAAGATAGGGAAGTTGCGTGATAATTATATATCAACAAGCTCTGTAGCCCAAAAGAGAACAAGAACTCATTGGAAAGCATGTGAATGTAAGTACTTGCTCATATTTGCAGGTATTCATGCATATATGGATCAGGAGGCCAGAAACTGATGTTGAGTGTTTTTGTCTATTGGTTAGCCATTTAGCCACTTAATTTTTTTTTTCCTGAGAAAGGGAGAGTGAAGGATAGAGAGAGAAAGAGAGAGTAGAGAGGAGAGAGAGAGAGAGAGAGAGAGAGAGAGAGAGAGAGAGAGAGAGAGTCTCTTATTGAACCTGTAGACTTGGAGTTCACTGATTTAGTCCAGGTATCTATCTGTCTCTACCCTGTGCTGGAACTACAGGCATGTATCGCAGTATTCAGTGTTCAGCTTTTTCCATGGGTGCTGGAGATCTCAACTCAGATCCCCAGGCTTCTGCAGCAAGAACTTTACTGATCAAATCCTCTTGGACCCCACTGAAAAGTATGAAGTAGATGAAAAACAAGAACAATTTTGAAGGGTGAAAACATCACTCCCAAGGAAGGGTAAACGACGGCTTGGCTACCACACAAAGATTAGGACCATGTGAGCCTATGGCTCATGCCAATGAGTGTTGCTAGTACTAAAAGTTGTGATAAAGGTCATAATTTTTTCTTTAACTTCTCAGACTGAGCTATGAAGTCAATGTAAGGACTGACAGCATGTGAGCATAAAAGGAAGCCAAGAACAGCAGAGAATAAGAACTTTACTATCCCCTACACATGTAAGGGTGTAGATTCATACAGAATTTGTAGGCTCTTTGAAGCAGCTGTGCAGCTGTGTGTACTGGGTAACACTATAACACACATTCCCAAGTGCTGAGCTCAAAACAATTTGACCCTTATGACTCCAGACCTGAGGAAGCCTTGCAGATACTTGCTGCAGGTTACCATGGGGACCAGGTAGTAAATGTCTCCAAGGCAGTGCACATATCCCTTTCTCCTACTTAAAAAGAATATTCAGGAGAGCAAGCCCTATTGCTCTGATGTAAAATCCTACTGGCAAGTTCACATTAAGAGAAAAAGTTGAGGCAGAAGACCCAATGATGGAGTGCTCGAGAGCAATGTTTGGGCTCAATCTATTCCCCGTAGGTCAGTGGCATTCTGGGGCCTTCTCTGTGTGGTGTTAGATATTTGTGGTCTCCTCGGCTTCCTGTGCTTCAGTCACTTCTTATGCTTAGCATTTACCATGGGAGGGCCTGGATGAGCCATCTGTGTGGGGAACTTCAAAGATGTGTTTTGCTTTACATTCTGTTACAATGAAGTCAATGCAAATTGTTCTCTGTGTGTTTAAAACTATTTTACTTGTTTTTGGAGGGGGAGAACAAGGAGAGTGGGTGAGTACTAGTCATGGCTTGTAAGATGATGTTGGTTTGGCATATGAAAAAACAAATCCAACAGATGTTAGTGTTGATTCACTGTTGTGTTGTGGGAATCAACACTTTGTTATTTTTCAAATTCTATTTGGATACAGATTTCTCATAGTAGGGAAAACACTACATTTCTATTTAAACATAATTTAACACCGGAATTTCTCATTTTCTTTTCTTTTCTTTTCTTTTCTTTCTTTCTCTTCTTTCCTTTTCTTTCTTTCTTTTTTTTTAACTTTTGTTTTCCAGGAGCAGCACAAATGCTTCCTTGAACTTGAAGCTGACCTGGTCTTTATTTAATGTTGTTTCTAAGATGAACTGAAAGGCATTACTCCTCATGGAGAAGGTGCTCAGCCAGAGTTCAGATTCAACAAGAGTTAAGAGTGTAGAGTTTAGAGGGAGCCTTAGAGAGAATGGGAATGAACAAGTGCTGAGCCCGCACTTGATATATAGATTGCCTCAAACTTAGTGTTGCATACATGATGTTTTAATAAATAAAAGCAAGATTCTGATATCACCAAATCAATCGAAATAAATTTTACATTCTTCTAGAACTTTTCTCGAAAATGTAGTTTAAGGCCACTGATGTACACCCTTATGTCCCTCTTTTGGTTTCCCTACTAACAGCAGTTGCGAGTGCACTATTCTCTCTTATTCTGCAAATGGGACCTCAGCCACTGACTTCACCCTACTGACTTCTCAGCCTCTTTTCCTTGGCCAAACCTAAGTATTTACAGACATTTTTTTTTCCCCTGCATGTAGCTCTCCGGTCTTTCTAGTTTGTGTCTAGCTAACTTCTTCTCACTGAGAAAGCTTGCCTATCACCTAGCTCACACAGCAACAGGCACAGAGCCTGAGTAAATAGGAAATCTTCCCTGGAATGTTTAGAGATAAGAGGAAGTCATAAACCCATAGGAGAGACTAAGGATCTTGTCTTTTGTCCAGTGTATATGTGTATGTGTGTATGTATATATGTATGCATATAAGTATGTATACACACACATACATACACACAGATACACACACTTAAAAAATAACAGACTAAAGGTGATTTGAATGCTTGTAAAGTCTGCAGTTATCAGTGTGGTGGATATGTCTATAGGTTCTCATGACTCAAGGTTCTCACTACACAAAAAGATTCAGAATGAAAAGGCAGTTAGTATTCCCTAGGGACAGAAGAAACAAGATGATTGGACTTTGGCTTTCATATCCCTTTTTTCTGTTGAATAATGAGGTGATTTCTAGTTACTTAATTTTAATGACATCATCGTTATTTTTGTGCTACAGTGACAGCATCTTCTCACTACACTAAGATCACAGGTACTGCTTTGACTGATTGGGGCAACTGAGTCTCTAGGTAGTTATGCAAGTTGTCAGTGTCCTAAAGTGTTGCCTTTTCACTTGTAATTGCATGAAAAATTCCCCTGTTCAAGAATCTCTAGCCCCACCTCCTCATTTGTTGCCTGGCATTGTCTGATAAGGGAACATCTGGTTGCCATTTCCACTCATCTTTCAACAAATGTGTGGAGAACTGGGAGATGTCTGGTTACAGGAAACATGGTTACATGGACTATGGGAAACATTTTGCCTGTGATTTTCATTACAAGAACCCATCTAAACAGTCTCCTTTACCACATCAGCAATGCCTGTCTTGAGCTATAAGTATCTTAAGGTCCTGCTATTCAATATGCACTCCAAGTATCAATATTACCTAGAAACTTGTATCTCGTGTTGAATCTTGAACTATACTCAGAACTACTGGGTCGTTTCCTAGATAACTGAAGCATGATGACCCCCAAGACCATGGAAGCTAGTCCTGACCTAAGAATTTCATATTCCAGTGGTTCCTTTTGCTTTAAAATTTATTTTTACATTTATTTATTTTCAATTTATGAGTATGAGCATTTTGCCTTCATATATGTCTATATATTACACATATACCTGATGCCCATAGAAGTCAGAAAAAAGTATTAGATCTCCTAGTACTGGAGTTATAGATGGTTGTGAATAATATATATGTCTATATGTTACACATATGCCTGATGCCCATAGAAGTCAGAAAAAAGTATTAGATCTCCTAGTACTGGAGTTATAGATGTAGGTGCTGGGAACTGAACCTGGGTCCACTGCAAGAACAAGTGCTCTTAACTACTGAGCCATCTCTCTAGCACCTCCAGGGTTTCTTAAAGCTAGACATACACCAAAATCCCCATAAGGGATGCTGAAATGGAGATTGCAAGGCTTCCTCTCTCTTTGAGTGTTTTGGATTCTGTAATTTGATGTTGGAACCCAATATTTTATATTTCTAACAAGATATCTGGTGGCTGGGAGCCCCCAGTCTGTTAGCCACTGCTACAGCCAAAGATAGTGAGGAAATAATCAAATGAATCAGGATGCTCTTCTGATATGTTTTCTCTGTCTTGAAGATACTAATGTTTGATTATTCAAGCTCTTTGATCCACAGAAACCATGCTTTATAAAAGTTCTATTATAGATTAGTGTTCCACAAAATGGACTTTGGGAACTAGTAGTCTTTAAACAAGAGGCTGGGGACTTTGAATTGAAAGAAGGAGAAGGAGGAGAAGCAGTTACATGCAATCAAATGACCTTGTTGATGGGGAGAGATACACATGATTTCAGTGTCTGACATGTCAGTGCAGCTGTTTAGCCCTTTGGCAAAGGAATAGCACATTTCTCATAGGGACTGGTACAGGCTGAAAATCAGTTCTATGTTTGAGATTCACATAACATATACCCAGAAAGGGGACAAAGACAGATCTACGATGCATTCAAATTACCATTTCATTCCCCTTATTGAAATACAAGCCAAGAATCAAACACTGATTAAACAGAGAGTGCTGACATTTTACTCCAGGATGCTGGATACCAGCCTAGACAAAGAGCCTGTTAAATGGGAGAGACAAAGAGTCCTATTGTGAGGCAATACGTTCATCTGAGAGAAATATTAAGTGAAGTTTCAAAGGATGGAGTTCCCCAGCATTTTTACCTACAGCATTCACTGAAAACCACACTCAAAACACATAAATGGAGGTGAGAGGCATTCCTTAAAAACTGGTTGGTATCTACATTAAAAACTCAACTTTTACCTTCAGTGAGGGGAATTTATACCAGAAAATGAAAACCAACATGGCTGATGAAATTTGAGCCAGTAAGTAACTTAGGCCAAGCAAACTAAACATAATGTGCTTATTCCATCATATTCTTTGTGGGTAGGAAATATGGAAAAGGACAGGATGGATATATTCTTTACCAGAAAAGATTATTTTAATAAGAAGCCTGAAAAGAAAGAAAGAATAAACGCAATAACTCAGTGTTACATCTGAAGATAACTAATCCATAGGGATATAGAACCAATGGGGTAGCTGGCTTTAGACACGGTGCCTCAAGTGACTATTCATGATCTACTTGAGCTAACAAAGAACAGAAAGAAAAACAGCCATGTGAACATTGGAATGAAGAGACTTTTAGAAATCCAAAACAGTGGGAAAAATAAAACAAAAAGTGAGTGTTGACAGAACTGGAGGAAGACAGGTTTACTACACAGATGAAAAGTACAAAAGTCCTCCATGAGTCATGTGTGAGTATGTAACTTGTGTACATTTGGTGGGAAGAGGAGCCACAGTACTCTAGGACAAGTTAGACTTGGTCTACCTGTTTTTGAACCATTCTGTTTTCCATGACCCATCCCCTCATCCCCTAAATGCTTCACGGCACTTCCTGCCATGCTCATACAAACAGGTTAACCACTTGGCTGAGTCTAGGATTACAAGTGAAGCATCATAGGGCATGCAGATAACTCCTGTTCTTCCCAGGGCTGCCGTTATCTGTCTGTCCTGTCTGTGGTTAGAAGCTAAGGCTCGATGTTTCTGCTCAGTACAGTTCTGCACAAACATCTTCAACAATCTGCTGTTGCTCAGTCTCCTCTGCTCCTTGAGAGTCTCTTAGCAGCGCCACTGTGGGAGAGCAAAAGAGCCAGACAATAAGGCTGGGGATCACAGAATCTATGATGGCCTGAGTTCTCCTTGCTATGAACTATATGATGAAATAATTTCATATCAGTAAATATTTGGGTAGCTTTTAAACATGAGATTACTGGATAAATTACTTATTAAAGTAAAATGGTTTCTTTACTTGCAGTTTAAAAGGAGGAATGGCCATAAAATATATTATGTCTAAAGATAATGGGGGTATTTTAGAAAGCAACTATGAGAAGTTTCTTCTCATATATTATTTTCTACTACTAAAATAAGCATAAAATAAGCATAAAAATCATGCAGATGGACCCCAAAATGCCTGGGTTAATTATTAAATCTTTTCTCTGGAATAACTCAGGGAAACCACAGAGGGTTGGCCAGGGAATTTAGGGAATGCAGGACAGTGCAGCCAGGAGGAGGAACAGACTGGCCTTCCTCTGGTGACTTCCAGTGCCACAGCTCAGGACATGCACCTTCTAAGATGTCCACATTCTTAGACAGATACTCCTTCTGTCGCAGTGATGGGTGGGGGGCTTACAAACGCGCCCCCCCCCCCCCGCCACCGTGTGGCGTGTGGCTTTTAAGTAGCTTGGAGTTAATCAGGGCTGGCTGAACTCCTGAGGAGTCAAGGGAGGCACAAACCTGCTTTTCTTTACTTGTTTTGAAGACAGCCCTGATTGTGTAATCATAGCCACACAAGTCTGGCTTGTGTTGTTAGAAGAATTATCTCCTCATTAAAAATAAATCTTAATAGACCTAATTTGAAGGCTGCTTTTGTCTGTAACTTGATCAAGAGGGTAATAAATGTGAGGCAGGTTTTTAAGCAGAAGGAGAGTAGAGAAAGTCAGAAATGTTCAACAGTATAGATTATAGCCACATTAAGGGCTTTGATAATGCTAGTAATCACAGGGCAATCAAATACACATAGGATGAGCTTGTATGTCTGAATGTTGTCTAATTCTGCCCTTGGGGCAGCAAGAAAACTGGTCTCTCTAAGAAGGTCATTTCTAGAGGACTCTACTCTTTTTAGGCCTCAGCTCCCCATGTGTAAAATGGGATTATACTATTATACTGATTACAGACAATAGCTACTTTAATTGTCGTAGAGCAATGGTTATAGGTGTTAAGTGTTAAGTGAGTCAGTCAGCTATGAAGCACTCCGAATAGCATTTGGGTGTCTGGTCTAGTGTAGGACTATTGACAGCACTGAGTAAAAGCTGTGGCTATAGTTATTTTTGGTTTTTCTACTGTGTTGAGCAAAAAAACCCAGAAAAACAAAAAAACAAAAGCAAAAAAAGCGTTTGTATATTTATAGAATGTGGGAGCTGATAAAAACCTTTAGGGGTTTGTTTCTAGTCTGTTTCTTTGAAAATCTATGTTGTTTAAGATATTGGCTGTGTAAGGAAGAGATTCCTTTACCTATAAGTTTGAAGAAATGTTAAGTTAAATAAAATCAATCCTCCAATGTGGCACCGAGCTCCCTCCATCTCATAAGAACCCACATTCTAGTTAGTTTCTCTGCAATGGTTGGGTCTGAACTCTTCCCCACAGGTTGATCATCATATTGAAGGCCTTAGATAGTGTAGATGTCAGTGTCTGGGGTGGATGGGAAGATAGTGCTCACTTCTGGCCCTCGTCTTCTCTTCCTGCTTCCTGTTTCACAGCCAGAATATGAACAAGGCTCAGCCAGAGGCTCCCACTACCACTGAGTTGTGTCATGCATTCCACACAAGGGCAGACTGCACTTTGAAGCTGTGTCCCAAAATAAACCTTTCTCTCCAACAGTGTTGCTGTCAGGTATTTTGGTCAGAGCAACAAAAACATCAATGCTATAACAAGCAACCTATAAACAATCTTTCATTGTTCCTGGCTCATAACAGCAGCTCACAAACTGATTCTAGGGAGCAGAGCCTCATAGGTGACCTGGCCATAGGACCCATCTGTTGTAGGATGTCTCCTGATCTCCCAGGAGCTTTCTTTCTTGAAAACTGGTTGAGAAATCACTGATGCTCACACAAGAAAGTGAAGCCTTCCCAGCCTTAGTTAGGAAGAGTAGAACCCTCCTTGTACTCCCAGTCTCCCACTGCCTTTCAAGGATGCTTTGCATAAAGCACACAGCTTGCCCTGCCCTGGGTGTCTGAGGGAAAAGACCTGGAGTAAAGCAAGGATCAAAGCCTGGGTTGAAACACAGGTGTGAGGACACAGGCATACAAGCCACCAGTGCACCTGCCTTCCCTGAATTATCTCATGCAACATGCTACGCTTCTAGGGCCTCACTTTCTTCTGTGCTTAGGAAGACGGTCTTGCCTGTGAGATGTTTAGATTATAAGTGAAGAGTGTAGGTGAAGAACATGCACAACACAACACAACATTTCCAGCACATAGCAAGGTTTCAAAACATGCTGCTGTCTTCAGCAGTGTTTAAAGGAGAGGCATGTGTCATAGACAGTGAAGACGACATGGTGACAACTGCTTGTTTGATAAGGCCTTCCTCTTAAAAGACTTTTTAAAAATTTCTGCAGCAAAAGTAAAAAACCTGACTGGAAATTGGGCAATAGACCCCTAGGTACTTCTCAAAAGTCTATCTAATGGCCAAAGCAGAGCAATCATTGCTAGTGAGTAAAGGGGATATGGGTTGATGAACAAGTGCAGAGTTACATCTGGTTGGATGAAGTTCTGATGCTAGAGCACACTGGGATGACTGCAATTAGCAATGCATTTTACCCAGCACGAGCTACAAGAAAAGGATCTGAAAGTGTGTGCCATAAAGTTTCAAGTGATAAATAATTGAGGACATGATTAAACATCATGTAATGTATACTGACACCAAACATCATGATATTTCATGAATATGCATATGTTTATATTTGAATTTTTTAAAAGCAATAATAAAAAGTTTGTCAACAGATACCTCTTGAGAATGCTGCACAGTGAGCAACACTAATATTTTTTTCTTTCATAATATTGAATCACCATATTCATCTTTAGCAACATACCATGAATGACTGTGATCTGGTCACAGTGCTGAGAGTCAGTGACACTCAACCATCGATGGGACATCTATGGGTTATCATCCCTCCAAGGCACAGGGAACATCAGGAAGAGAGTGGAAAGACTTCAAAAGAATAGGGTGGAGAAGGGTGCCATGAAATGCTGTTTTCTTCAGTGGCCTGGCCATTGCAACCACTAATAGTGGTGAACAGTGCACAAGACTGGGGTCTCAGCACTGCATCATAAGCAGAGGGGTACCCACAGGACTCACCCCTCCTGAGAGCTATCGGACTGTTATATGTTGATGGTTGCTACAGAAAGGAAAGCCATTTTCTTGGAAGATGTATCCACTGGAGGACTAGTTGGGGAAAAGACAATGGGAAGGAAAGTGGGGGTAAATAACAGGATATAGGGTGTTGAGTATAGCCACACACATTGCATGGCTATGAAACTGTCGAAACAGCTTTGAAAAGAAAGCTGCTAGCTTTTGCTGCCAGTATAGGGAATTGTGGTTTGGGTCTTTGAATTATACTTTAGAAATTTGTGAGGAAATTAATCATTGAAGGGATGTGTAAACAGTGCTGGCCCATCAAGCAGGGAGCCATGACAGACCCAGAGCCAAGGCCTGACGCTAAGAATTGAGAGACTTTTGGAAATTTTTATAGGAACTGGAAGAGTAAATGTTGCTTGTGGGATCCAGACTGTCAATGGAGTTTATATGCATATAACTCTGCATCATTTCTAGAAGCTCATTTTATTCTACTTTATAGAAACAGTCCATGTCAAAGGAATATTAAAACAAAATAAAATAAACCTCATGTTAAATAATTTCTAAAACAGTGGTCCTCAGATAGTTCTTCCAAGAGACAAACAATATCTGGGTACTTGCTTGCGTAAATCACTGGGCCTCAGACTCACTGCACTATGGATTCTGCCTACAGTGAGGGCCAACAATCTATTTCAAAAAGACCACTAGGCAATTCTTATGAATATTAAACTTTCAGAAGCACTGACATGGTCTCCAGGATAGTGAGACCATCCTCCAAACTGAGTAAAAATGAGAGGATCGTACTCCAGCCCTGGAACAGGAAAACAATACAGTGCCTTGTCTCTAAAAATGTTTGCTCACTGGGTTTCTGTTCCAGTCTCCATAAAATCAGGTTCAGTTGCAACCAGTTATAGAAGGCTGCCCCATAGGCAGACTTGGCACAACTTGAGGTTCTCCTGGGCTGATTTTTAATTTCTTACCCCAAACCCAAAGCTATATATATAAAAAAGAATACAAAGGTTGGTCAGGGAGCCCAAAACCACATCTCAACACATGAGCCAATGACAGCAATCCTCAGCTATAAGCCTGGAGCCAGACTGTGGTTAACATTGCTTGTCATCTTGACAGGACCGATAATCAATCAGGAGACTAGCTTCTAGGTACCTCAGTGAGGAACATTTTTGGATTGTGTTAATGGAGATTGGAAGACTCACCTTATATGTGGGTGGCACCATTACATGAGCTAGACGTGGTCAGCTGAGCACCAGTGTTTGCCTCTGCTTCCTGACTGTAGATGCAGTGTGAGCCAGCACTTCAGGCTCTACCTTTCAGCCATGGTAGACTGTAACTCCCAGAAGAATACATGAAATAAACCCTTCCTCTCTTAGTTTCTCTTGGTCAGACATTTGGTCACAGCAGTCAGAATAAAAAATAACTAATATGCAAACCAATGCTCTAGACTTCCTCTCAGCACAGCAGTTATTTAGATAGCTATCACCCAACCCTAGCCTTTCTCTTCTGATATCTCTCCAATTCTGTTCATAAGTTTAGAATACAGATTATTTCTTCCTCATCCCCATTGATCAATTAGTAAATCATTCATGTGTCATGGGCTTTTGTTTTTTGGGTATTAGGAAATTCTGATACACAAATACATCCTGATACCTTTAGCATGGAAGTGAATCCCTAACTGAGAGTTAGTCTCCAGGAGGCACTAAGTAAGCTTCAGATGGATGCTTTATGCATAATTGGGTCTATTTCCTGCCGCCATATTGCTATGGGCTCCATGTCTCCTTGACTAAGGGGTTCTCGTGCTATATGAGCAGTAGCGTATAAAATTGTAGCTTTAAACTGTAAGTGCTAATACAGGCAACTTAAAGGAATTTTATGAATGATTGTAGTGGGAATTGGAGGACATATGGAAATTTCTTTAAATTGCCTATATTACCACGCTTTCCCCTTTTTTTCTGTTTAGAGTTCACTAATGAGTGAGTACATCCCCTGCTTATCTTTCTGGGTTCGTAATACCTCACTCAGGACGTTATTCTCCAAATCCATCCATTTGCCTGCAAATTTTAGGATATCATTTTTTCTTACTGCTGAGTAGTACTCCATTGTGTAGATGTACCACAGTTGTTAATCCATTCTTCAGTTGAGGGACATCTAGGTTGTTTCCAGGTTCTTGCTATTATGAATAATGCTGCTATGAACATAGTTGAGCTAATGCCATTGGAGTGCGACTGTGCGTCTTTAGGGTATACACCCAGAAGTGGTATTGCTAGGTCCTTGGGGAGATTGATTCTCAGTTTTCTGAGAAACCGCCATCCTGCATTCCAGAGTGGCTGAACAAGCTTACAATCCCACCAACAATGGAGGAGTGTTCCCCTTGCTCCGCATCCTCTCCAGCATAGGCTGTCATCTGTGTCTTTTATTTTAGCCAATCTGACAGGTGTCAGGTTGTTTTACCACTTTTTTAGTGACTTAATTATGTATTTATTTTATTGTGTACTTATTTGATTGTGAGGGTTCCAAAGAGGGTATTCTCAGGAATCGAGATGACTTAATACTGTTCATATTCTCTTGCTATCAGTATGGTCCATGAATTTAAACCTTTGTTTTAGGATCAGAAATCTCAAGGAGCTGGAGAGATGGCTCAGCAGATAAGAGCAAATGCTGCTCTTACAAAGGACCAGTGTTCAGTTCCCAACACTCATATGGCAGTTCACAATAGCCTATAACTCCAGTTCCAGACGAGATCCAATGCTCTCTTCTGGCATCCATAGGCTCTTGCACACACATGGTGCTCATAAAAAACACTCAGGCACACACACACACACACACATACACACACACACACACACACACACATACACACACACACACACACACACACACACACTGTAGGTATAAGTTTTTTCCCATCAGCACTCCCAAATAAACCCACTGAAGCTTATAATTAATTGTAAATGCTCAGGAAATAGGTCAGGCTTCTTATTAGCTAACTCTTATATTCTAAAATCACCTATATTTCTTATCTATCATCTTTCTTGTGGCTCATGGTTTGTCATCGTATTTTCTACACATCCTATTTCTTCTATGTCTGCTGGTGTCTCCTCTGACTCCACTCTTTTGCTTCCCAGAATTCTGTTCATCTGCCCAGATATGGGCCAATCAGCTCTTTATTAACTAATGAAAGTAATACATAGTTACAGTGTACAAAGATTGTTCCACAGCATTTCCCCCTTTTTGTCTAATGAAAAAAGAAAGTTTTAGCTTTAACATAGTAAAATTATATACAACAAAAAAGTTAGCAAGTAGAAATTATAGTTAACAATATCTAGTCCATTTGCATTTGGCAAAATTTTGAAGAATTCTACTTTTTATTTTATCTTTGTAAAGTTTTTTACTCAATTTCTCTTCATCAGAACTAAGAAAAAACTTTAACTATGACTATCTAGTCTTCAACTCCATCAAAGACTACAAAATTGTGAACTGTTACCTAATAATGGAAACATCTGGCTGTTTGAATAGTCAACCAAAGGTTTGTTTCTTTTGTTTGTTTGTTTGGTTGGTTGGTTGGTTTAGGTTTTTTGGTTTTGGTTTTTTGGGTCTTTTTTTTGTAATGTTGGGACATCCATCCATCTTTGGCCCATGGGCCTAGATTATCTGAGAGACTTTATTGTGAATGTTGAAGGCTGTCCTACCTTTTCTTGGCAAAGTATGACCATCACTTTCTTTTGTACGCTGCTGAGATGAATTTCTTTGGATTAAAGTAGATTTAATAATCTATGCTTTTCTGTCATCACTTTGATATCATATTTCCCTTTTATGTCTTTAGGAAGAGATCTTAAAATTTATTTGTCTAGCTTTTTTTTCTGACTATAGCCAATAGCAACTTGTAACCAACTACCCTTAAATAATGGCAAGCATCCATAACCCATATATTTGGAATGTGAGCATTGTTTTCTCTAGGATACTTCCATCTGTAACTGTACATACTTTTCCTTTTTTTCTCTTCCAAGCCTATGTATATTTTCAAACACATTGTAACTTATTCAGAGACTTCTTTTCCTGTCTGGATCTGTTTTTATCAAACATCTGCTTTATTCCCCCCTTGATCATGTGAAATGAATCTTAAACTGGTATGACAGCTGCCACTGGTGCAGCTTAGCTTAGTGTATGGTGGTAGTCCATGGTGGCTGGCTCTTCCTACAGGCAGCTGCCAGGAGATGCTTCTCTGTACCTCAGAGAAGTCATTGAGAGAGTACAGGAACCTGCCAAGCAGCTTAGCTGATGGTATGTTGGCAGGGCTCAAGCTGGCAGCTCAAGTTCAAACGCAGTGGCTAGGAAATGTATCTTTGCATCATGATCAGCATGAGAAACATGAGATTCAAACCCTTCCCAAAATTTTCTCATGTTATATATGGATGTCAGATGTTGAACATTTGGGAACCATTTGTAGGCGGAAGTTTCTGTCCTGCCAACACCTCTCAAATAAATACAGTGAGGCTTATAATTAATTGTAAATGCTTAACCTTGTTACTAGCTAACCCTTACACTTGAAACTTACTCATATTTCTTATCTACTCTCTTCTATGTGGCTCATGGCTTGTTCCATCATTTTCTACACATCCTGCTTCCTCTGTGTCTGCTGGTGTCTCCTCTGACTCCACCCTTCTTCCCAGAATTCTCTTAGTCTGGCTCCCTTGAATCTCTTCCTGCTCAGCTATAAGCCAGTCAGCTCTTTATTAACCAATGAGAGTAATACATAGTTACGGTGTACAAAGATTGTTCTACAGCAACACACAAATACAATAAACAAATAAATAGACAATTTTTATATCAATAACATATGTCTATAAGTATAGATATATTATTATTTACTTCTTCAACAAATATTTCCAGGAAAAAAAGTAAAAAACAAATTTTATCAAATCAGATATTATACTATGTTAACCTTATAGGAATAATATGCTATGCAACTTGAATTCTAAATCCATTTTTCACCTCCCTTTACAACTTAAAATAGGTAAGTTCATGTTTTTCATCACATTAGATCTTAGTTTTAATGACAACTGGTTATCCAATTATAAAGCTTTTGGATAATTTTCTTCTCATACCAAAAAAAAAATGTCATTAGAAACACGACCTTCTGATTATATAGTCACATGTATTTTTCTTATATATATTCACATGAATTTTTCTCCAATTTGTGAATTAATGCACACTTACTAAGATTCAAAAACCAAATGAAGGGAAAAGTTGGCTATACTTTGGTGGCAAACCTTTGGATGTAATTGTTCAGAGATCAATTAGGTTGGCTCCTGCAACCAGAAGCCATAGTTGATTATTTCTGTCCCCAATTACTGGCACAACAGTTACTCTCCAAGAGTTTTTGGATGAATTTACTTGAACCCTTAAATGAGAAACTCTAGAAAATAACACTGTTTTGAAGTTTCTTCTTGTAAGTAATGCCCAAACTTCTTCTATTGACTATAATAGAATTAAATGCAAGAGGGCAGCATTGTTAAGATGGAGCTTTAAACATTTATGTTTTATGTGTGGCTTTATAGTGTATGTGATTGTACATTCATGCTTACTTGTGTGCACATGTAAGAGGTCTGTGTTTGATGTCAGGTCTCTTCTTGATTTCTTTATTTTATGTATTGAGGCATGATCTCTCACTTGAACTCAGAGACATCTCATTTGGCTGAGCTGGCTAGTTAGCCATCTTACTCTGGGGATCTCCTGTCTTTCTGCATTCTATACGCTGGGATAGAGCCTGGCACTTCAGTGGGTATGTGGAACTGAACTACGGTCTCCATGCTTATTTGGCAAATTCTTTGGTTCTCAAGCCATCTCACAATGCCATCTTATTCCCACGATTTTTGAGACAGGGTCTCATATAGCTCAGGCTGGTCTTGAGCTCCTGATCTTTCTGACATTATCTCCCACATGCTAGGATCGTGATCATGCTTCAACATATTTAATTAAATGTATGTGTGTTTAAAAGTTCTTCAGTTTAACAGGATATCCTATGAAGCTTACATAAAGCACAAAACTTTTGGGGTATAAAAAGGAAGTACATGAATTAAGAAGATCTGGAAACTGAAGGTAGAGTTTTATTGTAATAAGACCATAATAGCAGTTCATTTCAGAAATTGAGAGCAAAGCATTAAAAAAATTAAAACCAAAGAATGGCAGGTGAAAGAGGGTAAGAAGAGCTGTCTGTTTCCTTTAGCACAAGAAGGGCAGATGCAAAACACAGTCACTGGATCTTACCTTTTCCCGCCCTTGAAAGACACTGCTCTCCAGGTCACAGTTCCACTGTACCTTGATGTGGTCTCCTGATCTTTTTGATACTTCTCACTAGGGAACTACTAGCAGCCTATCATGGGTGACTCATTAGACTGATTTTCTGTTAGTCACTTATTCATCATTTATTGAACATGAAAACTGCAGCCATGGTAAAGGAGTTCAGGAGCAAATTATAAATATTGTACTCTAATAAATAGAGAATGTTTTGATTGCCCTTTTTGGTATGTAGTACATGTAATCAATGTTCAAATTTTAATTTCACTTATTTATTTATTTATTTATTTATTTATTTATTTATTTATTCTTGGTTGTCATGCTACATTGAAGTGTTTGGTGAAGATCATTCTGGTGTCAGTTAACACAGCTTAGCAGTTCAGGGCAGCTACGGTTCTCCTTCAAATAATGAGGACATTTGTTCCACCTCAGTTCACTTCCTGCTCAGGGTCTATTAAAAACACACTGTCAAGATTCCCTCTCAACTCACTGTGTTTTGGGGGTGGGGGTGGAGTACTGAGAGGAGAGCCATAGAGAGAGCGAGTGCCACCTCATTCCAGGAAATGTGGCTGGTGCATGCCTTTCAGATTTGCTGATTAAATCCTTGCTAGAACACGGTGTCAGGGTCCATTCTCGAAGGATCCTCCTGAATCTGCACCAAGTGAAGACAAATGGCCAAGACCATCGTTCACCAACATCTTGTGTGCAGCTGTGAACAGTTGGGTGGATGCCAGTTCAGCTATGAGCACATCACCAAGAGAGAGATAACGGGCCATTCCTTCATGAAGCTCTAGGATGAGGGGCTCACAGGTGTGTTCCCAGGAAGATGTCTCCATTTTTCTTCTTTCTAATGTTTATGCTGATGTTAGGCCACGGGGTTCTATAATTCTTTCACAATTAAAGAAGTTCTCTGCCCAGGAACAGTGCTATATGAAGTTATGCATGAGGGTGCTTACAAACAGACACAAAACAGGAAAAAGCATTCTGCAGCTGCAAAGTTGGAGTCTCTGGGTGACTCTGTGACCCCCCAGTCATTTCACTATTAATAAGCCTCAGCTGTTCCTTCTGCAGAGGAAAGGGCACAGAACATTCCAAAGACAGGAACTACAGCTTTAGTATCCTTACACATTTACTTTTTAAAAAAGTTGTTTGTCTACACACCAACTACACAGGGCCATTTCATCAGTAGACCAGGACAGGAATTCATACTCGTGAAGTGGATAAAAGAAGCAGCTGAAATGTCATTTGGATGTTAGTTTTAAATAGACTTCAATTTGCTGTATGAAGAACATTTTGTATGTATGGGATACTTCTTGAAAACTGGATGAGAAGATACAAACACAGGCCAGATACACAAGCTGCTTCCTCAGACCTTCAGAATGGGGCTGGAGTGATGGTTTAGTGGCTAAAATACTTGGTGTACAAGCATGAGGACCTTAGTTTGAATCCATATAACTCACCTAAGAGCCAGATGCACAATCCAGTTGTCTATAAACCCAGCACTACTCCAGGAAGATAGAAGGCAGAAGCAGAAGGGTCCCAGAAGCTCATTGGCCAAGCAGTGTAGGGTATTATGTGCCATGTGCAGCATGGTGGCCTCATGGAAGTTGGTCATTGACCTCCTTCCAAGATCAGTCAGTATTCCAGGAAACAAGATGAGAGCTATTGTCTTCTTACTACTTCTTGCTTAGAAGGCAGCTATATGCCAGTGTTGCCATACTTTATCATTAGTCACCAGAGGCTCATTCATATTCTGAAAAGAGGACATTCACCTTTCAATGGAAAAACACTAAAGAATTTGTAGCCTGTTTTAAAATCATCATATATGATTAACATTTATAAAATACTTTCTATACTGTGGTTAATGCTTACACAAAAAATGCTCAAATTGCATTGTAACAGTACAGTGTATAGTTTTTGTCACCTCAGTTAACAGATGAGAAATTAAAGGTTTGAGAAGGGTATGTAACTTGTCCAAAGCCACCAACAATGACCATGCTGGAAAGTGAAACCAAATTTGTAAGGTTTTCCAGCTTAAATGAAGCTGTGTCACCTTGGTATTCTTTGTGACTTATCTCTGACCTCTGGTCCAATAGGCATAGTAGAATTATTATAAGTGCTATGTTTACAAGAAGGCCATCTTGGCAACTATATATCAGAGATTCTGAAATAGGGGCTCTGTTGAACATAACTGAACTAAGGAATTATTGCACCCACTTATCAGAAGGAGAATCTCTGGGAATTCATGTCTAAGTGGCTTTAGACCTGATTTTTGCATGCTTCACCTAACTGCTTGAATAATTTTCCCTTTAAGGGCCTAATCCTACCTAGGAGGCCCTACACTTGGATCCTATTATGTTTGGAAAACTGCTGCTAAATCAAACTTATCTCGGATCTAGGGAGAAATATAAGTTGTAAATACTCATTCACAGAACATGGAAAACTGTCTTCTGGCAGGGGTTACGGCTTTCATGAGTAAGGAAAGGAATTGGCTGTGCTTTAGTGAAAATCAGTTTGGTTTACATTTATTCCTTTGTCTAAATAATGTTCAATAAACACAAACTGTGTATCAGGTACTGTGGTAGCTTATATAGATGTCTTGATGAAGAGGTTAGAAACTGTCTCCACCTTCAGGCACATTATGGCAATGGTTAGACATTGAGACCCTAAGCAGTGGGTCTAAAAACATGTAGTAATGATTCCTGAAGGTTATGAAGAAAATTGCTAAGATGAAAACAATAAGGCTAATGAGTGCAAAGAAGCCTGGTTTACATCCATACTGGATGGAATGGGCTTTTCTAGTCAGTTGACATGGGATACGAAACCCAGAAGATAAAAGGGAAAGAAAATACCATATATCTTTCTTCTGACTCATTCTTTAGTCCCAGACTCTTTTCTGAGTTTTGACACTGTTCCAGAGAGAGCTCAACCCAAACATAATGAGAACATAAATGCAAAGAGATTCTAACTGTTCTTATTTCAATATTAACTTTCCAAAACTTTTTAATCAACTGATTTCTTTCTCTGACACATGGACACCCTGAGTTTTAGGGACTAATTTTACTCCCATGCAGCAGAAAGGTCGAAGTTTAGCCCCTGGCCTAAGCCTCCAAGGCCTATCACTAGAGAGTTTACCTAGACCCCTAGGGCTCACACACTGTCCTACATGGTCAGAACCACCTTGAAGATACAGAAGTAGAGTCTGACTCCAGGACACTGAACGGTATCGAAGATGCACTTCCATAAAGTGCACATGCATCTTACTTTTCAAATCTCACCATGGTCACATCCACAGTACTGATGTTTAAGGAAACCTGCCCTTGGTGGTATGAGGGAAGGGCCTTGTTAATACTAATATTCTTATGTATTTATTCCAGTTTTGCTGTTTATGGATCTAGAAAAGTGGGTCTCCCATACTTGGGGTCCTGGCATGTATGGCAGCTGCAGGAGATGATACAGGGACTAAACAGGATTAGGGACCTAATTGCTTCCTCATCTGTAAAATTTCTAAACGTAGTTATTATGTAAAACAATTCTTTGGAGAACTGCTTTAGGGATGTATGTGTGTGTATAATGAATATATGCAAACATTTAGCAATATCCACATGCAGATCAAATATCTCTAATCTGACTATTTAATAGAAAAAAAATGCTTCAACCTTTAAAATGTATGAATGCCAACACAATCAGACAAGTGGAAGATTTAATACCTGACCTCTACGGTTGCATGTATTTAAACTTCATGCACAAAATTACTAAAATACTATAGAAAATTACCTCTAGACAATGTGTGATATATATGATATGTAGATATATATCTGTCACATATATTATGTGATATGTATATCACACAAATAAATTTTGAGTTGAAACTCAGATTTCATTCAAAAGGTATCTCATTATAACTATCCAAGTAGTCCAAAATCTGAAAAAAGTCCAAAAATACAAATAAAAAACACTTGTTCTTAAGCTTTTTGGATGAAGATACACAGACTGTGTAGATTTCATGTCTAGATTCTAACACAGCAGCTATTAGCCTAATCCACACATACTTCCTATATTCAGCTCTTACCTTAACTCTGTGAAAGGCTTACTATCACGATTTGTCACAAACAAGGAAGGACTGACTAGTATAGAAGTAAGACATGAAGTGTCTGGCTGAATGAACACTGGAAATATTAGTTATGAATGAAAGGAATTGACATTCAGTTCATCCCAGCTGTGTCAAGTGATTTGTGGAACAAATCCATCATTCCAAGGCTTCTATTGGACAGTATTGGAGACCCTTTACTTAGCTTGCTCAACAGTGATACTGTGGCCCTATTGTATATATACAGTGATGAGCAATGGTTCTCATCCTATGAGCCATGTCCCTTTGGAGAGGATTGAATGACCCTTTCACAGGTGTCACATATTAGATATACTATGTATCAGATATTTACATTATAATTCATAACAATAGCAAAATTACAGTTAAGAAGAAGCAGTAATGAAATAATTTTATGTTGTGGGGGTCACCACAACTTAAGTGATTATATTAAAGAGTTGTGGCATTAGAAAGGTTGAGAGCCACTGCTCTAGAGAATGCTGAGCAGGCAGCAGCCACTGGTCACAGTGGCACTATTCTCCATTGGGAGCAATCAGAAACATTTCCAGACAATGGCCAATAACCATTAGGAAAGGAAAAAGAATCCACCTTCATTGAATGTCCTGTCTCAGCCTAGGGTTTCTGATCTGACAGAAATTCTATAGGTAGCTTTAAACACATTGAGCTTAAATTTTCTCATTGGGGGAGAAAAAAACCAAGAAAATGTATTTTCTTAGGGTTTTGTGTCTGTTAAGTACTGTAGGCAGGTAATTGTTGGAGAGTGAAAGCACATTAAAAATTAGGACTATGCACCCCATCCCTAACTAAAGAAGTCTGGGTTAGACAATGTGGCAGCAGGAAGCCTTGAGACTTTGAGTTTTGTTGTCCCATCACCTTATTCATGGCTTTAGGCTTACATGTCTAAATAACTCAAGGGCTGGGACAATGACAAGTTTAATTAATTGTTTAGACATCAGATCCTGGGGACTTTGAAATTCTTAAATGGTTCTACATGAAAAAGTCATATGGAAACCCAGTGCTATAGAAGCTTCCTAAAAATATACTTGTATATACATAAAAAAAATCTGGAAGTAGCTCTCTGCCCCTTGAGGGCCTGCTTACTGTGTGTGCAAAGTAGGGGACACTCAGGGCTGCCTTGGTGCCTCCTGCTCCTGTTCATCAGCCCAGTCACTAATGAATCATTCTTCATACTTATCTACATAGATTTTTTTCATGATATTACCCAATTAACCAAAAGCTACTAGACAAAAAAATTACTTATTTTTCTAGGTTTCTTGTTAATCAAAGATAATTCTAATTGATCATTTTGAAAGTGAAAGCTGCCATATGAATCAACCAAACCATCCCAACACCAATAGGCTCAAGTTAAGAAAAACATTAAAAATGGTCTCAGAGAAAGAATTTACTAAATTAGAGCTATTGAAGGGAAAAACAATTGGAGATTAATAAAATACCTTAATTAAAATATGAGTTTAAAAGAGAAAGTCATTATCTTTTTATATTTGATTTATTGATTAATCAAATTCCAACATGGAATGGATATAATGACATCAACTGGGCAAAATTAGAACCACATAGAGGAGTCATTGCCTTTGTTCTTACAGGTGGATAAGGCCATTCATTATCCATTAATGTGGGTCAAGGTGTTATTGTACTTCGGGGAAAAAAACTATTAATGTGAACTGGTGAACATTCCTTTACAATCTTTTCATGCCATGTATTTAGAGTTAAGAATTTATAAATATCAAAAAGCTAATGACTATCTTAATCTCTATTTATAGCTGCTGAATTGTTGGGACTAGAAAGTATGATATCTTAATAGATCTTTGCTCTAGTTTAGATGTGGTAGGGACCTGGTCCTCAGTGTATAGGCCTGAGGCAATGAACCTTTAATGCAAAGCTTATTGTAAGGTGGGTTACTGGGGCTCCACCCTTGGGAAGGATAAATGCTTATCAAAGAGTTAGTTCTCAACTCTGTGAGCTGTTACAAAGAGGCTATGTATCAGGCTGTTTCTGCCCCTTGGCTATATTATAGTAGACCAGTTGACTCTCCTTAGAAGTTCAATATGTGGGGCCACTTGATCTTGGATTGTCATCTCCCAAGACTATAAGCAAAATATTTGTATAAGATAACCAGCATCATGCATTTGTTGGTGTAGCATAAATGAACTAATATAGTAGTCAGAAGCATGATCAGTAACTAAATGGAGGTCAACTGAGTATTACTACTTCTATTCAAGCAAATCACATTTGTTTAAACAAATCTCTATTTCTCTTCAAATTCATACTTTATAATGTGGGAAACTAAAATAATTATAATTTAATATGTGGCATTTATTTATTTTTGGCTTTATAAACCACTTAGTGCTGTGTCCAGTATGTTTCTAAATCAGCCAAAATAACATCCACAAAGCTTTAACAAACTTTCAATAACCTTGTAGAAGAAAAAAGTACCATGGAAATCTGAATGTATCAGATATCTATTTTTTATAGCAAATTCTCTTACTCATTTCATATTCAAAGCACAGATGTACACTGTATAAACAGATAGACAGTATATATATATGTATATATATATATATATAGTATTAAAATCTCAGTGGTGTAAAGTGAATAGAGAAGAATGGCTTTGCAAGTTTCTTGTCAATTGATAAAAACTGATGTACATCAAGTGCTGTCATTCACCTGGGCTGGGGAAGAAACATGGAAGTTGGTAGATAGCTAATGAATCTCCTCAACCAGTATTGGGCTTAGAGTTTTATCTCAGTGTAATGCAAATTTTTACTTTCTGGGATTTCACCATAAGTAATTAGCCCAGGGAAGGTTTCTCTCTGGTTTTGTACATTGAGCAGTAGTTAAAGTTAAACACAACAGTATAAACACTTGTACCTTGAGGTTCCATGCAAGGGGCTGGTTCTAATGGTTTTTTAATAAAAATGGCTACCATAGGCTCATAGGGAGTGACACTATTTGAAAGGATTAGGCATGTGACCTTGCTGCAATAGGCTTGGTCTTGTTGAAAAAAGTGTATCACTGGGGGTGGGCTTTGAGGTTTCAGATACTCAAGCCAGGTGTTCTCTCTCTCTCTCCCTCCCTCCCTCCCTCCTCTCCTTTTTCACTCCCTCCCTTCACTTCCTCCTCCCTTGTACCAATCCAAATGTAGAACTCTCTGCTTCAGTACCATGTCTGGCTGCATGTTTCCATGTTTTCTATCATGATAATAATGTATTAAATCTTTGAACCTATAAGCCAACCTCAATTACATGGATGATTCCTTTGGTCATGTTATCACTTCACATCTTCACAGGAGGGGAAACCCTAAGTCACAAGTGTTGTTTAGTTTCCTTTTTTAAATTCTTTTATTTATTTTTATTATTTTTGAGGCTGGTCCTCCTTTAGCTCAGGCTAGCTTCTAACTTAGTATGTAGCTGAGAACAATTTCCTGACCCAAATAGCTTCAGAGTGCTTGGATTCCAGGCATGTATCACCTGCCTGATTTACAGTACTGGGAACTGAACACAGAATTTTGTGTATTTTTTCAATTGAACTTCAGTCCCAGCCCTCATTTTCTCATTTTAAAAATATAGAGTTGGTGAAAATAAGTACTTTAGGCCATCCCCATCCTAAACAATATGGCATGCCATCTCTAATCTACACGCTGACATCTTCATCAGGTGCATCACTTGCAACTGTTAGAATTGCACAGTTTGGGTGAAGCCATTGTGTCTCCTGATGTAGTTGTAATTGTTACTAGATCAGTAACAGTTAATGTGTTAACCTGTGCCTGGCATCCTTAGGTGAAGTGTACATTATCAGAGGCAAAGATCGAAGGCCTTGGAGTCCTGAGGTTTTACAGCAGGAGTGAGGAATGAAGTCCTGTGGGTTCTTCAAGGTGTAGAAACTATAGAAATACTTAGCCCAAATCAAAATTTTACATAAAGCCATTCCATTATGTGGAACCACATAAAAGTCTGATTTTTGTAGATCAAAAATGGTTGGCTGGTGGCAACATTATAGACTCTATACTAGACTTTAGTAGCATGTCAACTGTCTTTAATAAGAAGAAAGTATTTTATCTATTTATTACATTTATTAAATGGTTGGCATTGATTTTTTTTTATCAGTATCTTTTTTCCCCATGCAAGGCATAACCAGATTTCACACTGGTTTCAAATGATAAGCATATACTTTTTATGACTTGACCTCAAAAACATAAAAGTACTTTTTTTCTTGACCAAGGAAGTCGGACCACTGAGATATGGCTAGCTCAGTTTTGAGAACTCTGTTTTATTTTACCTTTTATTTATTTATTTATTATTTTTGATGTAGAGCTTGCAAAATTCCTGGTAGAACTGATAAGCTGATAGCTAAATTTCCAGCTTAACGATCAAAAAGACGTCCAGAGGAGGGATGGCAAGGGTGGGCTCCATCCCTCTTCCATGATCACCTCAGTGTGTGTCTGCACTGGGCTTCTGAGGAAAACTGTAAAGCCAGTTCCTAAGTTAGAGAGTGAAGAGACTTGATATGGAGGCTGTCTTGAAAAGAGGGTGAGAGAAGAGGAGGAGGAGGATTAAAAGTGATGGTAAAGGAAGGGGTGAGGAACACTTGAAGGATTCTGAGATGTAAAGTGAGGGGACCAGAAAAAACAAAAAACAAAAAAACATAAAGAGGATGATGGAGGGAGGGTCCAGCTTCCAGGCAGGAGTCACATGTGGGTCACTTAGAGGAGAGTAAATGTTTCTTGCTTTAAAATTATGACTTAATCCATACATCCTTGCCAAGGAACGAAGAGTAACTAGACAAGCAAAGGACAGGGGCATTCTAGAACTGCTTTGAGAGAGAGAATGCTTCATTTTGACTTCTTGTTCTGCTGCCAATGATATAAGATGACTTAGGCAAAACTATATTAAAAAATGTATTGAGAATAAAATGGAAGGTAGGAAGGTGGTCCAGCAGGCCATGCCTTCCTCTCTCCTTTGGGGGCCTCATGTATCTGTGAATTCTAACCCTTCTGGAAAGAAACACAAACAGGACACGTCCTGGAAACAGGGAGAAAATGATGTTTGACATGTGGATTAGACAATGTTGACAAACAGAGCGGCCTGTCAGATTGTCAGATGCCTTCTCAAAGATCTGACACCTAAAGAAATCCCCCCCCACAACTAATTCCATGCCCTGCCCCCAGGATCTGTGTCTCATCTCCTGGCATATGTAGATCTGTCACACTTTTTAGTGAAAGTACTACAGAAAAAGATGGCTCCCATGTCACATCTCAAGCCACTTCTGTCCTCACATGCCACTGTAGCCAACAATTCCCAGGACAACACAACCAGCTATCATAATCATGCCAGTAAACAAATATAATAAATAAGTAACCAATCTGTCTCCAGATCTTTTTCGCAGGCCACTTCTCCCAGAACCATTTGCTTCTTTCCGGAAGCAGTGCTGAAGGCCAAAGATAAGGATATTATTTGTACACATGCCAGTTCATTGGCAGTATGGATTTTCAAACTGCCAAAAAAAAAAAAAAAAAAAAAAAAGTGCAAAAAGGAAGCATGTTGAATTTAGCTTCCCCAGAACTGGATTCAACTGTCAGAGTTCAATGTGGGACTTGTAAAAGCTCCACTCCTCCCTGGCATCTGCATGAGAGCAGGGAGACAGCTGTGAAAAGCATCTTCCAGCCAAAACGTGATTTCAAAAAGGTCATTTTATCACATGATTTATTTATATTGTTTCTCCATGGTACAAAGCGTTCTGATTCATATGCAGAGCCCAGAGAAGAGGAGAAAAAACCAAAAAGAAAACCTTAAGGCCTATGACTCAGGAGCCCTGCTGGGGCCAAGGAAATGGCGTGGCTGTGTTTGAAACCTTCAACCATGAGATACAGCTTTTTCTGTAACAACTGAATTAAAATAGGAAGCTATATCATGATAAGATTGATCTTTTCCCACACCCTCTGAGGCTTCATCAGTGAGAAACATTATTAGAGGTAGGCATTGCTTTTACAGTCAGCAAGAAGAATTAAGATAGTCTTTTTAAGTGTGAAGAGAAAATCAAGGGTCAGCTTAATCAGATTCCTAAGGCTTTGTCTTCTTTGCATGATATGCCTCACCTTAAAGGGTTTAAGTTTTCTCTCCAGCCTTTCTTCTCCCAAACAGACATGATCAATCCCATTCTAAGCAGACCTAGAGAATTCATTAGGAAAGGCTGGGTGTCTTTTTAAGTGCAAGCAAATGGCTGCTTTTGTTTCTCTTCCCTTGGTTCTGTCATTGTTTCCTAAACACAGGACTGGGGTTTTTAATACGACTTTGTGATGTTTACAGGTAGGATTTACTGGGTAAATATTTCTTTGGCCATATATTTTATTTAACCTCTCCCTGATGTGAATTCCAAGCTAAATGTTCCTAGATTGTTTTGATTTTTGTTTGTCCTTTTGCTGAATATCAATTCCTGGTCATTTCCTCTTAGCTGGCCTTAGACATGGAGGTCAGGTGTTTGAAAATGTCTTCTGAGCATTAAAATACCTGAAGAAAAGAAGAATCAAATTTATCGAGAAAGAAAAGAATGTAACTTTGCTTGCCATGTCTCACCCAACCAGTGCTAGGCATCCTCTCTCTCTCTCTCTCTCTCTCTCTCTCTCTCTCTCTCTCTCTCTCTCTCTCTCCTCTTCTTTCTTCCTTCTTTCTTTTTTCCTCCCTTTTCATTCTTCTCCTTTCTTTTCCTTCTCCTCTTCTTCATCTTTGTCATCATCACCACGACCATCATCATCATCATCATCATCATTTTGCCTAAATAAACATTTCAGTACTATCTTGCTAATTGCAACTTAAGAACAGTGCAGATTCACTCACAATGTTTTCAGCAGCAGCTCACTAGGGAAGACATACAGTACAGACTGTTTTCTGTGATAATGTCTGTGGATCTGTTTGACTTGTTTGCCTCCTGGTTGCTAAAATCTGAAGTGTTCAGATTTAAAAATTCAACCTTATGAATATTCAACAGTGCTGCCAAGTCACTTTCCAGTGACTTAGTCATTTCTCTGCAGTTTCCCTTAAGGAAGCCTTTGTTTAAATTAGGAAAGCATTTTTTTCCTAAGTTAAAAAAAATTAAAAGTTAAGTATCAATACTATGTGGAACAATTCTACAATGTGTTGAATTTTATGTCCCTCCAAAAATCCTGTCAGGGTTGGCTTCAGAAGGGCAGCTCTTTGATTATGGGCACATGTCATTAGCTTTTCTTAAAAAAACAAACAAACAAACAAAAAAAAAACACACAGAACTCTGCTATCAAAAAGTGATCTCAGTTAAGTCCATTTTGCTTTTCTTTGCTTTGGGTCAGAAAAAAGAATCCTAAATTAGGAGAAGACTCATTCAAAATTAGGAAGATTATCTGAATTGTCAGCACAGCAGTAATAATGTAGAACAGGCAGAGTCAGAAAAATTACACGAAACTTGGAGTAAGGCAAAAGTTATTTCATTCTTCAAATTCATGCCAAGTTTTCTAACCGAGACCCTAAACACATACATATAAAATAAACAATGCAATCATCTCTCATTTGAACTCCTGTATATTTACATACTTTGTAAAATAAATTGGAGTGTCAAAACACAGGGCAAAACAAGAGAACTGGGACCTGGCTATTTCATTAGCTAGACCAGCTTTAATTAAACTACTCATTGTCATTCAGCAACAGAACTTGCTGGATCAAGTTCAAAGCCAGGAGGTCTTACACCAACATCTTCCTTCTATAGATAGTGAGGCTTTGCACCTACACTCTGAGCATATCTTATCAATTAATTAGAATACTACTAACTCAGTATGCCACTAACTAGTGGATACATAAAATGATAACACAGTACTTATGTCCACCATTTTAAAGTCCAGAAATAAATCCTCACAAGTCTTACTCAACTCCTTAACCTTTTAATGGAATATTATTATGTTCATTTGCAAATAAGTAAACAGATACATAAGAGGCTAAACAATGTATTTGTTCTCTAAAATTCAAAGCTTGGATTAGAACTTTAGACTTTGTTGAGTTGGGCTATGGGATTGAGCACACCTAGAGTTTAGTCTGTGGGTTTAGTTCTCATACTTGCTAGATGAATATTCTTGGGTGAAGCATTGAACATTTCTTAGGGGGACACACAATTAACAGGGACCTTTCATTGACAGCTCTTACACATTGGCTGAGTCACAGCAATTATTCAATAAACCATGTTATTGTGACTCAGGAACCGAGTTGTTGAACCAGGAGCAGTACTGCAATACACCCATTGCTTAGCTCCATTATCTTGGTTGGGGAGAATGACAGGCATTGTGGTTTCATGGTATAGTGGACACATATTTTCAGAAGTCTTCCTTCTAAAGTCAGTGCTTAGAAATACTGACAAGAAATTTTCCAAGGCTGTTTGGAAGCAGTCAGGATCTCTGCTTTAACTTTCTGTCTTTCTCTGGAATGTCTGTGACCTCCATCAGAGTTTGCTTAACCTCCCAGGAAAGGCCTCTGCTTATTTGGAGCAATGGGAAAGATTAAAGAAATCAGCCTCATAGGACGCTGGGCCTGGAAAATGAATTCCAAACTCAGAATCCTTTGGCCTTGCATCCTTTTCAGAGACAAGCTACCCCCAAATTCAGGGCAGAACAACAAGCTATTTGCAGGCAATCTTCAAGGCAAAGCAAGCCAAACATAACAGTTGGGATCCCAAAGCACTGGCAGTTCTGAGCAGGGCAAGTGTGAGGAAGCTCCTCTGAGGAGGCCAGCAAGGAGGAGCCCCGACAGGACCGGTAGAGGTTCCTGAAGCACAATCACCTGGTCCGCTTTAGGTCACCAAGTCACTTAGAAGGGGCATTCTCCCTCTACCCCATCCTTTTCCTCTTCTCTTTTAGAAAATGTCCCTGCTTCATAAATAATGCTGTCCCACCCACATTCTCTTTTGCATGGGTTTACCACAAAGAAGATACACCTCCCCACTTTTCTTATTAAATGATACTGGTCTCTGTATGAAGAGCCCTATTCACTGATAAACAATTAAATCCATTGTCCTCCTTGTTCTAGGGTTCCCTCATTACAAGTCCACCCTGAGCATCAATAACACTGAGGTTCAGCCTTAGAGAACAGTTCATCCCCCATTGTACTTGATGGGGAAACTGGATGAGAACCTTTTCTAAGAGCTTGCTTGTGACATTTATTCCTCACCTCCTGGGGACAACATGTCAGTTCTCTCTGTCCCCAGCTGGGCCTGCATCCACCCTGACTGTAGTGTCCCAGGACTGCATCTTCTTTCCCCAGAGAGGTATTAGTATGATCTGAAAGCTGGAAGGAGGCCACTATTGGCAACCATCTATAAACAGACTAATCTCTTCCCACTTTTTACCTCAAAGGAAAAAAATATGTAGGCTGACATAAGAAAATATAAGAGGAGAAAAAAAGATCTTATGGAAAAATAGTCCTGATCACCTTTGTTTCTTTGCTTCTGTGATGAAACAGATTGACCATAATCCACTAGGGGAGGCAAGGGTTTGTTTGGCTTACAGTTTCCTTAAGACCCAAGGAAGCCACAGAAGGGACCTAAAGGCAGGAATCAAAGCAGAGACCATGGGATAATATTGCTTTTTGGTTTGATTTCCTTGGCTCATACGGATTCACATCCTTATACAGTTCAGGTCTATTTGCTAAAGGCAAAGCCCACACTGGGCCACATCAATTAATAATCAAGAAAATTCCCCACAAGGCTATCCTATGGAGGCAACACCTGAACTGAGGTTCCCCCTTCCCAAATGTGTTTAGGTTTGTGTCAAGTTGACAAAAGTAACTTTGACAACCCCAAAGCTTGGAATTAAGGCAAACATATTATTCTTGAGCTCTTTCAAAGTCATCATAATTGTTCTAGCTAGTTCACGAAGCTAGGTCATTTGATGTTCAGTCCAGGACTTGGCTATACAATAATGTGCTCACTAGTCCCATATGGCCCTTCAAAATTAAACATTAATCAAACAAAATTATATAAATTTAGTTCCGTGGTTATTCATACTCAAAGCTCAAGGACTGCATAAAGCTAGCCAGTGACTATCATGGCCAGATAAGACAGAGAATATTTCCTTCATTACAGAAAATTTGCTCAGATAATTTCTCCAAGGGGAAGTAAAATTGCCCAAAATTTGACTATTAATCAGAGACCAGACTTCATAAAATTGGATGGTTGCCTGATTTTAACCATGAAAACAATTTTTGTGTAAGAAAGATATAAGCCTATAGGTTGCAGCTAATTTCTTTAAAATTAGTCAGTTTGGGATCAAAATTCACAGTGTTATTCTGAAATTTAAAAAATCTATTTATTTACTCTGTGATAACTTTATACATGTATATGATATATTTTAATCTGTAACCATTCTGAACAAACTCCCTTCTTATCTTATTTTTTAATGACCTACTGGGTTTAATTAGGGTTGCTTATTATTAAATGTAGAGTTACATTTACTAGAGAATGGACAACTTACCATAAGTAGATACATTATTGAAGAAAAATGATTCTCTTTCCTCCAAAAGCCATCAAAAGCTCATAGCTCGTCAGCAGGCGTGGGGCTTTATGAGTCCCTCCCTAAGCCATGTCTGGCATTTTTATCTGACTACATATGTATGACCAAGCTGTTATATCTTCTTTAATCATTGTTGACCATCCTCCTGTGTCCTTTGTGTGGAGTTAAATACTAGACGTGGTTATCTGAGTACTTTGTTTCTCATACTTTACAAAGTATACTCTGACAAAGAGATTGAACAGTTACACACAGTAGGAATTTGACTTAAACAAAGTAGTCAGCATTAAATAATAGAAAGATAATTCTCCCAGAAAAACATTAAACTTTCCTAACAAGTCAACAGTGGGCAACAGACGTTGAAGACTGGACCAGCGTCTATGAAGCTATAACCAGGACAGTGCAGGAAGTTAGGGATAGCACAGAAAATAAAAATGAGAACGATGGGAGCTTTCCTCTTTTATGAGTTGATCATTTTTGAGTAATCAAAAACTACACAACTAATAATAATAATAAAACCAAAGCTGTGTGTGTAGATAGGCAATTTTATATTAATCTTTTGAAGGCTTTGATAGCAGAGATTGATGCCATACACAAACTGTATGATCTTGGGCCATTTTTCTGAGCATCACTTTTCTCATCTACATAATTGTAATGATAACAATTAGACCACAGAGATGCTGCAATGATGAAATCAGGTCATGTCAGTGATTGCTAACTGTGTCCCTTATTCTATTACATGAGAAAGCCATAAAGATCATGGGAGGAAAAGAATGTTTATTGCCTCTGAACTATCTTGCAAGCCTACATTCTGCTCATTGATTTAGCATGTTTTGATTTGAACATCCTTTCCTTCTAATTCTTTTAACATTGAAGTGCCACCTTAATCCTGACTTTGCTGGTTCTTGCTAAGCTCAATGTGCCATCAGAAATGCTCATGCCTGTGACAGATGTCACATCATGAATTCAATGTATCAGAACATAAAAAGCTTTTAAAATTTCATTTGGGATGCATAAGATCCACATGACACAGGAGAATATGCAAACCACTGTCTGCCTCACTACACCAGGATTGCAAGCATGCTCCAATGCTACCCCCAAACTTGCTTTGCAAGGGTAAGAGAAAAACAGAAAATCCAAGAGAAAATGCAAGAGTTGTAAGGGTGCAGATAAAGGAAGGAATCCTTTTCTCTTCTTTGCTTTATCACTACCACAAAAACAAGAATGTCAAAACCTGAAGCAGTCTGGAGAGTGCCCCAGGAGCCTGGAATCTCTCTTCACCAGCCCTGAGGAAAACAGAACCAACCTTTTCTGTTGTGCCACACATAACGGGAGACTGGTCTGCATATGCTTCTGGTTCCTAAGCAAGGTATTAGGAGAGGAGGGGAGAAGCATTCAGAAAGCACTCTGTAGCACTCAGAAAGGGGAGTAAACTCAGTAGTGTGGCTTCAAAGCCAGGAGGATACAGGCCCTCAAATATTTCTCTCCAACATTTGCATAGGTTCTTTCTACTGAAGAAACTCTTATATCTATGTGATTAGTTACCCTCCTGGGAGATCATGTTTTCTGTCTGTGTCTGGGTGGTCATAATAGCCCAGTAAAGGACATTGCATTGCCCTAAATGATCTTTAGTGAATGCACTAATTACTATGGCCAGGAGTACAGGATCTTTTCATTGGCTAATTTTTATCAAATGGCCATCCTTGGCATTAATCAAGCACAAATAAACCATAAGCACTGACCATGAGAATGAAGAAGGGACTGGGTGGATAGTCAAAAGCACATAATTTCCAAGAGAATTTGTATGCATGACCACATAGAATATGGTACCCAGATGTTGATAGTACCCCAGATTATGCACTGTACCCCAGAATTGCATAATCTGAATGCCTATCACCCAATGATGAAGGTAAACTGACTGAAATATAATTATACTGTGACAGGCTGCTCACTCATAAGGGTTAAAATACTATATTATAGTATAAATACAGCCTGAAGATAATATTGAGGTGAAAGAAGCTAGTTATGACAGTTTGCATAATTCCAATTACGTGAAATTGAAATTTTAGAGCACACAAATCCATAGGGACCAGAAGTTAGTGGTTTCTAGGAGCTTAGAGGAGAGGATTTCAGTTGGGAATGATGGCAGAAATCTGGAATTTCATAGTAGCGGTAGTTGCTCAACTTTGAAGAACATCTCCAAACCATAGAATTTGCACCAAAAAGAGTGAAGTTTCTGGCATGTTATATCTTAGTAAGAGAAAAACTCACCATTACTTCAACACTAACGTATTTGCAGGGCCAAATGGTGCTTGGCTCTCACTGCCACTGAAACAGCAAGAGTTAGTAACAAGTTCATAACAGCTATTAACCAAAGAAAGGGTCCTCATCTAGCCAGTGCCTTTAAAAGAAAACATTTTTATAAATATGACTAATAGGCAAGGTGGATAGATCTGCATGAAAATATCATACAGAATCTCATTGTTTTGAATAACTAATATGTACTAATAAACATGCCTACAAGAGTGATATTAATATTTCTATTTAAGAATTCTTTCCACATAACAACAGACCCCCAGGAAATACAGAGAATTATCAGGTCATATTTTGAAAATCTGTATTCCACAAAATTGGAAAACCTAGAAGAAATGGACAGCTTTCTGGACAGGCACCATCTTCCAAAATTAAATGAAGACCAGATTAATTACCTAAACAGGCCTATAACCCTTAAGGAAATTGAAGCTGTCATTAAAAACCT
>PVIH01000238.1:0-60829 GCA_004025045.1 Sigmodon hispidus
GGAAGGAAGGAAGGGAGGGAGGAAGGAAGGGAAGGGAGGGAGGGAAGGAAGGAGGAGGAAGGAAGGAAGGAGGGAAGGAAGGAAGGAAAGGTCTCAGTTAGAGCTGTCTGTATTTACTTTCTCTTTTCGGCTTTCTGTCCCTCCCTCCCTCCCTCCTTCCTTTCCCCCTTCCTCCTTCATCCATCCTTTCTATCATTTCCTTTTTGTTTTTGAGACAGGGCTTCTTTGTATAGCCTTGTCTGTTCTGAAGCTTTCTCAGTAGACCAGGCTGGCCTCTACTTAGAGATCCACTTGCCCTTGCGTCCCCCAATTACTTGGTTTAAAGGCATGTACCACCACTACTGCCTGCCTGTATTTTTCTATCATAACAAATAAGCCCATTACTAGTACCTAATGTAGTGCAGGTGAATCTGAGAAATACTATTAATGATTACATTTAATGATTTTACTTACTTGTTAGTTTACATTAATAAATTTTGGTTTGCCACATGGAGGCTTTTTTTTTAAACAAATGTGCAAAAGTAAAAGTTTTGTATAGTCTTCTTTTCAAGAAAATTATTTGTCATTAGGCTTATTCCAAATCAACCAGTGTCAGTTTTGAAAGTTTGATTGTCCATAGTGCTAAACTCTGAGGATATGACACATAACCAGGTTGAAGTAACAGTTATGCAGTGTGCAGTATGATTTTCGTAGAGCAGATGTCCCCAATGTGGCTTGGAAGTTCATCTTTGTATATGTGAAGGCATCTGTGCTTTGATCCTAGGACAAATTATAGATGCGAGGGAGTTAAAAACTTTTTAATGATGACTTGAATTTCCCTAGGCATTTGAACATTATGAATGTCAGAATATATCTGGTGTAAAACAGGTTTAATGTCTCATATCATATTTTCAATCACTATTAGATGATGATGTGCCAAGAAAAAGCTGCATGTTAAATAGAAGGAGAACATCGCCTTTTAAGTTACTGGGTAACTGTGTAAAAACCCTTTGATTCTTATCCCAAAGTAGTTTTCTTTTTCTAAGGATTCTTGTTACACATTTGGGTGGAGAACATTTTTATGCTGAAGAAATGACTTGGCTTGGTAACCAAGAATCTCAGTGGGAATGGGGAGACCCTGTTCTGGGGAACCACAGAACAGCATGAGAGTTTGCTTAGGATGCAAAGTTTCTTGCCATGTGCATGAATTTCAAAGTCAAATGTTAACTTGCATTACCATCCTTAGGCCTGCATTGCTGACTTTGGCTGGTGGCTAATGTCACTTGTACACACAGCAGTTGAGTAAAGAGTTTGAGATGACAAAGTCTCTTGAGCCTTGTTTTTAAATATTGCTTTGGATGTCAGCAAGTGGAACTTCAAAGTCATCATCTTGAAGAAGTTGCATTATAAAGAATTCAACTTTAGAGGAGATTCTTGTTACAAAGCAAAAGAAACAAGGTCCATCTCACGAAGTTTATTGTGTGAATTATTTTACTGCAGATGTTCATGATAGAATTTAGTGTGTCCAGAACAAAACATATCCTTCAAAAAGGAGACAAGAAAGATAACCCTAGTATGCTTGATTACCAAACATTGCTTGTTCACCTGTAATTCTATCAATTAAGAATAATAGTAATAGAATAATAATTAATTTTAAGTGATTAGATTTTATCAGTGAAATGAATTTTTGGCTAATAATAGTAATAACATAAATCCTGACCAATTTAAAAGCAAACAACACCCAAAAAATGCTCTATTTCTGGCTAAGCTATGAAATTCATCTTAGGCTTCAGTCTAGACTTCTTGGTATCAGAAAAAAATAGTAATTTCAAGCAAAGAAATCCTTCTTAGTAAATCTGTTGTGCTTTTCAAGAGAGTCAAAACTGTCATCCCAATCTGTAAGAGCTACAGGTCTACCTCAGCATTTCTACAGCAGGTGGCAGATGCCAAAGAATGTAGGTGAAACTAAAAGACAATGGGAATATTTCACATACAGCATGGTGGTTCCTGGGTCCCTATCATTGGACAGTCTTCAAAATAGGGGTGCTTGTTTAGAGGAGTCAAAATTATTGGCTCAGCTCTTGTCTCTTAACATTATCAACAGTTTAATCCACATTGCTTGGACTCTTATAGAAAAATGTTCAAAAGATGATTATTCTACTTACTAGCATCCTGCTTCTTTTTGAAGTTGTTGTGCCATTACTAAAATATGATTTTAAATACAGATGGGTTCTTGGTTTTTCTATACACTCCCAGAAGTAGAGAGAAGGAAGATACAGTAAGCTTGTATAGGGAAAGAAAATTTGTGTCATTAAAGGGAAATGAAACCTATGCTTTGACCTTATAGCTTAGAAATAGTCTTAGAAGATCAAAACTTCACTGTGTGGTTGAAGGAGGCAAAATGGGACGTCTGTGAGAAGAGCCTATAAGTAAATGTTCAGGGAAATTGACTTCAGATGATTGTCAAGGAAGGAAACCACATGTGCTCCACCACAGGCCTCCTTCCTTGTTACTTGTAAATAAGAAGGTCTAATCGAAAAGGCTTGGTTCCTGTGGGCAGAGGACCAATGGGATATGCAATGTCTACTGCTATCTTCGATACCTTCCTAAGCTTTGTCTGGTTATCCTACCATCTTTGGAACAAGAGAAGATAAGAAACGATGCATGGATTCATGAGGCTAAAAGTCTAATGCTGGAAATAGTGGAATATAAGTTTGAACATATCTTTTATGATACCAAATGAACCTCACTCAAAATTTATTCCACTTTTGTAGCCATATTTGATAAGTTCTTTAAAATAAGCTTCCTACATGTCAATGTGAAGTATCTCTAACCATGATGCTTTTTTTGAACTAGGACAAGGTCAATAGTTCTTGGGATATGTGGTTGTCATTGTGGTCATCAGAATTTCTGGCTAGCCCCATAGTTAGGATAAAGTATTAGGGAGAACCTCAACTAGACAAGGTTATGAATAGATCTTCTGAGGTTCTAGTCTGGGTTTGGAAAACATTTCTCAAAGATCCAATCATCAGATAAGGAGTAGTAAAAACATTTCAAGAAAGAAACTTCCCTCAAATTTAGAGCATGGGTGCCAGCATAGGGGTGTTCCTTTCTTAGTAGTAAAGATAACCTTAACTAGTTTAGATATTGTTATAAGAAAACAGCTTCATTTATTGCACTAAACCATCCTTTCTTCCCAAAAGCTACTGTCTCCCTAAGTGACCTCACTTATACCCTCAAGTGGGTGAATGATTTAGGAAATAAAACAATTTGGTTGCCATTTCTTTCTGTGTGTGACTATCTCAGCACAGTCTCTTCTCATGTAGTACAATGCATAATCTGCATTCTGCTCTTTTTTTATATCTGCGTACCAACTAGTAGAATGTTTTCAGACTCAAATCACATTCCTTGTCATTTCTCAATTGCATGTGTTACCACATAGGCAATCATAGTCATTTTTTATGATTCCTGTTTTAAGGCTCTTGGGCCGTGGACACTTTTTAATTGGTACCAGTCTTTCATGAAAGGGAGATGAAAATGAACTAAATTGAACAATTTTGTTTTAAAGGTTTTAGACAAATGCAATTTTGAAACATTTAATGACCACTTTAATCAAGTTCCAAACTAGATCTCAATATTATTTAAGTTGATACTTCACTGAATGGAACAGGGTATTTATTTGCTTTCTTTATTACTTTACTCTTGGTGATGTTAATAAGAGAGACCAGTTTATTAAAGTGATGTTAACAATGCTTTGAAACATTACATAGTATTTCATTGGGGCTATTATCATTGAACTTTATTTTTCCATAATTATTTTACTCCCTTACAGGACTTCTATATTCCTGAATTAGTTATAATTTTAACTTACAGAACACATGTCTTTATGTTAATATTGTCATAGAGGAAACAGCAGCTCCAAGTCAATGTTCAGAAAACTAATCCAAGTAATATACTATATAGTCTATCCAGAAAGTCTGTGGGCATGCAGCAGCAAGAATGCCCTATCCATGACTCTTATACAAATCTCTTAATGGTGTATTATCACTGTGTCATGTAAAGAAACCTGCTCAAAAGTTTTCATAAACATAAAACATTATGAAGGCTGTCAAGTTTAGAAATGACATTGGGGAAACAGAAATCTCTGAGTATTATAATCTTTTCAACTTCTTTCTGTAAGAAAATCTCCTTTGGATGAACATAAATATTTCACACCACTGGCAGTTGGGCATTTTTGACTATGTATATTAATATTTTATCCCCAAATTTCTTTGTTGTCTCTGAGACCCTCAGCCAAAAACCCTTTTCCAGCCCTCTTAACTTTGTGGGGGGATTTCTCTTTAGATATTCCTACTCTAAATTTCTTCACTAATTGTACACTTAATTTTGAAAGGATCTCTTGAATTCTGAATGTCATATCAATTCACTAAGCAATGAAGGCAAATGGTCAATTTCAAGGACCTTTTGGAGGGGAATATTCTGGTAGGGAAAATGTAATTGCAAAAGAATTGAATTACTTGATGCATAACCTTACTGAACCCAGAGACATCAGAAGAAGAATGTGTTGTATACATTAAATGATGAGTATTTTAAAGCAAAGGTAGACAAAAAAGAAATAACTTAAATTGAGACATCAGTGCTGAAACAGCATGGATATTGTAGGACCTTATGGTTGCACTCTAGATTGGAAGTATTAAAAATCAGCCTCCAAAAGTAGGATAAGTACAGTTAGGGTAAAAGGATTAAAGAGGTACCCAAGGTAGACATGCAGGCTAGGAACAGAAGGTAGTGCCAACTGTAAAAAATCTGGACGCCGAGAAGAAGAAGAAGAATAAGAATAAGAAGAAGAAGAAGAGGAGGAGGAGGAGGAGGAGGAGGAGGAACACAATGATGACAGGGAAAATGGCAACATGAAACGAGAGGAAAAATCATGTGACAAAGGAGAAAGGAGATAATGATGAAACTTCTATCAAGGGCATGAGACCAAATGAGAAAGTTGACATGATTGATGAATTTCATAGTGAAATTCCTTTCTGATAACTGGTGAAAAGATTTAAATTGCCATGGGTTAAAAAAAAAGAGATCTGTTAGGGAGATTATACTGAACAGCAAATTTTCTTAAAGGAGGCTAAAGAAAAATGCAGTGCCAAGTAATATCCAGAGAAACTATTTTTGTCTTTCATTCCAAGGTAGGGTGATGTAGAGCACATGGATCACAGAGAGGGAAGGAAGGGGCTAGAAGGAAGGAAGGAAGGAAGGAAGGAAGGAAGGAAGGAAGGAAGGAAGGCAGAGAAGAGATAGGAAATACTAGGGATTATGGTTTCTCTAACAGAAGGTGTGGAGCATCTGTTGGCTCCTATCACATATCAGTACCTCTTCTTTCTCTCTCAGCAGTTCCTGACTAAATGAAATATAACCCATCATTTGGCAGAGTACCAGCACAGCAGCCATGAGGTTTCTTTTTATCTATCTTAGAACTTGACTCATATTTTCCTCTGTAGTTGTCACATTTTATATCTTCATTATGATGACCTCATATAGTCTTGAGCCTGCTGTTTGTTAGGGACAATGACCAAGGGGATGCTTTCTCATGTTCTCAGAGTAAGATGTGTAAATCTATAGGCAAAGACATAAAGAATAGTGTAGTTTCAGTGACAAGACTCTTGAATTCTTGGCTATGCACAGTTTATCTGTCAAATATCCAAGCATTAAAGTCTTCAGATTCTAAAATTATGCTAAAAAGAGTAGAGAGTAAGTTGACATTAGGATTTTTGTGTGAAAATTAGGTAGTTATAGAGTTATGGTTCCAATCTTTGTTTTAGAATAAATGAAAAAGAAAAAAAAATATAGGCTTGATTTCATCACTATAACGAACCCATTGAACAAAATGGTTTTATTTTGACAGAGAAAACAATTATTTTGTTTCTAATGAATGTGTATACAACATGAATATAGGTACAGTTTGGGCTACACTATTTTCCATTTGCATAATATTTTCATACTCACACTATACACAATTGGCTTTGACTAATTTTCAAATTGAGTGACTTACATTTTTACAGTAAGCAGTGGCAGGCAATATTTATGAAATTTACTCCCTATTTTAAAAAAATAAATAGAATTTAATGGAATTCAAAAAAAATGGCAGACTGGCCTTCCTTAATTGAACTTGTTAGGGTTTCATTGTGATTTTAGTATAAGGCTAGATTAATGGTCATCTATATAATTGTTATGACTGCTATCAAGATGTATGAAATAGCTAGCTCAAGCAAGGGGAATGGTGTAACCTGATGATTCTTCATCTGTAGCTGTCCATATTACCATTCCTCCAAAAGCAATAGCCAACATCAGTTAAGCCTTTTCTGTGAAACAGGGATTAAGTCCTTATAATAAAATATTATATGTAATCCTCATAAAATCTGGTTGTTTTCATTGTTCTTTTATGACTGGGAAAACAGAAGCATGGGAAGATTTTATAACTTTTCTCAGTGTAACTGGCATAGTGAATAACTCAGCCAAGCTTTCAATCTAGCCTGATTCCCATTCCAAAGCCTTTGCTTTTACCTAGTACTTTAAAGTCATTGAATATTTATGAAATAAGCCTTAGTCAGATCTGTGTTTGGTATAAATTATATTTGAAATAAAAGTCTTCTGTATATGCCTTTCAAGTTTTCAAATATCATTTCTGGTCTAATTCTAGACATATGTAAAGGGCCTAGTTTGTTGGTAATAGCTAACAGAACTGAGACTCTCTATTCTGTCAGAAGCATTTTCTATAACTATAATTTTTGAAAAGGAGACTGTTGGTTGGCTTTATACACTGTCCCAGATAAATACTTTGCTATTTGAAGCTTTCTATATGCATTCCTTTCTCTATAGAGGCAGATGTAAATCTATCAAAGAAAAGTCACAAGATCAGACAAGGTAATTCATGTTCATAAACTGTAGGACTCAGGAGGCTGAGGCAGGAGTATTACCATATGGTAAAGGCAACTTGGGTCAAAGATCAAGCCCCTGTCTCAGAAATATCAAAAGAAGGAAAAAAAAATCATGAGATTATTTGAAAATAATTGAGATCCATGGTTAATAGACACAATTATTACATTTATCACTTATAATAAAAATTGAATCTTTGAAATACTTGATTAATATTCTCAACTAATGTGATTTTCATTGATAACTGAATTAATATCTTTTAATCCCATGTTTAAAATATATTATCTTTTAAGAAGTTAGACTTCTTGTCAGGGAAGTGAACAGTTGCTATAATTGTTATCATTTATGCATTGATATTTCCAGCTAACTGTGTAATGCCTATCAATTCAAAATAAGCTGTCATGTTCTAGTGTGAGGCTGTTACCTATTATAGCAGTAAGTGTGTCTAGTAAAAGGAATTGTTGAAAGATATAGCTAATAATGAATTATTTCCATATATGTTTAAAAGATTAAATTTATTGATCAGATATATTTTGTATTCATATAGCTAAGATAATAATGGTAAGAATGAATTGTGTTTTCAGTAGATACATGTGGAAAGTTAGGACTGAACAGCTAAAGATCTATCTTTTTACTCCCTGCTTAACATCGCTCCCCTCCCCATGGGAGATACTCTTCCTTTCTCTTTTCCCCTTCCCTCCCCTTCTTTCTCTTTGAATTGAAGATATTAGACAGGATGCTGACTGTGAGGCATAGTGGTGCTGAGGTGTATAATGGTAGAAGGGAAATCCCCAGAAGTAGTAAAGACGATATACTCATGGGATGGAGATAGGAGATGAGCTTGTGATCTCAGTGGCGGGACAGTTTTGACAAGATCTGGTGCATTCATGGGAATTTCTCTACAGCAGTGGATCTCCACTTTTCTAAAGCTGTGGACCTTTAACACAATTCCTCCTCTTCTAATGACCCCTAACCATGAAATTATTTCACTGCTACTTCATAACTGTAACTTTACTGCTGTTAAGAATCATAATGTAAATATCTGATATAAAGATATCTGATACGTGACCTTGCAAAAGAGTCTTTAGACCGCAAAGTGATTGTGACCATGGGCTGGGAACCAATGCTCTAGATGGTAGGGAATTTCTGAATTAATAGAAGTTGAAATTAAGACACAACTCAGAGGTTTATTAAGAGGTAGCACTATAACTGAATATTACTGAGGTGAAGAATATCATGGGGCCATAACCATTAGTATTTTTGGCATTAACAATGGCTATCAGAATGTTAATAGTAAAAACTTTTGCCCAAACCAGTACAGAACTTTGAAGAAGTAGACTTAAAAATTTGAAAGCCAGTATTTGAACTTAGAGTAGAACAAGGTCTTTTGTTAAAAATATTTGTTCTTTCAAGGCACATCAAAAATTCTGTATGCGCATGTGGTTTTAACAACAAATGAGAAGACTGTAAAATGATTTCAAATCATAACAGTGAGTTTTTATGCTTAAATAAAATCACATAGTAAATTAGGAAAAAAAGCAGTGCATTTGTAATCAAATTATTTGTATCTCCAAACACTTGCCTTCAACTCCTCATACATTTATGAGTCTATTTGTTTTCCATATGAAACCTGAGCTCAAATTATTGCTGTTTGGTGATAAATCATGTGAACAGCAACATTGAATTTCCTGGAACAAACCATGATGAAAACCAGCAGGTAGATTTTCCCTATGCTTGAAAACGGAGCTGAGTTTTATGTTTGTCTTAAATTTCTATTCTTCATTCGAGAGGTCCCATTTCAGTGGATACACTCACTGCCACATGAGAATCGATTTGCAGACGAAATGCCCTGGTGGTGCAAGCTATTGGAATCTGTAATGAATTCTTACTGAGCCTTATGGTTACTGTTGATAGCCCAAATGTGCTTTGGGGACACAGATATTACATGACAGCAAGAAGACCTGGCTTAACTCACTAAACAGATTCCCTTCCAAGTGTTGCCACCTTCCTTCACGGTCCATGTTTTGACTCTTCATAAGCACCAGATGTATAAATCATGAAATTTCAGTATGCACACACACGTACACGCACACACACACACACACACGCACACACACACACCTGTATAGTGAAAAAACTTAGTTTCTGAAAAATTATAATCTCCATTTTTAATCATGCTGAGAGGTAGAAATACACAGATGCTGTATGTCTATTTGGGGATTATAAAAGTATCCAGTGACACAGATGTGTCATTATTTTTATTGGTTTGGCTAGCTTGCTGTCATGAAAAAACATTCAATGAATTACTGCCCCCCCAAACACTCTACCAGGTGATAGTCATTACTGGATCAACATCTCAGAATGCCCTTTGATAAAGTACTAGGTTTTTACTGTTTTATCTTGGGCTGATCCTTACAGGTTATGCACTGAAACTGTTGCAGACAAAAGCCCAAAGAATATAATTGTTATTACCATGATCTCAAAAGAAAAGCAAATGTGGCCAATAGCACCTTCTATTGTGAACAAAACAAAACTCTGCCTAATGCCCCTCTTATGTGACTGGTCTGTGTAAGGATTTTTGTGTACTTCAAGGCAAATTGACTGTAAATTACTCTGTTTATTCACAGATACTCATCAAGTGCTTTAAAGATAGGAGACACATTTATCCTTGTGTTTTGCAATCACTTGCTTAGTGAAGTGTAAAAAAAATCCTTGTCCTACTGGCATTTAAATTATGTGAGACTGCAGACAATAAGTAAGAGAGAATTAAAATACATAATATATGTTAGGTAATCGTCACTAATGCTAACCTGTTTCTCATTGAGTATATACCCTAATTTTAAAAAAGCCACACATTTATGTTTGGTGTGAGTTGAGGGTAAAAAAATTATTTACTTTCTTGAGTATGATAAAAGAAGCAAATTTTACATCTACCACTGGGAGTAGCATACGTAGAGACAGGATTATGATCTGAGTCCATGCCTGATTGCTGCAGTCTGTGTAATTTCATTTGCATGACTTCAGCATAGATATCGTATTCTCTAGGAGAATTCATCATAAGGTCAAGACTCACATCTTAGATTCATGGGAGTGACAATACTATAGCTCCAGGGCCCTCAGGCAATGTGTTACTGAGTTTGGGGGAAGTCAGTTCCCACTGACACTTCCAGAATCACTAAAACATCATGTGTATTTTATGTGCCACATGAGTTTGACCAAAGCAAAGAGAATAGAGAAATGTGTTTATGAATTCAAGGTGACATTTTTATAAACATATAAACAAGAATAATCAGCTTTCATATCACAGAAAAGGTATGTCTGACAGTAGGGGTAGACATATGGCTAAGTTTCTAAAAATTTTGTTTGGATAAATGTTGAGCTTCTTCTGGTCTTTAATATCACCGAAGAGATGGCTCAGTGGTTAAGATCACTGGGTGTTCTTCCTGAGGACCTGAGTTTGATTCCCAGCAACCACATGGCAGCTAACAACTGTCTATAATTCCAAGATCTGACACCCTTACACAGTTATACAGGCAAGCAAAATACCAATTCACATAAAATAAAAATAATATCTAAGAACATTATATGAGGCCATATATATTGTTGAGAACTTGATGTGAACCCCCTGTATAAGACCACACATAAGAATTAGTATACAATTTGTTATGGAGTCTCTACATATAATCTGATTTTAGTTGACAATCTCTGGAGAGTTTCTTTATTCATTCAACCAGGAACCAGCATAAATATGACCAACTTCACTGACCTTGCCTGGACCCTGAGAAACACCGGTATTACTCTCTGACATTGTGTTTCTGATAGGCATAGCTTCTGTAAAAGCTTAATCAGAACTTCAGTCTTAAACTATTCAACCAAAGACTAAGAAGCATGATTTTGAAGCAACCTATTCTTCTTTTAAAATTAATAATAATTTATTTTGCATCCTGACAGCAGTTTCTTCTTCAACTTCTCCCATTCTCCTTCCCCAAATCCTCTGTTTCTGTTCAGAAAGGGGCAAGCCATTCATATCAACACAGCATGACTTAGCAAGTTGCTACAGGCATCTCCCCATGTATTTAGGTTGGACAGGGCAGTCTAATATGAGGAATGAGCTCCCAAGAGCCAGAAAAGCATTAGCAACAGCCCCTGGTCCCATTATTAGGAGTCAAACAGCTACACAACTGTCACATATATGTAGAAGGTCCCATATAGGTTCCCTGGTTGTTGGCTCAGACTCTGTGAGCCCCTATGAGCCAAGATTAGTTGTTTCTATGGGTTTTCTTGTGATGTCCTTGATCCCTCTGGCTCCAACAATCCTTCCTCCTCTCCCTCTCTTCAGCAGGATTTTCTGAGTTCAGCCTAATGTTTGGCTTTGGGTCTCTAGATCTGTTTCCAACAGTTACTGGGTGAAGACTTTCTGATGACAATTGGAGTAGTCACCAGTTTGAGTAGAGGGAATGGCCAGATAGGGATAAGTGTCCAATATTTCTAGGAGTCTTAGCTGGGGTCATCTTTGTAGATTTGTGGTAGTCTCCCTTGCATCAGGTCTCTAGCTGACTCGAAAAAGATCCTCTTTCCATTCTTCTTTTTAGGTATTTTTCCCCCACCCCTAGCCCAATCTCTAAAATTCCAATTCCCACCTGCCCCCAGTCCACCCAGGAGAATTCTTCTATTTCCCTTTCTCAGGGAGATCCATGCATTCCCTCTTGGGCCCTCCTCATTACCTAGCCTCCCAGGGTCTGTGGATTGTAGCAGTTATCTTTTATTTTACAACTAATATGCACTTATGAGTGAGTGCATATTGTATCTGTCTTTCTGGGTCTGAGTTATGTCACTCAGATTGATTTTTTTCTAGTTTCATCCATTTGGCTTCACATTTCCTGATGGCAGTGTTTTAACAGTTGTGTAATGTTCCATTGTGTAGATACACCACCTTTTCCTTCTTCATTCCTCACTTGGGGGGCATCTAGGTTGTTTCCAGGTTCTGGCTTTCACAATTAAAGCTGCTATTAACACAGTTGAGCAAATGTCCTTGTGGTAGGTTTGAGCATCCTTTGGGTATATTCTCAAAGAGTACTTTAGTTGGTCTTGAGGTAGATTGATTCCTAATTTTCTGAGAAACTGACATATTTATTTCCAAAGTGGCTGTACAAATGTACATTCCCATTGGCAATGGAAGAGTGTTCTCCTTGCTCCACATCCTGTCCAGCACAAGCTGTCATCTTTGTTTCTGATCTTAGCCATTTTGACAGGTGTAAGATGAAATCTGAGAGTCATGTTGATTTGCGTTTTCCTGATAGCTAAGAATGTTGAACATTTCTTTAAGTGTTTATTTGTCATTTGAGATTCTTCTATTGGTAGTTCTCTGTTTATGTCTGTATCCCATTTTTAAACTGGATTGTTTGGTATTTTGATGTCTTATTTCTTAAATTATTTATATATTTTGGAGATCAGCCTTCTTTCAGATATAGGGATGGTGAAAATCTTTTCCCATTCTGTGTGTTTCCATTTTGTCCTGTTGACATTTGTTGACATTCTTTGCCTTGCAGAACTTTTCAGTCTTAGGAGATTTCGTTGGTTATTGACCCTAGTGTTTTACTCAAGAAGTAGTCTCCTGTGCCAATGTGATCAAGGCTATTCCCCACTTTCTCTTCTACCAGGTTCAATATTACTGGATTTATATTGAGGTCTTTGATCCATGTGGACTTGAGTTTTGCATGATAGATATGAATCTATTTGCATTCTTCTACATGACAACATCCAGTTATGCCTTCACCATTGTATAATTTTGGCTTCTTAGTCAAAAATCAAAGTGTTCATAGGTGTGTGGATTTATGTCTGGGTCTTTGATTCAATTCATTTGATCAGAGTATCTGTTTTTATACTAATACTAAGCCGTTTTGTTACTATAGCTCTATAGTAGAGCTTGAAGTCAGGGAGGGTGGTGCCTCCAGAAGTTCTTTTATTGTACAGGATTGTTTTAGCTATGCTCTGCTTTTTATTTTTTTTATCCATATGAAGCTGAGTATTGTTCTTTTAAAATTGATAAAGAGTCATGTTGAAATTTTGATGGGGATTGTATTCAATCTGTACATTGCTTTTGGTAAAATGTCTAATTTTACTATGTTTATCCTACTTATCCATGTGCATGGGAGATCTTTACATCTTCTGATATCTTCTCCAATTTGTTCAAAGACTTGAAATTCTTGTCATTCAGATATTTCCCTGAAGCAATCTATATTTTTCCACTGAGCTCTGTAGATCTCATTACACTTAACATATGTTACTGTTTAAGTATGTTTAATTGGAAATGGTTACTAAGCCATTATGCATTTATATTCAGTATAATAATGTATAGTAATTTAAAATGATGTTTGAAAACAGATTATAGTAATGCTAATAAAACAAATCAGACTATGAAATTGTTCAGTCAATAAAGTTGTGAGCTCAAAATATTACAAACAGCAGGCCAAAGAAGGCTTTATGTTCCATGAGTGATCATTTTTGTAAGTCAGTACTCCCTCCCTCCATTCTTTCTATTTTGGTACAATATTTTACTTTACTGCTTGCTACAGTGAACATTTACTATTTATGTTAATTATTAGATAATATTTTGTGTTTAAAATATTGAAAATATTTTGGTATAGAAAAAATAAATCTATATATATTTATTTTAGAAGTCTGTGTTTAAGAAATATGTTCGCAATCCTCACTAACAAATGGTCCTATAATTATACAACACCAAATATTCTCCTTGGAACAAAAAGAACAAGAAAGTTAATTTAGTGATTATTAAGTAAGATCATATGTCTTGAATAAACAAAGTTGTGGTCTTTAATGTACATGTTAGAGATTGTAATTTTCTTGAATAATTAATAGACTGAAATGTTATCAAAACAGCAAATCTTATATTTGCAAGATCTGCATACTTTATGCATGTATTGACAATACATTGGTATTTGCACTCAAATTTTCTTTGACAGTTTTGTGGCAATTGGTCACCTTTTTTTGTTTGTTCCCACTACAAGTAACAGTTTGGAATGTTTGTTCCACACCACTGAGATCTATGATTTGGGATCAAAATTTAGTCGTGACACTGAAAAATATCACCCAGAGGGTATGAATCAAAATCTAGACGTGTACCCATGAATAGTATGAAGCCAACACTAGAGTAACATCTTGAAGGGTATGCAGGAAGTGAGAATCATTCTGCAACTGAATTCTCTCTAGCTTGTGCACACTCTAAACACTGCTCAAGAAATGTTTGAACTGTGGTAAGTTATTCATTGGTGGGAGAAAAGAAAAGACAAGTACAGCTATAATCCTATACACCTGTGAATGTACACCTGTGAACACATAATCTACTATAAACATGTTATAAGGGTATTTTCATGGAACTGGGAACCCATTGTGGGATACACACTGTTGTTTTCTTGTGTCGCTCTTTCTGGTATCGATTAACGTCATTGTTTAGAGGAAGTCATCACACATTTGCAGAGTGCTGTTAGCTTTCTCTTCAATTAACAACAGTGTCCAAGCACCTCCATCTGCACAAATGCACCCTTGTTTTTTTTTCTTCATTGGCAAAGTTTTGTTGCTATTCCCAATGGTGTTAGAGAAAATAATGAACATACAATGGTGATGATGCAGCGTCTCAGTCTGTGTTTGCAGCCTCTCTGGAGGTGATGTGGAGGTGGGAGAGAGGGGACACAGGGAAAAAACATCTTAACAATTGTTTCTCTCATTACTTTAATGGGCACCCCATCAAAGTCATCCTTGGAACACATTTTTGAATAACCATTTGTAGCATCCGTTCTATATATGATTGTTTGTTTTTCAGTTTGTGATGGTAAGGATACCATTTTAAAAGCTGCTACATTAATCCCAGGTTTGGCTGTAGATCTCAGTTGCTGTTTTATTACTTCCTTGTTGGAACTGCCAATCCTCTACTTTGTACTTGTAAAGTATAAGCATACAGTCTTTCCAGACGCAGGGTTAGAAAGAACCTCTACAGATGGAGAAAATGAAGACTGCAACTTGCAAAGGATGAGGAGCAAGTGTAGATCTGGTGGCCTTAGATTTTTAACATCTGGCAGCCACATTTCTTCCCAAAAGATGTGCTGGGAATATGTCCAGACAGTATGCTTAAGTAATACCAACAGTTGAAACCTAGTATACAAGGATGCAATGCACAGAGGGTGAATGAAGAAGACAAAACCATAATGTGAGCCACTGAGCAGCCCTGTGTATAGATGGGGTGGGTGGCCAGTGTGCTCTAAAGAGTCTAAAATGATTCAGGAAGGTCTGTTGTTTCCAAAGAAAGAACAGTGATGGAGAAGTGAACATTTGACCTGGATCATATGAGAGAGACTGAAATGTAGTTCTGAGAGGTTAGTTTGATAGAGCATATTGCAACAAAACTTATCCAATAAGTGAATTAATTGTTGTTTTACATGATTTGGAGATGTGAAAATGAAATTCTGTTAATCTATATTGCATCAGGCCACAGGCTTTTTCTTGTCAAAAACTCAGTAATGGCAATCCCATACCTCAAGGACTTATAGTATTTCAATTCTGTAATCCACACTCAGTCATCAGTGGCTTTGGTAAAGCAAAATAAAAATGAAACAGCAGCCCTATTCATGTCAATGGAACAATGGCATCCCCTTTCATACATAAATAGTAAGTAACCTTATAGGTGGACCAGAATGCTAGACAGGGAAAAAAAAAAAACTCAATGGGTCCTGTGCAGGGATTCAAGGTGAACTGCTGTATGAGCTTGAAGATACCTTTTGTGATGGACAGCATCCAGTGACAACTTTTGGAGCCTCAGGACCTGGAACCAATCGTCTTCTGATCTTCTGCTTAGTCTCTTAGCAACAGAGCCCATGTATACTATACTGGAAAGATGCTTGTCATCTGACACCTTAAGCAAGTTATGACCCACAAGGAGCAGAGTGATTTTAATAGATAAAGATTGGTGAGATTTATGGTTTGGGATTTAGGATCAAATACTGTCACCTAAGCTGTGGGCTTCTTGAAGTCTTTCCAATAAAAATTTTGTATTTAAGATTTTTGCCAAATAGTCCTTTCATTAATAATAATAATAATAATAATAATAATAATACCCTTTCAAATCATTTTGCAAAACTAGTTAAAGATATCTGCTTTTTTTAATGCTGTGCTCTTTTATGTGCTACTATTTTCTTTTCTCTCTTTCTCATTTTTAAGAATGATAACATAGTCCTGGGTCTCTTTGAAATAAGAGAACACTGGTATTATTTGCTCCTTTTCTGAGTTAAAAATCTGTTTTTGGATTGTTCATATTACAGCCCTCTGTCTGCCATCATTTCCAAATGCTGACTCTAATATATGTGTTTTAATATTGTTCATGTGTTCTTTTAATGTTGTTCATATGATAAAACTGCAGGGCTGTTTTGTCTTTGTAACACTATGATATTTAAAGAAAATATTTTCAAATATCACTCTATCCATAGTAAAGAAAGCACTGGGATTTCTTTTCTCAACCGGGCAACATATCAACAGCCATGAAGCTCAAGCAATAGCATAGTTCTTTTAACATTTTGAGTTATTTCAAGTGCATATAGCATACGAGATAGGCTCTAGAGAGAATGTTATTAAAGTTGATGCGGTAGGGTTGCAGAAGGAAGGATCATGTGGGAAAAATCCCTGAACCACTAACAACAAACCAACACACTTACTCTCTTGATGTTAGTGAATTTGGTGCTTTTTCTATCCCTAGGTCCAGCAAGTTGACATTTTTCTGTCAGTCATACTTCTTTGGTTTCCTTCCCGTCCCTAACACCATGATGGAATCAGGGCCTAGGAACATGTATTGTTCCTCTGAAGGATACCTATTCCTTCAGATACTCAGTTCTATCATGCCATTCCTTTGCTTAGATAGCATCTATAAGAATTAGAACCGTATTTAAGAACTATGTATTTCATTTGGTTGATAACAACTGCCTCCAATTGTCTACCTGACTGGGCCGTGGCATCCTGAGGTTGAGATGTTGATGAGTTCTGTGACAGCTAGAGAGAAGAATTTGCCAACTTATACACTATACCTGTCACACATGTTCCTTAATATCAGAAGTTCTGGCCTAAGTACTTATAGAAGAATTTAGTTGCAAACACTAATGCTAGGGAAGAAATTTACTGGTATTGCTTATTTTATGATGTGCTCAATGTAATGGATCTGAGTTGATAAGCTTCTGATTTATAGACAGTACTTGAACTAAGCTAAACTATTTTTAAAAGCACTCTTCTGTCTTTTAGGAAGTTTTAGAAACAACCACTTTATGTAAAAAGTGATTTACATAGATGACTCTGTAGCTCATTTAAAAACTAATACACAATATATAGATGATAAAAATATAAATATACTTATTTTAAAATTATCCTATATTTCAAAGTGATTGAGTGGAAGAATAGCATCATGATAGCCTGAATAATAATAATAATAATGTAGATACAGCAACTGGATTTCCAGGACTCAAGACATGATCCCTGAAGTTATTACCTCTGTGAACATGAGTAAGGCATTTAACAACCGCTGCGCCTATAAAATATGGGCTATCTCCATGGGATTGTAGCAAATGTCAACAGCCATAAATACCATCTTTCTCGCAGGTTTAATGGAAGCACATTACTAGTAAATTAAAAGTTTACTTTCAGAAAGATTATTTAGAGCAGTGCTGAGATGTTTGAGTAATGTTTCCCTAGATGCATGCAGCAGCCTCATGTGGAACCCTGGATGCTTGCTCTGTGCATGGTTTCTACCTTCAACAATCCCCGAGTGTGGTCAATAGCTGCAGCAATGATATCCTGGGAACCAGTCTAGAGAAGGTCTTTCCTTTGTGATCTTGTCAAGTGTCAGAAGCTTTCTACACCACTGTCGCCTCATCTATAAAAGTGCAGCCTTGGATTACATGGTCTCTAAGGTGTCTTTTGACTCTAAAACTCTATGAATCTGTCAGTGCTCTTTGACTTAATGAGTTTTGCACATGGGGCACTCTTGGGAGCTTCAAGCTTTTATTTTATTTTTAACAAAAACTTTTATTTCAGGTGTTTCCTCCTCCTTTTCCCCACCCTTTCCCCTTTCCTCCTCCTTCCTCCTATTATGTCCATTCTGTAGGGATTTCAGGAGCTAAGCATTCAGGTTGAAAAACAAAAAGGGGGCTTTCTATTTCTAGTATAGCTACTTAGGTTCCAATGGATGAAGACCTGAGCATAGGTTAGGAATAAATGCAATGCTAAATCTTAATTTAGCCACTTGTCGTTACTTTTCCATTCTCTAACATCTCACATTTCCCCCTCAAACTGCTTTCAGTCACTTTGAAGATGTCTTCTTTCCATTTACCCTGTCCCTAGCTGGAGATATGAAAGCCAGCAGAGAAGGGTCCCATACTCCTATTCCCCCAGTCACATCAGTTCAGTAACCAAGTCATTACTGTAACCTGCTTATCTAATTCTTCACCCTCCCTATTCCTTTCCCCTTGCTGCTTCTTTAGATGAGATTTCAATAAGTGTTGGCCTGGATTAGTGCATCCAAACCCCTTCCTTTGTTCAACTTTCAAATATCTCCATCACTTCTCCATTTGTCTGCCAAGGTTGGAATACCTGGGATGGATGTTTAATTATTGCATTGACTTTCGTTTACTAATTCTCTTATCAATTACCTACAGCCTATGTAACTTATTTTATGGACCGTTAGTTTCTCTTGTTGTCAACTTGTGCTCTAACCAATTATCTACTTTCTTTTCCCTGGGTTTCTTGTTGGTATCTGCTGGCTACCTGTCTTTATTTCTTGATTCTCTCTGTGTGCAATTGCTTTCTTTTTCTTGTTTGCTCTATGTCTCGTAGGTAATGACTTATTAAATTCTAGTTGCAAAGCAAGATCATGTCTGGCAGATTCTACCATTGAAATTTTTATTCAGCACACCAGCTTATACTCATGGTAATGAGACTGTCTTTAGTATCCCTGCTCTCATTACTAAATAATAGCCAACTTATTTTTACTTTGATTGAGATTTACAGCATGCTATCTTGAAAGGAGGATTGTCTATACAAAGACACCTATTTTCTGACCTACCAAGAAATCAGTGTATATATGATATTTAGCGTTTCAGGTGATATTCAGCATCTCCAGAACAGACATTGATTTTGTTTATATAGTTTGTCTTATGTCCTAGATTGTTTCAGTCTTAGGTTTATAGGGGTGAGTGCTTTCTATAATTTCATAGCTAAAGAAATAAGAGCTTCCTGGTAAAGAGGCACTAACATGCTTTGGTCTCTGGGATAGTGATTTTTGTCTGTCTGGTTTTTGGTCATTGCAGGAGAGATGTCATGTCAGTGGCATCTGTCATTTGGGTTCATGGTTATTCATCTCTGCATCTGGACTCACCTGTCCATCTCTTCTTCTCTTGCTTATTTGGGGGACTTACAGCTGTCACAATGTTCTTGCTCTGTTGCCCTGGGTATTTGCAGTCATCTATGGATTGGCTTTCAGCACCATACTCTCAGTTAGACAGTGATTTGTGTTGGTTAAGGTCATCTTACCATCGTGCTTTTCTTTATTCATCTCATGATTTTAAATACCACTCCCTTACCATATATATGCTCTAGAATCTTCTATAAAAGGAGGGAGTAAATGGAAGCGGAGGAAAAGGAAACTTGGCCCTTACTTATAGCCTTCTTTGTTTCCATAGAACAATAAATAGTTTTCGGTATCATTTGGCCCATTCTTTCCTTCTTGATTCATTAATGGATAGGCTCTAACCAAAGAAATAGGCTTTTTCCCTAGCATAATGAAAAAATTCCAGTCAGCTCAATTTTTAGAAACCTCTACTGTGTAGTTGAAACATACTATCTTATTTAATCCATATAATATCTCTGTAGCATAGATTTACCATCATTTCCAATTTGTTAAAAAAAAAAAAGAGTGTAGAGGTTGGTTCACAAAGTTAAGAACTATGCAATTCACTTCAGGCACATGAAGAGCCTAACACACTGCTAAGACCCACATGCACTATTTTGGAAATTTAATAATGAGACATTCTATATTTTTCTATCAAATCTGTCTATATTTACCTCCACTCCTTATTTCGTGCCTGGACTATTTTCTTTCTACATATTCTCAGACCAACTGTTTTCTATTCTGTTTAGAATACTTCACTACTTTACATGTAGCTAGTACAAAGTTTAGTCCCTACATAGAGGTGAACAATAAATAAAACAATATTTGCTTATAATTCAAGCATATTTCTATTTTCAGTAGTGTGCTTTCAAGATGTCAGAAAAATAATCTAAATAATTTTACAGCTCCCTTATGTGATATACAGATTTTCACAAATTTTTCAAATTTTACCTAAGTGTAAGAAGACATTGAGTTTGATTCATGGGTGGCTTTGAAGATATAAGCTAAGTGTACATCTCCCAGGGACACCCTAGTGCACTGGATTCCATTAGAACAGTTATTTCTACTCAGCTGTTAATTTTGGCAGAGTTATTGGGACAGACTTTTTTTTATGAACATGGGTTTATTTGAATGAGAGTTTCGGGACAAGGATTTGATCACAATTTCAATGACCCTTTCTTAGATTGCTGAACTTGAAGTCAGGAGCTTTTTAACAGAAAAAAATTCTTTTCTGACTATCATTACAATATTGGACAGAAAAGGTAAAATGGAATAGTCTTCCTTTCTTTTAAAGTAAGAAAAGTTTCTAAGACCTTCCTCCTCTAACAAACTCTGAGAAAAATATCTCAGTCTTTTCACCAACTTTTCTTTCATGATTAATCTAGCCAGTTTCCTGTTTACAATCATGCCATTTTAACACCAACCTTTATAGTATTCAGACTGCAAAGCAAAATGTCAAGTTCTGGATCTGTGTAGTGACTTGTTTTCATCCAAAATATGTGATGTTGGTAAAATCTTTTTCACCACGTTGATATATGGCTACTCTTTTATATTATCTGAGAATATGTACATGATGTATACCTGTTGTACAACACATCAGATTCTAAAATCTGTGAGTGATTGTAGTTTGTTGTTTGATTAATGCCACACAAAATCTCCAATTTATCAAATAGAAAGACAAAGCACAGAAAACTTATTTTTTTTTCAGCAAGTTAGTGACAGAATTTGCAAAAGTATTAATCTTCAGAATAGGCTCTAATTTGGTTTTATTCCTTTCTTTTCTACCTGTGGCTTTTAATAAAAGAAGACCACTTAGCATTTTACATGAATGTATAGGTGCTAAATTTATTAAAATTATTACTGTATATTTTATGGACTTTGGTTTAGTGATTTGATTAACATATTAGTTTATTAGTTTAGGTTTCTGTCTAAGGCTTCAGCACAGAAAATTATAAATGGGTTTTAGATTCATATATATATTCTTAGCTGAAGAAAGAACGTAGGTGTGGAGTAATAATGCTGATGTGAGGTGTGACTAAATTTTCTTTAATAAAGAGAAACTAAAATTAAGCATGTCATTTATATATCTATATATCTACATATTTATAGGAAACAGTGTGGTCTGATATGTCTTATGTTTATTTCAAAGTGATTATATAGCTGAGCAAGCCCTTGAGCTTCTGATTCTTCTTCGTCCATCTCCCAGGGGCTAAGATTACAGGAATGTGCCACCATGCTTGGTTGGTATGTTACTGGGGTCAGATCCATATATGCCATTCATGTACTATGCCACTTGATCTACATTCCTAACCTAGTACTGGTCACTCAGTACATCTGTGATATAGAAATACATGAAGCCTTAAGTATAACAATATTATTTTAGAACTACAAGCATAGAGAACTTCTACTGAAAATTGGTAGAAGTTCTAGAAATATATTCCATTTAGTGGTTGTGCAACATTGGCCTAATTATTTAACCTCTTTAGCTTAAATTTTTACCTTCAGAAATAAGAGTAAGATTTAATCTTAGCTAAACTTATAGACTGTTTAATTAGCCAAGATACTGCATGGTCTCTTAATAAATATACATGCATACATATATATATATATGTACAGTATTTTAAACTTTTCTTTTATTTTTAATGTTTTTTTTTATTAAGATAATTCTTTGGGTATATCCTTTTCCCCAATCACAAGATACTGTGAATCAGTTCTTGAGGGCAGATTTTGTATAAGATCTCATCAATGTCAATGTGTACTAAGCATGCACCATTGAAAATGAGACCATTTAAACCCAAAATAATAATTTAGAGATTAGTGTTTTGGAGGAGAACTCCCATTTCAGCTAATGTTGGCTACATTACAACACAACACAAGAAAACAAAAACATCCCAAACCATCATTTATTAGGAAAATTTTCTGTGGTTCAAGTGCTATGGCTTTTCTCTTTGCCATGTGTTTCATTTATGTGGTTTGTCTGCCAGGCAGCTCCTAATGAACCAGCTCATGGATATTCAGTGATTGGTACTAGCTTTTCTCATGGGAAGCATGTGTTTAAAAGATTGTTTTGAGTCAGAATAGCAAGAGAAAAGGTACATTCTGATGCACAGGTATGTTCTCTAGTTTTTCTTCACTAAGCAAATGACTAGTAAGAGAGTTTGGTAGTTTAATACCTCCCAAATACTCTTAGGATGCTAAAGACTTGGTTGGTAGTCTGCATGGTAATTTTTGGGAAATAGGGCATCCTGAGTGGTCTTTAGGTCCTTGGGGGTCATATGTAAAAGATAAGAAACCATCGACAGTCGTATGTTCTGCAGGTTAGCTTAAAATGTGACCACCCCATTCTGATGTGTGCTCTCTGTATGATGAATTGCCTACATTTGAGACTCAGGACAATGGAGCTGCCTTGAACTGGAACCTCTAGTATTATCAGCAGAAATTAACTAATTTTTCCATCATAAACAACCTTTGCCAGATGTTCTGTTGCTGTGTTAAACTGATCCACACAGTCAGATCATTGTTGTGAGAGAGTGTACTGCAGGACTGTGGGTAAGAGACGAGATTCATTGGAGGAATTAGGCCAGACTACCACATGCAGTTTTCCTTTTTAATTTTCATGATTGTATTTTATGTGAGATTGTTCCCATATTTATGGCCTATAAGGTGAACATGTAAGAAAATTTGATTTTCAGGATTTGAATGAAGCTGGCCTCTTATTTAGAAACATTTAATTCTAAATTTTAAGTCAGAAGTTAATGCACCTAACAACAGTAGCTGTGATTGTTAAGAAATGCTAATGCTTATTTTTTTTTATTAAGATAATGGTGATGGTTTTGTATAACTTTAATTGTGTGAATTTATTACTCTCTTATTCTTACTACCTTTTTTTTCCTCATTAAATCAAACTTAAAAGTTAAGTACTACAAAGAAAATTATGCACTAAGGTCATAAACTAGAACATGGTTGTATTTTTATACATCTAGTTCTTTGAAATCTTCTGAAGGTTATGTAGAAGGGTACATAAATTACACAGATCTGGTGTTTAATGACACTCTCATGACAAAATACCTTCATTTAGCTTTCGTCCTTAATAAGCTCTTTAGATTTTAGCCAGTGTACACAAAGACTATGCTACTCTCTTTTAAAACTCTTTATTTTTAATTTTACTTTATTGAGACAAGTTCTTACTATATAGTCCATACTGGCTTTGAACTCATGATCCTGCTACCTAGTTCACTGGGTTTATAGGTATGAGATACCAGGCTTCTTGTTTACTAAGTTATAAAACAAACAAAACCTATTGTTACATATTTGTTTATTGGGCGAAATAACATTTCCATTTTATAGCAAAGTCAGTGTGATGTGGTTTTTCCATGGCTGATTACAAATCAGTTTGGCTCTAATCTTTGGCAAATTCCCTGCTTCATGTATCAATTCTGTCCTCGGCTGGGTTCCCTGATGCTCTGATGCCGCAAAAATTGAGTTGCTAAATATTTTTATTGGCTTGTCACTTTTGCTGTTGTAAAAATACCGAATCATGGTAGACATATTAAAACCAGATTGTCAAATGTGTGACTATCCTCTTTTGCTCAGAAATAAGTGAGATTTTGCCTTCCTTTCCAATTTAATTCCAAATTCTGTTGGATGAACTTTGTAAGACATATTTTACAAATTATTTTTTATAAGACCCACTATATTTTTCTACAATTAATCTTAACATACTATTCAATGAATAACTGGGGTGTTTGGATTAGTATGTCGTGATTCCATTAGTAGAATGATAACTGTGTTTGAGCCAGAATATTATTTTCTTATTTTTAGTTATTTAGATTTTTCAAGATTGGGTTTCTCTGTATATTCCTGGCTGCCATAGAACTTACTCTGTGGATCAGGCTGGCCTTGAATGTAGAGATCCTTCTGACTCTGCCTCCCAAGTGCTGAGAATAAAGGCATAACTAGATTTCCCACTTAAAATATTCATATAGGAGAAAAAAAAGTTTGAATGGACTGTTCTTTTCCACAGCAGATATATTCTGGAACCTAATTAAAGTAAAACTAAGAGACTGTAGTTAAGATGCCAGCAAGTGTGATTCTGATTAAATATTTTCATTCAGTATTTTGTTTATTTTTCTACATTTCAGCAAATATTTCTTTCTAGTCACTATAAATATAAATTGGCATAATCGAAAGGGTAGCCCATTTTTGAAGTTTTTATCTAAACCTTTTCTTTCTGTCATATCTGTTTCATCTTTACTTATTTTCCTTGATTAACAAATGATTACCCATTTAAAAATTATATAAAGTGTGAGAAAAAATAAAATAAACCCTTTATAGTTTATAGTTCCAGAAACTAGAGAAAATTTTATGCAGTTAAGAGTGCATGTTACTCCACCAGAAGACCCAAGTTTGGTCCCCAGTACTCACATCATCCACCTGTAACACAAGTGCCAGAGGATCAAGCACCCTCTTGTGGTCTCAAAAGCACATGCAGTCACATGCATATACCTATCCCTAAGTCTGTCTCTCTTTCTCTCACTCTCTTTTTCTCTCTCATACACACACAGTTAAAATTTTTAAAAAAGTGAAATAAAACCAGATTTCTCTCACTTAACTAGTGATAATAGAAAACAATTAGATTCATGAAGTGAAAAATGTTTTCATTCAAAATATTTATATAAAAACATACCGTATTAAATGTGATTAATGGAAGAAATTTAAAACTTTAACACTTATTAATTATTCTCATAGTCTTTTTAATGTACAGTGTTAATTTCTCTTCATTTAGGTCTTTGCTATTTTTTCTTATTAAATAGAATTTATAAACTTTTAAAAAACTATATTTTTTATTATTTCAGTATCATCTAAAAACATAGGCATCTACATAGTATTATCACAAAATCTACTGGGTTAGTTCTCTGAGTACTTATGAGTTCACTGGGAAAACTACTTACATTAATAACTCAGAAATATATGATGGATATATCTCAAAGGAAATATTTCTTCCTCACTACCAGCCCTAATCCTGCATTTATGAATCAGTATTATTTTGTCTACTAAACATAGTTATAGGTTTATACCTGACCTTACTTTATCATATGATTTTATATTCTTTCACAGTTTTTAGAAGAGGCTAATTTATACTTTTAAGATTCCTGCCAAATAATGGGCTCTTAAATATTTGCTGACTTAATGGTTACATCAACTGGGAATGCATTGTAAATACTCAAAGAAGTAAGCATTAACTTGGGGTAGGTCTTTCCTAATCACGTATTACTTTTCCAAGATATTATCTGGAAGCAGAACAACAACAAATCAGAAATTGATCTTGGATCATGCTGTGGAAATGCCCAGTTACTGGCACTCAGATCACTAGGCATAGCTGCTTTATCTTTTCTTACAAATTTTATGTACATCCATGTGTTCTCCTTGATTATATTTTAAGAAAGCATCACAGATATTAATTCTATTTTACTGAAAACAACCCTGGAGACAACAGATTTCATCAGTATAAGATTCAGGGCAAATAGAGTAATCATGGGTCTAAGGCTTAGACTCTAAGGGAGGTCTTGAAAGGAAATTTGATGGATAGGCACAGGTTTGTAATCCTATGGTTTGACTGTACTCGTTCCTGTTACTAATAGCCCTCAAAAAGTTATCTGGTACTGTTTCAGCAAAGAGTGATAAGTGCAATTTTGTTATTCTTGGTAGGTCAATGATATTTTTTCTTGAGTATAATAAAAATACAGCTGAATTATTATCAAAAATAAGTTCATGTTCTTTTTCTTCTCAACATTACCAAACAGCCTCATGACCCAGCAGCAGCAGCAGTATTAGAAGCTAGTTTGGAACCCACATATCTTCAGGTACCACTTTAAAGATGGTAAATTCCAGTTTGCTGTGGGATATTGTACACTGTAAAGATTTGTTAGACATATTGGTTTAATAAAACATTGATTGACCAGAAGACAGGCAGGAAGTATAGGTGGGCAACCAGACTAAGAGAATTCTTGGAAGAAGATAAGCAGGAAGCAGTTGCTAGCCAGAAGCAGAGGAAGCAGTATGAGAATGCTGAACTGAGAAAAGGTACCATGCCATGTGGTTAAATATAGATAAGAATTATGGGTTAATTTAAGAGCTGGTTAGTAATGTGCTTGAGCTACTGGCTGAGCATTTATAAATAATATTAAGCCTGCAAGTCAGTTATTTTGGAAGTGGGTGCTGGGTTTTGAGAGATTCTGGTGGGACAGGAACTCTGACTTCACCAGTTCTCTAAGCTTTTGCATGATCCCTGTGGTTTGAACCAGGCTCAGACGCAAGGACGTTAGAGAACCATTGTTCTAAAACCTTGCAAACTTGTCAGACACAAGACTAATCAATATTTCCAGAGATGTGCCACAGCCCAAGAAGCCTCATGGCTGTTTGTGTGTAAGACAGAACTAATACTGGAACCCCTCCAAATATTTCCTAACATTTCCTACCCTGTGACAGATTTTGCAAGAGTCCACTGGGAATTTTTGTTTCCAAATCAGATATTCTCCTTTTTCTGAAGTAGTCTGACATTGAACCTTATTCTAACCAAACTCTCCACCATGCAAACTAAAGAAAAAAAAAATAAAGAAACACCAGGGTGGTAAAGATCTCAGTTTGAAAAATGACACCAAGAAAACATGAGGTAGAATTCAAAGGAAATGACTGGGCTATAGCCAAGGAAAGCAAGAGATGTGTGGTAAGCAAAGTCAATTAAAAAGCAAGGAAGAAAAACATTGGGGCCTTCAAAGGGACTACAGAGGAGCATGCTGTGCACTCAGAACTGTGTCCTCAGGAGCAGAGGCCTATTTTCTTCATTGATGAGTCTGAAAATTGCTCATTAGTAAGACTCACCTGTGACTTAAAACCAACGGCCAGAAAGTAGTGTTCTGGTTGGGCAATTTTAAAACACATCCAGGTGACTTTAGCCTTCCCTCTTGCTGAAGTTTCCAAACTGTTGCAGATTACTAATTTAGGAGAAACACAAGACTGGCTATAGTGTGACTCCTACTTTTTCAAAACGGAAAAGATTTATTTTTATTTGTACAAGATGTTCCAAATTTGCTACCACATAAATGAGCTGTACCAGTGGAGGAAGGAGTCTTTGTGCTCTGTCAGGGGGAATAGTCTTGACCATCCAAGCATGGCTGTGTACTGGAGTGGGTATAAGAGATCCATGCTCCATTGCTGGCTATATTCACAAGTCAGACATTCTTTGTTATTTCCAAGTCAAAATTTTAGGCTGAATAAAAAGGGGGAAAGACAAATAATGTGTTTTAGTCATAACTGCTATTTAGCTCTGCATGGTCTTTTACTGATGGGATTAAAGTTACTCGCACTGTTTATATCAAAGCAAATGAGCATATCCCTGGATCAGGAGAATACTTAAATGGACAGAGATGTGATTTCTTTAAAACTCTTAAGTGGTGAAACTTGAATATCTTGCCCTATGAAGGCATTGCTATGTTATTATGTGATTAGTTTTCTTTACTAAAGTAATAGCATATGAATAATCAGGAATATGCAGTAAGTACTAAGCATTTTTTTAAAGCTTTTAGGGAGTCCAAGTTCTTTACAATGGTTAAATATCTTGCATATAATGCATTTAAAATTCTACTTCAACTAATGAGGGATTCTCTAAATTATGGTCTCCAGTTAAGTTTTAGCTTTTTAAAATTATATCATAGTCTCATATAATTATCACTTTATATTAAGATATCTTAGTTCTAATTTAAAGTGTGGTCACGGCTTACAGAGATGTCATAATTCATCAAATCTTTTTACCATTACATCTCATCTCCACATCATTTCTAAAAAATTACAGTGTAATTTTTAAGATTGCCAAGTATGATCTATCAAAGTGAAACCTTGATTACACTCCTCAGCAACTTCTACATATTTCAGTAAGATAATAATGTAATGGCTAAATAAACAAGACAAATGTCTATTAATATTTTATAAGTTTAGCAACATCATACACATTACAATAGGGTGAGATACTGAAACATGGTATGTTTTATGTAAAACTGGTGTCATATATCAAATGATTTTCAAAGACATGGAGTTAAGAACAAAGTACTGGAAAATATGAGCTAGAATTTCAAAGTTTGAAAAAAGTCTAATAAGAATAATTATGAATGAATTAATGCAAATTCATTGTAATCGCAAGCATAGTGCTGGGAAGATGGATCTAGTATTGACTGAAAGAGGTTAAGAATGAAGATTTTAATATACTATAAGCGGAACATGTAGATATCTACATCATAATTTTATAATTACTGAACTCTTGACATGTTTTCTCCTATATTCTACATTCTCAGAATTGGTTACCCCTGTGTACATGATCCATATATAAGTTTTCAGCTTAGGTATTGCGAAAATGGGCACACTTGCAGGGAGGCAAAAACTTGTCAAACTGATTTGATGCACATACACTACAATGTTTTTTATATGATTGATACTGGGCTACTGTTTATGGTAGCCAGTTTAATGATGATATTTGATTCATTCTGTATCCTTTGAGTTATCTATATGGTATCATACAGAAATCCTGGATCCTATGACAGCACAAATGGTAAGTGAAACCCCAAGGAGGCCTATTGATGCATTGTGATTGACAGCATTCTTGCACAACGTCTACTTTTGGATTATACACTTGCCAGTCAACTGTTTACATCGTAGCTGGAAGGATTGATGGCTACTTGTGGACACATTGTTTTGTTCTTTAGCCCCACACCTTTTGTTTTCCTTCCTTTCCTGCTATTTCCCTTCTCTTAGGCAGAAAAGGAAAAGAACATGAGTTGTATAGCACAGAAAACAAGGTAAGTCGTTTTTCTGCAACAAGTCATGTAGATTTAAGACACCATTTTCCAGATCAGATCTCAATATGTTCAAAGCTCAAAACTATACAAATACAAATTTACAGAGAAGCATAGAGAGAGAATTAATTGCTACATAGGTGTTAACTGTTTGAAGTCTTGCTTAGTGATCAACTGAACTGGTTGTGTTTGCATGGATGGTATTTCACCTGTACTGCCTTTTTATTTCAGTGCTATTATCCAGTTTATATTATTTTGCCATCCTTTCTGGGGTGAATTCTTATTGGCTCTTAATCCTAATTTCCTGCACATGCTTTAGCTATTCACTCATGAAAGAGTTTTAGGAGCTAACAGGCTGGGGAGAAAAGGTAGCAGTATAATTTGAATGGGAGAGCAAGTCCACTTAAACCTTATCTAAAAGAAGCAGCTTATTCTACATTTACCTCTAACTCCCACACCCTCCTTAAGACCACTAGTAGTTTTACAAGTTCTGGGAATACTCCATCACAGAATAGGAAGCCTTGTTCTTTGTCAGAGATGCTTTGCTAAAATCAAATGATTGGGAGTAAAATCCAAGAGGAAAAAACAGCTGAGTTCACTAGTATAAATTTTCCTTTTTAATTCACCAAAGTTTCTTTGGGACCATTTCTCACTGATTACAATGCTTTGCTAAGCCTTTCTAGCAATTCTTCCAGGACAGAGCTACACTTTAAAAAAAAAAATCTAAATGTATTCTTTAGTCTAAATATAATATTATATTTATTATTTGGTGATTTTACATCATGCACCTCATTCAACTCAGTTATCAGACTTCTCATATTCATGTCCACTCTTATGATCTCCCCATTTACAAAAAAAAAAATTGTGCTGCTTATTTACTTACTGGAGCATAATTAAAATCCCCATGGGCAGACTATTAAAGAAAACAAGTCTTTCCTTACCCACACCCCTGCCAGAGGCCATCAGTGCAGAGGTGAGTCACTGTCATTTAGCTAAGTTCTAGCCTTGAGCTCTTGTGTAAAATGACATATCTCTCTCTTTTGTATTGATATTAAGCACAGGTTGTCTTTCAGCTTTGTGCTTTTCTTCTTAGAATATTGGCTATTTCTATATATTTTGTATGTGATACTCCTGTTGTGAATAATAAATATACTTTTAGGTTGTATTTCTGCTTATATGGAGAAATGTGGTGTTTTTAAAATAATTGATATTGTCTCCAATAATATTGCTAAAATCATTGGAATAATTTATAGCCCCCCAGAGTATATTTGAAGTCAAACTACCTATATCACTTACTTGTGAAATAAGCTTATATATGTGTGTGTGTAGTCTTTTGTTTTCAACACAGCGGAAGATGTTATATTCACAGAAGTCTCTCTCCAATAGCCCTATGCTTTGCAAAAGCCAGATGTACAATGAAGTGAACACTACATCTTAATCATCTTTTTTGTGACACGTTATTCTTAATATTTTTCTTATTTACATGCACCGACGCAGTTCCATTTGCCACATTTACTTCACAGGATAGCTCTTAAAACACAGTTGATAGATGCAAGCCGTTAAGGAAAAAAGGCAACTCTAGTGTACATTTATCTTATTTTAACACGAAGGTGAGTTCAGCTAGCTGAATGTACTCGTAAGAATCCCTCAGATGTACAGAAGATATTTGTATAATCTCCTAACATCAGATGATTTATTAACTGTATGTTTCAGATGCCAATAAATTAAAGTTTCCAGTAAAGTTAAAATATTTAATATTTGACCATATTTTAGTGATAGGTATATTACATAAAAGGTTTATATTTGTATTTAAATTGTACATAGTTTTTTACACATTTAAATGAGTCATAATATATGTTGCTTACCTGTGTAAATCATTCCGTGCATGAGACGAACAGAAGAAAACTCTGGAAGCTGCAACGGCTTTATGAATTGTATTCAAAAATTTTAAAATAAATTACTGCCTGGTTGGAAAACTTTGATATCTGGCTTTTAAGACATGTTTGTAAAATAAACACTACTACAGTTTAAATCACATATTGACCCTCCAGATCTCAGTAGTCATGGAAACACGAGATACTTCCTTTTATGAGAATCAGGGATACACAAATTAGTAATAGCATTGTTCCAGAAATAACTGTGGAAATAAACTTCTATAGTGTGAGTAACTTCAAGCATTTTTAACTGTCTTGTGGAAAATAATATATTCTCTAATGAGCAGTTTTAATACATAATAGAAAACAGGGAAATTGGCTTTATGAGAGAAGAGACCATCCAGTCCCGTTAGAGTTTCGAAACTTTCCATTTGTGCTTGTTCAAAGATTTTTTTGTTTTGTTTTGCTTTCTATTGCTGTGTTTGCCTGTTTATTGCCACAGAGGGTGGAAAGCTGGCAGTGTCCTCCCAGGGCCTGAATATGTGTTAGCTTATGTCCTTTATTCTCAGTGTCTTCCTGTTCAAGTTATCAGCTCTCTTAGGAGCGTAGAGTAAATCCAAGCTAGAGTCTGTCTGTCTCCATCAGAAACGGATGAAGAGGGGAGAAGCCAACATCTTCTCTTTCATACTTAGCATATTATTTTATCCTGTTCATTTAGAAGAAGGAACATATTCAGCTAAGGCCAGAAATTTCTTGATTGTTTTTATTTTGCTTATAATAATGGAAGTATGTATTTAAGTTAAATCAAACTTAATTCATGAAAAATTAAGAAATTTAAAGAACAGCTCAATTGCTTTTGTCTGCAATTCTGTGATAGCATAATTTGTTAGAGTCTAAGAAGTGATACATGCTCTAATCATTGCTCAGAGTTTTTAGCTTAATCCATCTCAGGCAATATAATGCACTTGACCCCATTTCTGAGGGATTGTGAATTTGTTGTCCACTCTCCTAAAATAAGTCAATGATACTTCTAGTGTCTAAGGCAAATGTCAGTGAAATTTGAAGTGAATGAGTTCAGGCTTCTGCTTGCTGTTGGGAAATCTGGCAGAGCATGTTCATGACTAGAGTAGATCTTTCTGGGAATTGTTATAAAGTCATTAGAATGTATATGGAGCCCATTCCTTCCAGAGGAACACCTAACCCAGTCTTGGTATTAAGATGAGGAAATCTGACTTGCCTGGAGTGGATGCTGAGCTAATCCACCTTGGGACCTCTTATCCTTTCTGGGGAGGGGATGGGGGGATGGGGTGAAGAGAGGCTGACCTGGAGGGGTTGGGAGGGAGAGAGGAGTTTGAACGAGGGGATTCATGGATAAAAATGGGACTTTGTTCTAAAAAAGAAGAAAATGAAAGAATGAACTAAAGAAAGAAAGAAAGAAAGAAAGAAAGATTTTTGGCACTTATGTTGCTCATAATAAATTTTTCATTTGTATACTGGTCAAACTGGAAATGGTAGGCTTTCCTTACATGGTAAACTGATATCAACAAGAAAGACTTGCTTTTTTCTAGAGGTTTCCCATTTAAAGGAGTAATATCTTCTGTTTACATCCTTGTTTCTTTGTAAATTTTTTGTACTATCCTTAATACATTAAAAATATGATTAGTGTGTAGAGAAAGTAAAATGATATCTTCCTTTCTAAAGTTTGCAATATAAATACTCAACCTATATCTATGTCTTTCCTGTAAGTCTTATAATATTTTGATGGGAACATTATGTAAAGAATAAGAAACACAATGGTTATCCTAAGTTCAACATTGCTAAAAATTAGAACATTGTATTATCAATAATGATCATTCATGACATGATACATTATAGCTATAGAAAATAAAAATCTATTTTTTTAAAGTTCAAGTTTTCATTTTTGATCATTTTTTATTACAAAAGTATTTAAGGCAAAAAGATGTTTTAGGACAGCATATATGTGGATTCATCAAACCAATAAACAAAAGAAACTTCAAAGACAATTAGATCATGGTTTAGGTTGGTGTCACAGTCATTCTTCATTGTGAAATTTCAAGAAGAAAGTCTTTGTTTGGACTGTATAGAAGCAGAGAGATAGCAATGGAATCAACATTAGTCAGAAAGCAAACTGGCCAAGGAACATAGATAGCAAGGTCAGTCTACAAATAAAACATTGGTAAACTGGTGATTGGAGTAAATTATAGGAAACTTTTCTATCTTCTGAAATGCCCTGGTTTGAATTTTACAGCACCCAAAAGAAAAAGGAAACACACACACACACACACACACACACACACACACACACACAAGAGCACACATAGACAAGAGCACACACTCAGACACATGTATGCATACTCACATATCACAGTGTATTCTCAAAGAATATCTTGATGAAATCAGTTCATTCTATCTGTCCTGGGACTCCAGGGAGTCTAAGTAGGCTTTGATAGCAAATGTCTTTACCCACTCAAGCTTCTTGTTGGCATCAATATCAGTAATTTTAAAGTTGTTTTTCTTTTTTGTTTAAAGCAAGTATATATTTTTACTTTAATAGCCTTTTAGAAAGATTGTACCAATTTACATTTCCACCCACAGAAAAATAAATCCCCCATCTGTGTACACTGCTGAATATTTTGCTGTGTGTCATGTATTCAGCAAGGGACTGTGTCTATAAAACTGTTTTTCTCTTAGGTTACTCTCAAAGTGTAATGCAAAGCCTTCAGATAATATGTATCTTTTATTTACTTACTCAGTCACCAAAAAATCCACATGCAATGATGCCAATGTACAAAGTAAACTGATATCCACATGATCTGGAGGTAAGTGGGTCTCCAGAGGCCATTACTTAAATACCAAGTTACCTTTATCTTCATTTTGCTGCTTTTTTTTTTTTAAAAAAAAGAAAAATCTCTTAACTTTATTGGTTCTTTGTGGATGTCACCAAATATATTCTGGCTCATTTATCTCTCTGTCCCCTTGCATTCTCGTTCTGTCCAGGCAACACCCCCCTCCCAAAAAAAAAAGCAAAACAAGATTTAAAAGAAAAACCAAAGACCAAATATAACCAAAAAAGAAAAATAAATAAAAGAGAGAAGAATTCCTGGAAGCTGTGGTGTGACCTGTTGAGTCTCACAGTCTGCCCTCCAGTTTATTCATCTTTATTTGCAAATGTTCATTTCCAAGAGCCATTGGAGTCACTGGTCTGGGTGGAGGCCCCTGGCTTCTGCTATACCACTGATAATGGGTCCTCAGGAGTGGGGTGACCTGGGTAGGCATCGGGAGCTGCTCTTGTCCTGTGTCTTGGAGATCATTTTGTCCTGCTGTTTTGGTCTGTAGGTTCATGCAGGGACTTTTTTATTTAAAAAATTAGAAAGATCTTTCTATTGATTTTTACATTAAAACACCAAATCCTATCTTGTGCAAACTTTTTTATGGTAATACTTCCACAAATTTTAAATCTGATAAATGAGAAATGTGTTTTGTGATGCATTTATCTGTCACAGAAAATAATACTTTACTGATATATTTAAAATGTTAGGCATAGTAAGTTTTCTGTTTTGTTTTTAGTGTATTTTGATGCATGTAATAGCTAAAAAATAATCAAAGTGATGGGGACAGTATGAAAATGAATTCCTTTGTAAAACAGTAAGAATTTTATTTTATATATAAAGACAAATGACCTCATTTCTCAAGACAAAATTAAGTATTTTTCAAGATAGTTTTTTCAACTTTCATAACCATGTATATATTTTTGTGTATGACTATGCATATATATATATCAACAGAAGTGCTTCTTTCAAGTATAATTCTTCAAAGATAGTAGTTTTCCTTATTAGTATGTTTTATATCTATAAGTCTTTTGTGTTGTGGTATTTGTAGCCCTGAAATTTATCAGCCAAATTATCCAAATGATTTTATTTTAATAAAATAGTCAACCCAGCTCCATATGTACATGTTTTTGTCTCGGCAGGCGGAACACTCACTATCCATGTGCTATATGCTTCCAAACATTTTTTTTTTTTTGCTTTTCATTTATGTTTATAACTAAGAGGCTTTCTGAATTTGGTAAATTTTATTTGATTAATTGACTGCACCAGTAGCCTAGTACGTGTGTGCCACTGAAAACATGTAGATGATTTCCAGTTCTTACAGGCCTGTGTTCATTTGCAAAAATCAGTTAATTAATTATTGTGTCTTTTGTCTCTGTGTTTTAGCCAGTCAGTGAGTGCTCCTTTTCCTTGCTACAGCTTAAGTACATCTTCATTTACTTTCTCTTCAAATATACCATGAGCACAGTGTTTTTCTATATTTCCTTTCCCCTCAGATATCTCTGAACAACAATAGTGCTGGTAGATGATCTGTCAAAGTGTAAGGTAGTCGTAGTGCTCTAAGTGTTAAAGGCCAGCTCTAGATAACATTCTCAACTCTGTATCTACTATTTTTTTCTAGCTTAATATCCTTATTAAACCTGAAAATAGGCCATCTTAATCAATCAGTTATTTACAACCCATCAGAATAATTTATTCTCTAAGGTTTAGGAAAGATAGCTAAATTAAGAATAGTATAGAATAAAAGTTTCTTGAGTATTAATGTTAAAATAACAATATTATTGAATGGTAGGAAAGAATGCAAGTACTAATGCTTGCATTGAAATTATTATAAATATTGAGAGTTATACTTGAATGTTAGTTTGAATGTATATGTATGTTATAAAACAATATTAGTCAACCTTCAGACAGATGTCAGAGGCCGAGGGTCCCTGAAAGAAGAGTATGCCATTTCAGTTGTGGAAGCACTATTAATATATACAGCTAGGATTGACATCTCAAATAGAGTTGAGACATTTTGGTGATTTAGGGGTAAAAAAGTCCTCAGAAAAGTCTAGGGGCCTTAACTTTTTGAAACAGCGCAAAAAAAAGAAGAACCCACAGATAGATGAAGTGAGGTAAGAAAGGGCACTTTTCATGCCCCTACCTTTGAGTCCAGTCTTTTAGAGAATATAATCCTGGCTATAGTATACCCTTGACCTCAACTCTCTATTCCATGAGACTATAATCTTTTCTTTTGACATAATAATGACATCTTGGGAACACTTACTTAATGTAATGTGTGTGTGTGTATTCTGTAATTCTTACAGCTTTTCTTAAATAGTGTACTTTTATGATTTCATAAAATGAAGACATGTCTGTTTCTAAATTGTTATAGCTACTAAGTAATTAAATAGGTTATCTGCTCTCAGGAGGGGTCAACTTAAGAACATATTTCCTTATCTATCAAATGATAAGTCCTATAAATTACAGTTTTTAAATTATAATGTATAAAGAAAATCAATTTTTCTAAATATGATTTTCAGTCTTGCATCATCATTATGATTCTTTGTAGGTCTGGGTTAGTCAGATTTTTTTAGCAAACACTCCTTCTGGGTAAGGGGCTGTTGAACTGAGCTGGAGAAAACTCATTTTGAACTTTGCAGCATGTCATATGAGTAACTGTGACCTAAGTTTCCTAACTTCTTAAGGATGTTTTTAGTTCAGAGTATTTGAAGACAAGATCTTACGTAGCCCACCCTGGCCTTCCAGTTGTGTACAGCTGAGAAATTAAACAATCTTTCTATTTCCACCTCTGAAGTACTGAGCTTACATGCATGTGCCAACACTACTATATCTGACTGATGTGCTTATTTTAGTTCTCAAACAATGATATTCACTAGAATGAAACAAGATGATAAATGTGCATACACTCTCACACTAGATTTTTTTTAAGTCAACTTTTGTGATTGGTTCTTATTGGTAGACTTGTTGAATAGGGTTGGTTAGGGTTTTTGGTAGTAGATAAGGTTGGATAGAGTTGGTTATGGTTTTTGGTAGTAGACAGGATTGGATAAAGTTGGTTATGGTTCTTGGTAGTAGACAAGGTTGGATAGAGTTGGTTATGGTTCTTGGTAGTATATGTCGTTGGATAAAGTTGGTTATGGTTCTTGGTAGTATATATGGTTGGGTAGAGTTGGTTAACAGTGACTGTACTTTTCAACTTGATATTCTAATCCCAAGGACATCTGGTTGCTAGTATGTCAAAGACCTTTTGAAATAAAAAGTAAATAGATATCTTTTTAAAAAAATATAAGCCTTATTTTCCGTTTTGATCCTTCCAGTGTGTTTTACTTAAAAATATTTTCCCAAATGCCACTTAATTATTTATAGATGAATGTGTTAATTATTCAGACTTAATGTACACATTGCAGAACTCTGTGAAGCCAAGTAAAACCACACAAATTGTTCCCATTCTAGGACAAGAGAAACAGAATAATCAGAGAATCTTTCGTTGGAGAATAAAAGCTCTAATCTTGAATGCTTTGTACTCAACAGGATTTGGGATTAGATTTAAGAATATTAAAAACAATAAGAACCAAACATGAATCAGAATCATCCATGTTTTAACCTCACTCAGCATCAGGTATGCCTTTGTATCCTCCCAGCTATTACATATATGTGAGCATCTTTCTGTATTTAAAAGGTAAACTCATTGGTGCAGCATCTGCCCTTCCCTTGGATTTTCCCCATCAATTCTAATTAAAATTTCGCCAGATTATCTACTCACTTATTTTTTAAATTGTACTAAACTGAACTTCATTTTTGGGTGCTTCAAATTAATTTCCAGGAGACCAGTAGTACTTTTATTGGTGATCAATTCTAAAAATTCCAGATATTTTGAGTGATATTCCTAGAATCATTTTTTCCCCACAAGCTTTTTTATGTTAGTTGGTCCATCTTGTTTCCAATGTGAGGATTATAAAAGGTACATTGCCTTTTATATCACATTAATTTCATGTGGGAACATGAACAACATTTATCTCAATAATATAATAGTCTCAGGAATTACACAGTTTTAAACGTTTTGTAAATTATAAAGTAATATATTTCTCAGAAAGATCATTTTACTTCTCAATCATGGCTAGTGAAGGTTTGGTTTTTATTATCCCATTCTAAAAAGCTCACTGATTTACTTTTTAAAAAATTCTTCATGAATTTTGACTTGTGTTCAAATTTCTTTAATGCTGGACAGCAGGATCATAAATCTTTTATTTTACATATTGACACTTTAATCTATAAATTATCTCTTCCTTAAAATAAAAATTTATACTAGAAAGAGTAGTCAAAAATGTCACTTTGTAGAAAATCAATAAATTGTCTAATCGCATAACAAGATTGTGTATTATATTAAGTCATCAATTCAGAATATCATTTAATTCCTATAGAGTCACATTTTCCAAACTAACAGTCATGATTTTATTACTTGACAGTTTTGAGTATGGTGTGTATTTTATTAAGTATTCAGTTATCTTTCTTGAAGCTTTCTATAATTCAATTTTGATCATATTAGATGAATAGCATATCAATTTTATAAATAAGTAAAAAAAATAAGAATAAAATTTATCTCTAATATTCATGAAGAATTAACCTTCCCCAGCCCTTCATTCACCTATTTTTCTTCCCTCACTATACCTAACCCCTGCTGCCCTCAGTATTTCCTGTTTTCAGATTACCTGTATTATTCTGTCTTTTCTCCTTTATGTCATATACCAATGCCCTCTTTCCAGGTTGATTGTTTCCATAGGTGTTCCAAATAAAACACACACAAAGATATATTTAAAGCTAAGTAGGATTCACATACGAGAGAAAATGAGTATTGCTTATCACTATGTCCCGCTTTTACCTCACAGTTATTTTTATGACTTCTGTTTTTCTGAAAGTTTTATAATTTCATTTATTTACACCTGAATATAGTTCCATTGTGTATGCGTATTTCATTTTATTATCAATTCATTGGTTGATGGACATGTAGGCTGATTCCATTTCCTAGCCAATATGGATAGAGTAGGCAAGTGATGGATGCTATTAAAAAAATATGGAAACACAGTATTTTGTATGTTAATCAAAAGTATAACTTAAAAGATAGACTTTAAAGGGAGATACCACTTATGACTAGGTACTGCTATTCTCAAAAGCACTGGTCTCAAGACAAAAATTTCAGTGCCAATTGTAGGGCACCTCTATATCCAATGTTTGTTAGGGAAGCCCCAGAGGCCCCCCAAAATACAGGCTTTTGCTATTGTTCTTTGTTGCCTATCAGAACTGAATGGTATTGCTAAGAATATATACCAAATCTAGGTTGTAAAGTAAAAAAGAATGAAGCTGAAACTAAGCTGGAAACTACCTCTAAACTGGCTAACTTTTTTAGTTTCTGAAGGTTCTATATGTAGTATTCTGGGAGTAAAGGGTCAAGGGCCTCAGACGTCACCTCTACAAACACAATATTCACTTCTCAGGCAATATATATATCTATTTGTACAATAGGGACATAATTGTTATGGGCTAACCAACTGCTTTCTTGTTGAATTCAAAGTTTTTCCATAGAAGGAAATCCATGGCTGATATTGTAACCTTAGTAAAAAACCAAAGGCTAGTAATATCGTAGGATCTAAAAGTAAACTTTTTATAGTTTTTTTGGTTTTTTGCTAAGTTGAAATAGTATATAATTGATTACTAAATGTCTGTGTTTATACTTATAGATAAATGCTATTCTCTATCTGAATCAAAAATGATTCTTTTTGCAGTGAATAATGGTGACTGCAGAAACTTAGGCTACCAAAATACTAAGAATAAGAGATAGCTGAGGCCTCTCCTTAAGCCTTAAGGCATCGAAACCACTGTTCAAAGGCCCAGAAGACACTTTGGAAGAACACAGAAAGAATATAAGAGGCAAAAGATTGGAGGGCTATAAAATACTATCTTCTAGGCATGACATAGACCTTGTAACTTTGAGCTACATAGCTTCTGCACTGCTAATTCTGAGTCTGAACAAAGCAGATGCCTCAAGAGTTAGGCATGGATTGACACGAGGTCGAGGAAGGTTTCTCTGTCACTGTACAACTACTGGCTACTGGTAGGTTCTGGGAAAAGAGAAATCATTGATTTCAGTACCAGTTAGTAAGTACCAAATGCATGAAATGAGCTGCAAAACCCAACATACCATCTGCCAGAGGACACATCTTCCAGAAAGACAAACTTTGCCCTTAAGATGGCTTGAAGCAGCCTTAAAAGATACGTTGACCCTGTTCAGATCAATCCATTTTTTCCCCTGCTCCTTCCCTACATAAAGTTGGTGAATTTTATATATATAATAAACATAAAAGGGTGAGATGTAAAGATTCCTGGCATGCCACCATGTAGTGAACCTAACATGGTGCTCGGTGAGATAAGAATTTCTGGTATGTAGTAGCCACATTGTAGAGCCAACATGGCACCAACAGAACCAACTGAGAATAGAGAGTATGGCCCTAGGCATGGCTATGTAAATCCATGTCCACCCTTTCTCTTAAAAGGAGCTGCCATGTGGCAGTCTGTCTCTTCTCTCTTCTGTTTCTCTGCTCCTGTACTTGCCTGGTAAATGCTGAATATACTCTCCTGTGGCCATGGTATTGTGTGTGCATCTGCTCACACACAGGAAACCAACACCAAAGGCCTTGATTAAACTCAGTAGAAATAAACAAACGCAAAACCCAGATAGATGTGAATGTGGTAGCTCATGGGGAAAGGGAGAGGGTGTGACGTTAGTGAGAGGGAAAGGAACTGGAAGATGCTAGCAAATGGAATGTATTATACACCTGTATGAACTTGTCAACAAACTGAATTGCTAAAAAGAGGTACAAAAAGGAATTCTTAAATAGAAACATGAGTGATACAAAGTAAAGTTTGTCATATTTGTAGAAAATAATACTAAAATCTCAATGTTGGCACATACACACACATACTTTTTTTACTCTCTAATGGGAAGTTTTCTTTGTCCACATACATTTTAGGGTAATGGTGCCTGCATATTAAATGCTTTCTTTTCTTTTTTTTTTAATCACTTTATTTATTTGCCTTGGTATTTGCCTAGAACTGGGAACTGGAACTACAGACAGTTCTGAGCTGCCATGTGGGTGCTGGGAATTTAACTCCAGTCCTCTGGAAGAGCAGTCAGTGCTGTTAACCGCTGAGCCATCTCTTCAGCCTATTAAATGCTTTCTTAATGCTACTCATTGTATATATTTAACCAACATGGAATCTGATGTGATTATAATAGAGCAATTTTACAAAACTGGACCAGAATTATCCACTGAGTAGAGTTTTGGAAACTGTTTAGAAATAAAACTTTAAGTTGGGGCTAATGCTTGGAAAGCTATTGTTTACAACACTTTTCATATCTCTTTAAATGCCTCTACTTTCTGTCTCCGTGACATCAGTTCCTTTACTGAGATCTGGGTCAAAATTCTCCTTTTAGTTATCAGGGAACTTAGGCTTTCTGCCTTCGAATTCTTAGTTTTGTCAATAAAAGCAGAGATCAGAGGAAGCTCAATGACAGTTTTATTAGAGACCGAAAACAGAATGAAGTGGGCAGGCAGGCTGACAATCACACAGCTACAAGAAAGAGAGAAGACTGAAAGTCCTGAGAAAAAGAGTGAGAAGTTTTAGAGTGTGGAGGAGGTCATGCTTGAAATGAAGGAACCGAGGAGGATGGAGGTTCAGAGGCACCTCTACAGTCTTCTCTATCCCAGGACAAAGAACTGTATCAGAGATACATTATTAGAGTGGAAATATGATGTCTTATTGAGAAAGACTGTCAAGATGACTGTGTCCTAGTGAGCAGAGGAAATAGCCCGTTTAGAACCCCAAATTACAGAACACCAACCTTGCCCATTTGGATTCGATATTTCCCACTGCCCCAGGTGTGGAAGGAAATGCATTTTTCTGCAAATTGGCTTCTTTCATGTTAATATTGATATTTGAGTCTCTAGTCTCTTTTCAGCCACATTTATACAAAGGGTAGACAATAAAGGTGTATTTCATGTGATTCTGGAGCTTAGTTCTGCAAATGCCCCATGTGATTATCCCTGGAACTTCTGTGGGGGACACTGATGTCCTGGGAACGGGAATACCATCCTTGCATTTAGAAATTAATATGCACCCAGTGCCTGGCTTCCTGTGTTTACTGCAGTTTGTAACATAAGCAGGCAGGGTCTGGTGAAGGCTTCAGCTGCCTTAGCTGGCTGGCCTGTTACCCCAGTTTAGCCTGATTTCATGGGATGAAGCAGGATGAACACCGTGGCTCCTGGCTGTCAAGAGTGAAAAATAGCTGGAAATTAGACAAACAGCTTCATTGCTGAAATTGTTTCCGGGCTAAAAGTTCTTCCAACAGCTGTTTGTTTTGGCTGTTGACCTGCTAATTTTTTTTTCTTTTCTTTTTTTGCTGGTTATTTCTGAAGTCAGGAAGAAGTCTTAGCTATTGTGGTCTTTTGGCTTCTTTGACAACTACCCTGAAACTAGACTGAAGGGATTTTCCTCTGCTGTCCCATCCCACCCCCTCCCCCACCAACTCCTCCACCTCTTTCCTCTGCTGCTGTAGTGAGAAGAAAACAAATCTAGGAACTCTATAATCCTACAGGAAGGGTTTCGTAACATTTATTTTGCAGACTACCTACTAAAAAAGAGGGAGGGAGGGAGAGAGAGATTATAATATAAGAATCTGAAATAGCAATACTGATACTCAAGTAATGCAAAGTTTTTTCTCTTCCTGAAAGTTAGTTTAAAAGTTATTATCTGTTCTCTCTCTCACTCTCTCTCTCCCTTTCTTTCCCTCCCTCCCTTCTCTCTCTCTCTCTCTCTCTCTCTCTCTCTCTCTCTCTCTCTCTCTCTCTCCTCTCTCTCTCTCTCTCTCTCTCTCTCTCTCTCTCTCTCTCTCTCTCTCTCTCTCTCTCTCTTTCTCCTCTTGCTCTCTCTTAAATCCAGATGACTGCTAGTTTTGTTTAAAGTATTTTTCCTAATCCTAAAACTGGAGTCTACCAGACTGAGGTTAGGAGCATTTTCTTTGGCAACAAAAAGATACTTTTATAGAAGCCATGCCTGTCCTTGGGGTTGCCTCAAAACTGAGACAGCCAGCTGTTGGGTCAAAGCCTGTTCACACTGCTCTTCCGATACCGAATCTTGGCATCACTGTGTCACAGCCGTGTTCTTCGAGACCTTTGGAATTTGCTACACCGGCATGCTCAATGCTTTCTTGTCAGCTCACATTAAAATCAACCTGTGAGTTTGGAGAAAAGAAAGCCCTGCAGAGAACAGCCAAGGAGAGAGAAGACAGCAAGGTGAGTAGCTGAAGGTCACTGTAGACTTTAAGAGCTCAAAGATAAATTTTGTTTCAGGTGCAGCATGAACTTTGTGAGAGGGTGCCTCTTAGAGGAATATTGGTCTAAGCAGGATATGGATTTAGGAGAAACGGAACATTGACTTGCAAGCTATATTTTTGCCTGTAGTTGGAAAAGCCATGAACAATATTCTGAGTATGCAAAATGATAACCAGTACACTTTTTGATGGAATGCTTGATTACGTGCTAAAATACTAGATTTTGCTTGGTTGCTGGCATTCACAAGTAATCCCACATATGAGGAAAGGGGGCCCATTTTCATACATTTTACCTGTAAAAGGAGATTACTTCATAAAATCCCATGTAGATACTATCAGTCTCCCATCTGTTTTGTCATTTGCATGGTTTGAATGTTTGTGCACTAACTGCTTAATTTATTATCGTGTGAGGAAAATGAAGCATCATTTTTCCGTGCATTAGTTTGAGTCTCTGTTTGCAAATTGAAACCCTACTGTTTTCCTTATTGCTGACATCAGCTATTTACTTTCAGACTTTGTGAGCTCTGTTGCTGGGGCATCTGTAGTTGTTTGCTTCGGAGGCAGAATGCTAGCTGGAGTCCATTACTGGAGATGCATCTATACCAATGCTTCTCACCCTGTGGGTTGTGACAACCTTGTGGGAATTGAGAGACTCTTTCACATGGGTCACCAAAGACCAAGATTACCTTACAATTCATAACAGTATCAAAATTACAGTTATGAGGTAGCAATAAAATAATGCTTTTATTTGGGGGTCACCACAACATGAGGAACTGTATTACAGAGTCACAGCATCGGGAAGATTGAGAAACATTAGTCAAACCTTTGTACGTATCATGTTCCGTGCAGCATGAAACATGACATCAACCTTTCTAAAACTTTTCAAGTTCACCATCTCACCTCTTACTTGTACGGAATAATGATATAATAATGATATATATATATATATATATATATACTTGCTTATATACAAATGTAAGTTAAAAAGTGATTGGGGTGCCTTATATAGATAAACTAATTCTGTAAGTACATAGGAAAGCTGATCCTTTTATCTAGAATGCGTATTTGATCTCTCTTCTGTTCAGGTTTTTAAACTTGATAGATATAATATGTGTATGTATGTATGTATATATATTTATACATATATGTATATGTATGTGTGTGTGTGATCTTAGGGTACTATGTACCTTATTTACTTTATTTTGACTTTTTTGTCTTTAGAAATAGCTACAGTGTATACATTGTCATTCCATGTTTATTTATATGCATTATATACACACTATATTACTATTCTAACATGTGAAAATATGGCAAGCGGGCCTGTGTTCATTCTGTGCTGAGTCTCCTTGTCACTCTGACTCAGGTTTCACATATAATACACTTGAGACAGTAATTTGCTGAATATATGTAGGAATAAATGAATAAAACTATTATTACAAGAAAGATCACTGAAAATCATTGGTTTGGCCAGGTTGTGGTGGTGCATACGCCTTTGATCTCCACATTCAAGAGGCAGAGGCAAGTGGATTTCTGTGAGTTTGAGGCCAGCCTGGCTGACAGTGTGGGTTTCAGGATAACCAGTGATACGAAGAGAAACCCTGCATAAAAAGGACTATTAAAATGGAAAAGCCTTTTAAAATTCTTCTAGGTGTAACGAAGACTTATTCAAATAAAAATTTCAATTAAATAGTTGTTTTATTATACATAGTCTCAGATTTCTCAGTGCAATGTGAAAATTCTGAGTTATACTAATATAATATACTAATATAAAGTATATTAGTAAAACACATTTTTTAACTTTATGAAAATATTTAAAAGTGAATACCACACAAATCTATTATAGTTTATGCTCACTGAATGCTTGTTTGCATTAAATAAAAAGTTAAATAGATGATAGATGATTTATTGATAATAGGTACATATATGGTAGATATATAAATAAATAGACCTGAAATAAATGATAAAGCTATTTTCTCTGTGGAATGTGACTGTGAGCTTATATGTTTGCAAACTTCTACTGTGCTATATGGCCTTAATTGAAGACCTTGCAACTGTAACTACTATTGTCGTCAGCATTTGGGTAGATCGCCTTGTTCAACGAGTGTAAAATAAGCATCTGATATTTCAATTCAATTCCATGGCCTAAAAATCCATGGGAATAATTGTGTTTGTAGGAATAATTTTACCATGCCTCTTAAAGGATTTAAGACCGAATTTTCAAACAAATATGAAGAATACTTCAGCATTTAAAACATTTCTATGTGTTATAAAGAAATACATTTATAATACTTTAAAGTGAAAAACTAAGGAAAACAACAGAAATAATTAAGGTATTTATATTAAGCAAAGTTTGACTTCATTGAATGTAGCCGGAAATTTAATATCACACTAGTATTGGACTATAGGATAGATTTTCTCTCGGCCAGGTAATGCAGTCTGGAGCTACATGTGAGGTCAGGACATTGTTAGGGAACTAGGACCTCTTCATTTGTCTATCACCCTTCATTATTGCCTCTTAGCTCTCAATCTCAAGTGGATTATAGAGTTCCAATCTGTGTCAAAAACATACCCCCTTTCGTTAAGTCTTTAGGGCATTCTGTTGACCTACTTATAGTTCTACAGTTTTACCTAGCTATGGAAGATTCTGGAAAATGGAGTGTTTTTTTCTAAGTAGTTTTGTGTCCATCTAAAAATTACGGATTTTATTTCTAAGGAGACGAACTCTGGATAGTAACCCTAACAAATGGCTGTCATTAAAAATTCATTTATGTAGAGGATGCAGCTACTCACTGCACTGAAAGGTTTTATAATCTGTTTTGAAAGAACAAACCTCTGGCTATGTCAGAAAAATCTTCAGCTCAGCATTCTCTGTTCTTGTTTTACATGAAAGTTGATGCTGCCAGACAGGCGGTGGTGGCACAGGCCTTTAGCCCCAGCACTTGGGAAGCAGAGGCAGGAAGATCTCTTTAAATGCAAGGCCAATCTGGTCTACACACACACACACACACACACACACACACACACAAAGAAAAACACACACACATATATACACACAGAAAAATACATACACATACTTACACATATATACATATACAGAAACACATACACACATATATAAACATTAGGTTTTTTCATTCTTTACAATATGCAATTTGAAAATGTTTCAAAAAATTGCACATGCATTGAGCAGGTAGGACTTGGGGGTAGAGGGGGAAAGTAATTTTCAGTGAAAGGGTTGTACAGAATGACCTGTGAGAGAAGTAAAGTATGATAATTGAAGGAGATTATTTGTGGAAAGTCACAGAACTGGATGAGCAGAGACTGAACTAGCTAAGTAGAGAAGAGGAAGGGTCTTTCTGTGGTTGTTGTGTTTTATTTATGTATTTATGTGTGTATTATGTATTTATTTATTTATTTTGAGGCATGCTTTCTCTGTGGAGCCCTAGCTGTCCTGGAACTCACTTTGTAGAGCAGGCTACCCTTGAACTCAGAGGTCTGCCTGCCTCTGCCTCCCAAATGCTGGTATTAAAGGGCTGGCTAAGTAGTAGGTTCTCAAAGTATAATTAAACATGACAGTGATATTAGATAAGTCCTGGCTAAGGGGATCTGATGGGAATTAACATATAGAGTCTTGCGGTAGTCTAGGTTGTGAGCTAGGTACATTTTAGGATATCGTATTTAGTTCCTATAGTAGCTGGATGATATACACATATATTGTAATAATTTTGCATATAAAGAAACTGATTTTTTGTTTTATTTATTTATTTATTTATTATGAAAAAACAGTCTTTTTTTTTTAAATTCATGTATCCCCTTGTTCAGGCTCCTTTCCCCCTCCTGCCCCTCCTAGTCACTCAGTCTTCTCTTCATCACTTTATCTTCTCCCCAGCAAGGGCAGGAGGTCCCAAGGTCCCAAGATGGCTTAGTTCAGCATCCACTCTAGGCAGATCTGCTTTCCTCACCCTCACATCAAGACTGAGTCAGGTGTTCCTCTGGAGGGAATGGGCTCCAAGATGCCAGTCCAAGGTGAGAAACTGAGATTAGGAAAGTAAAAACACTAACCACTTTTTTTTTTGTGGTGGAATGGAGAAATGCTAATTCTTATCTAATTAAATAAAAATACCACAATAAAGACTTTTACTGATAGCAAGTGGGCTTACAGTATTTATTGATAGCCTTGATTTCTATGTAGAATATTAGATATATTTTTGGTACTAAATCACCATTTCTAGAAATTATAAATAAGTCTTTGGTTATGTCCACGTCTATGAAATTATCAGGAGAAGACAATTTAGTTGACACATGGCCTCCACTGAATTGCATGTAAAACAGAAATGAATAAAAGTAGCCCCAAGATAGCAATAGAGCTGCAGATGTCCATTGAGTAAGTAGATCCTCACTCTGGCTTCCAGCTGTTTGCTTTTGAAGATGTTGTCTGAGTGCTGAGGACTGTCAGCGCCCCTGTTGGCTTGCTTACAGGGCAGCTTTTCTAGAGCTGACCTGCCCTGCAGCTGTGATCAGCTTGCAGTCCCCTAGGTAAGCTGGCTTTGCTTGCCTGTCCCTGCTGTGCTTGTACATTCTGTTATTTGCATTTAAAGAAACATGATCATTCCTTTTCATAGTTAGAACTCTACTGCTAGTTAGACTGTTGGGGGTGCTTTAACTGCTTTTTGTCTTTGTGGTAGCACTTGAATAAAAATGTTGAAATGAATGATGCTTACCTTTGAATATATTTCTACTGGCTGGAGTAATTTTTTATTATAATAGATCCATTGTCTTTGTGAAATGGTTGGTAAACTGAAGCTGCTGTCTCTCTTTTGTTTTGTATTATGAAGTCACTAAATATTTTCTTAATATTTAACCTGCAAAATTACGTTAAAAATTATAAACTTTGCACATGATGAATCTTACTGACTTCTTTATATGACTTGGTCTGTTGTGTTGACTTGTTTGTGGATTTGTTAACAGTTTGCCAATATATTCTAAAGTGGTTCTATTTCAGTATCATAACCATCTTACTTTTAACAAACTACTAATTACATTATTTGTAGAAACATAAAATCAATAGATATATTATTAATTTTTGAGTGGAATGTTTAGCATATGGCATGTTATAGTCAGTACCTACCCAATATCAATTTTCAACATTATATATGGAATTAAATTAAAAGATGTTTGTATTTCAAGGACTTGAAATAACTTTTTGCCCAGTCCAGTAAACATAAGTAATTCCGTCATTAATCCTGAAAACCTTAAGTGAAGCAATCAGCGTGGTTCTTGATTGAAATGTTTGGATCCCCAACACTGCATATGTGGAGGGTCTGGGATTACACTGTATTATCACTACCTTCTTATGGGTGCTGGGAACTGAACCAAGGCCACTGATATGCTAGGCTTTCTTCCTATACACTGAACTACATATTCAGAGTGATGCATTTTTCAAGGGTAACATTTTTATTATTTTCTCCCTTTCCCTTGTCTTGACTTGTCCCCTCTATTGTCTTATTTCCCCAGAGTGTTTTCCGTCTTTTCTACTCCCTTTTGTTCTTTGGACTGTGAATTTAGAATCTTTAATACTAGTGACATTGGACTCAGTAGTTTTTTATCAAAAGTCAGAGAAGGGCTATTTTAAGGATTGAGGAATATTTAGTATCATTTTCCTCCCCCTTTTGAAAATCAATGTCTTTCTCCACCTGTAACAACCAAAGACAATGTGAAATGTATGAGTGGGGGACAAAGTCTGCCAGCATCTGGAGTCTGCTAGCAATAGTCTTTCTAAAATAATTCAGATTTTTTTAGCAAAAGATGTCAGCAAATCAATTTATATTTAAGTCTAGGTATCTTTAAGATGAGAGTAGTGATATAAAATATCTTATAAGCTTGTGTAGATTAAATAATTGAATGTATATATTTATAGATCAACATAAAGTACATATTTAGTAAACATTTACTATTATGTATATAATATAAAGGTAATAGTTTCATATAAAATTATAACAAAGTACTAGAACAAGGGGCATTAAATATTCATTTATGGTAAAAGTTATATTTTAACCATGTATGTTGGAATAAATTTTATCTGGCAAGGTATGAAATATAATGCTACTTTATAAAACAAAAGACCATTTTAAGTCTAACATACAGAATGCAGGCAAGAAAGAGGCAATTGGATACACTGGAAAAATGGGAAATGAAGTCCCAGTGTTGATGTTGGACCTACTCTGTAGAGAATCAGGCTAGGTATCTTGGTGACTTGTATAAGTTTCTAGAAACATAGTGATGAAATGATGCACAAAAGCATCTAGATTAGTAAAAGGCTAAAGCTCTAGAATTGACAAGTAATTAAGATAGATTTTATTTTTAATATCAGAACCAAGCCCAAATACAGTTAAGAATTTCCCATTAGTAGAAGACATAGATGTTTGAATTCGTTCACCTTTTGTCAACTACCCATATTCTACAGCTTGTAAAAGTAAATAAATACATTTTCTTCACACAAGAACACAGATTTGTTTGTAGCTTGTCAGACTTTTCAACTTGGAGCATATAAAACTGATGATAACTCACATTTTGAGAATCTACTGCATGTTAGATATTATCTATTTATCTATCAATCGATTAATCTAACTACCTTTTTAAAATTATTACCAATATTTTCAGATAATCAGAAACACTGTAGGGAGTTGGATTACAGTCTACTTCTGTAATCTATCTACCTTTTTTTAATTATTACCAATATATTCAGACAATCAGAAACACTGTAGGGAGTTGGATTGCAGCCTACTTCTGTCTGAATCTTATATGCTTAATATTTCTTTTTCTCTCTGTTTTTTTCTTTTTTTTTCAGGACAGTGTATAAACAATAGTTTAAAAAACAGTGTTCTCCACTAACTTGTTGGAGACAGTTTTCTCAGAGAAGATTGGAGAAAGTTATGTATTCATGCCAGGAGTGCTGATTTAATCTTTGACAATTTTTACTCTGTATTCTTCTTCCACAGTTCCCATTGTCGCTCTAGATTTTGGGAAAGAAAGAAGTGTTGTTTTTTATTGGATTACTAGTCACTGGGGCCTGGTTGAGAAATTTGATGTCCTGGGAGAATTTTTTAATTGCTTATATGGCAGAACTTCCCCTTTCCAAATTATGAAATCATTGTTAAAATGCTTTTTAGTTTTAATTATAAAAAAGTCATTAGATGAGATGGATCCTGGCACAAATACATCTTTTCCCCAGCAAAATTATATAATGACATTTTCATAAAAGAAAAATAAAAAACAGAATAAAACAGAGAAAATATTTTTTATCATCTGAATGCTATAAACCAGAAAATGAGGTAGATAAGTCCATAATTATTTATAATGAAATATGTTACAACAAATTTAGATACAACTATAATACCACCTGATAAAATGTGATATCAATACCAATAAATAAATAAGTGATACCAACATCTATAATACATAATTTGTAGATCTCCTAGACTAAACACAGTAAAAATATGTATTTTGTTCCTTTAGTGGGCCTACACAGCTAAGGAATGACAAACTTACATTGAATAAATAGGGCTTGGCACATACAGTTTAAAATTTTATTTGAACCCAGACCTGCTTTGTATGTATTATCTGTCGTTCCTACTTAGGCTGAATATCAAGGATGGATCTTAATAATAGATAACTGTGACCACATGCACTTCAATGTTTCTTAAATAGTTCATGAAAAACTAGCTTGTGTATAGGGTAGCTCTGGAGACCAAGTACATACTAACATGTCTCATCATCCCATGTCTATTCAGTAATCTGTGAAGAAAAGAAAGCAGAAGACTGGGCAAGCGTGTTGCTACTCCACTTAACACTTGCACTTACTTCCCTTTGTCATACCAAGAGACAAGAGGAACTGGGCAATGCAGGCCAGTGGTGACTGGGAATAAAGAAGAATAGCCTGGTAATGTCTTAAAAGCATTTTGTTGGGTAAGGATGGGTCTAAATCTCTAATTATATCAGATTTTCGAGATTAGACAAAATTTTATGATATAAAAAAACTTTCTAAAAAACTCAATAGTATCCTGAAGATTGTCATTCCATTGTTCTGATTTGTCAGGATATCAACCTATCAGAGGAAACCAATACAGAAGAAAAGGATTTTGTTTTTTATTCAGCTTTTTAAAGATAATAAATACATAAAATTGACATAGATTTGTACAGAAAACTCTCATATACATGGTTCACTGTGGTCCCCTGGCTTCTCTGGCAGTTTCCACCATGTCATTTTGCTGGCAGCCTTATATTTCTTGTGTTTCAACAAGCCAATTCATACTGCTGTCTTGAAGTTACTCTTGGACCTGACACTCATTCCTACTTCCTCCAGTACATGGACTTTAGAATTCTTCTCTTATTGTTCCTTGGAACTCTCCATCAAAAATACAACCCAGGAGGCCAAGAAAGTATATCTGAATTTTAGAGGTGAAATTTAAAGAGTCACGGTTGAGTGAGTTGTCCCAAAGTGAGAAGGCAGCAGTTATTGGCTTCTTAGATATTGGTAAGTGGGTGGCTACACCATTGCATAAGGGAATGTTTACTCTTGACTTGGAAGCATCATCTAACTTTTGTCAGCACATTGCAAATCATTTCCAAACAACCATTGAGTGGGAATTAGGGAACATATCATTGAAAAAATTCACTCCTGGTACTGAAAGAAGAAAATCATACTGTAATCCTTAGAGACTGTGGAAAGTATTTACAAAGAACAGTATTCAGAACACCTTATTTGAGTTGTGAGATGAATTCTGAGTAGTTTAACTTGTCTTTACAGTACCTTGTGCGATGAAATTTATATTCTGGATTCTACCTTATTTGCTATATTATTGGAATATATTTAACGAAGGCAGGAGGGAGGCCAGGGAGACAATCAGTAGACCAGAGAAAGATAGAGAAGGACTAGAGGACTGCCATATAGGTAAGAATGAGAAAGAACAAAACATAGTCTGGAAATGAAATTCAGCAGAATTCTTGCATTGCATGCAAAAATTTCTAGGTTCCATTCCTAACACAGCATGCTAAGGTATGCTTATAATCCCAGCAAGTGGGAGGTAGAATCAAGCAGATCAGAAGTTTAAGGTAACTCTTGGCTACATAGTAAGTTTCTAACCAGTGTGGCCCTGTTTCAAAAATAAATGAATGAATGAATAAATAAATGATCATATATGTTTGAAATTATCATAATGAAGCCTATTTGTTAATATATTAACCAAAATATTTTTTTTTGTTTCAAAGATGTTTAAGTGCAATGGATATTATTTTATTGTGCGTTGGTTCAAGAAAAAAAAATTGATGTAGTCTCTTAAGTCATAGATTATATGTTCTTTCTGTTTGTGAATTCTTGTATTTTAATCTTCCTCTACGATTATTGATTTTCTATACCATTATATTCTTAGGCTCATCTTTAAAAATTGTGTCACAGTTCTTTTCTTTTTAAGCCAAATATGTTTTATAGGCATTTCTTCCTTCCTTTGGCTAATTTCTCAATATCCTCACTGAGGTTTTGTTTCTTCTCTTGAAAACTGACTGATAACACTCTCCAACATTATGGTCACAGAACTACTTCTCCCAGATTTATGCTGGACCTTTTGTATTTTATAAAAGGCTGCCTTTATAGTAAATATAAATCTCTACATTTGCCACTCCTATGTCCACATCAGGAAACCAAGGTTTTTTTTCTACATTTGTTTGCTGTATATATAGTTTGTTGGTATATCCACAAACATTTGTTCCATGTGCATATACACATATGACATGTTCACACATATGCTGCTTTCATGTATATGTGTACATATATAATAATTAACATCAAATACATTGTAGTAAATATAAAAATTGGATTTCTTTTATGAATGTGTATTTAGTATATTCTCTTTGGAAAAGTGTATACCTATATAATATAACTTAACAATATCAGCAATAGTATCATTTTCAAATGTTATTTAAATTTTGAGATATAGTTCTTGTATTTTGAATAGGTTTCTATTACCTTATGTGACACTTGAAAATATAACCAGACAGTGGTGGTTGACTATAGTTCATAGTCACTAATTTAAAACATGACTTACTTGAAAAATATGTTACTCCCACTCCCCCTAGAGGAACACCTGACTCACTCTTGAGGGAGGGGGGAGAAAATTGGATCTTCTAGGAGTGCAGACTGAACTAAGCAATATTGGGGCAGTGGGACCATGGGACTGCCTGCTGCCTGCCCAGGGAGGGGATGGGGATTTGTGGAGAAGAAAGAATGTCTTGATGTGGTGGGAGGGGGAAAGGACCTTGAATAAGGATATACAAGGTTAGAAAGTGTGACTTCTTTGTTAATAATAATAATAATAATAATAAAAAGAATTAAATATTTACAATGTTTAATATTTCTGTAATAAAGAGGATGAATTTTTAAAAAACATAGTAAAAATGGCAATTCTACCAAAAGCAATCTACAGATTCAATGTACTGCCCATCAAAATCTCAACACAATTTTTTGGACCTTGAAAGAACAATACTTAATTTCATGTGGAATAACAGGAAAGCCAGAATTGCCAAAACAATTTTGCTCAACAAAAGAACCTCAGGAGACATCACCATCCCTGACTTCAAGTTATACTATAGGGCTACAGTAATAAAAACAGCCTGGTACTGGCACAAAAACAGCCTTGTGGATCAATGGAATAGAATTGAGGATCTAGACATTTAAAAAAAAGGAAAACATGTTACTAGACTTTAAAAAATATATATATATATGCCTATATATATAAATATTTCTTCTAAGATTTCATACATATGCAAATAAAACAACAATGCACGAAGAAGAACCAAGCAATGGGGAAATATAGTTCTAGAGTAAAAGATGATCTATAAAAATATATTCTGAGAAATCTCATGTGTATATATTTCATATACATACACATCACACACATATTTTTCATATATAAACATGCTTGGATGTGAGTATCTGACACCTAAAGGTGGAGTCATGTGATGCTATTTACCTTAATCCATTCACACTGCTATGGTTTTATACTACACATGGGTTATTCATAAATAAGCATGTACTTCTCAGAGTTATAGAGCCTGGGATTTCAACCACTGAGGCCTCAAAAGCTTTGTGTGACAAACTGTCTCTACCTTCAAGATGGCACTTGGTTGTTACATTCTGCTGGGCAGGTAGGAGTGATTCCTTCTCATGGGCCAGAGGGATAGACCAGAGTGAATTTGGTTGTTTAGCCCATTCATCATGGCTCTGAGTCCCAGCATATAGGATATATTTTCATGACTTAATTACCTTTTAGAACATATATATATATTAATATCATAGTAGTAATTACTCTTGATGTATGACTTTTGTAATTGCTTTGAAGTATTTTAGGGTTCAAACCATGACCACTAACTAATGCTTGCACAGGAGATTCACCTTCCAAATACAAAACAAATTTTTCATAGGTGAAATTGCATTTAATTCTATGACAGTTTTTTTTCTGAAATCTTTATTTTGGATTTAATTACTGTTTTCTTGCCTCATATTTATATATGTGACCAATTTAAAGATTATTTAATTAATCTATTGAATATTTATTTATCAGAGAGGAGGAATATATTCATTATTATATTCACACAGGATGTATGGATGTGCTTATTCATATAACCTAAATATAAAGAGTATTGAATGTAGTGTAAAGGCAGCAGTAGCATCATCAAAGATCACCAGGTTTCATGTCAAAATCTGAATTAGAGTCCATGTTCCTTTCATAGTTCCTGAAATTCATTAGACAATTTTCAAAATAAATCCTAGACCCTGAGTTAGTACAATGATGTTTTGGATGCCGCCAACTTTGTTTTCTCTTTGTCTCCAGCAGTTGCACACAGAGATGAAGCTTTTTTATTTTCCTTCAACAGCATGATGCCTCTGTTTCGGGCAGACAGGATGTGGTCTGGGGGAAAGTCCATGCTTTAACAACAGACTATTGACAGAAAGTTGGGGGAGTGCAAAGAGGAAGCGAGGATATGTCTACATCTAAAATTACCAGAGGCATTTGTTATGTGATAATATTAAATTTTAAGAATCAGTTTTTCAGTGTCACTTACGACCCTTATCTGTTTTGATTGAATATGGAAAACCGTCTTCAAGATCAGAACCTTTTTGTAAGCCCGAGAGAAATTGCACCACACTTTATCTGGAGAAACTAAACGACTGATAAATTCCTCACAGCAGTATAGTGTATTATTTTATTCTTTCTGTATATTATAGCACACTATGGAGTAATGTTCATAAGACTCAAAATGAGATAATTGGAAGGATAGGAAAGAGGTCCCCCATGATAAGTAAATGAAGAGCATCAGATATCTAGACTTTATAGTTTTTCCTGCAAGACATATTCTCATCTGATATACAGAAGAAAAGAAGTCTCACAGAGTATGGATGCCTTTCTATTCTGTACCTTTGATCAAGTAGCAATTATATTTTGGTTGAATTTAATTTTTTAAAGAGCTGAGAGGGGAACTCAGATTTCTTATCCCCATGTTCACTCCTTAGTAAATGTAGTTTTAGTTTCCCTGGACAGTTCCCTTATATACTCTCTGTGGACCTGGCTGACACATCTAAGTTCATGCAGTTAACATATAATTTAGACAAGAGTTAGGCTGAAATTCAGTGTCTCATTTCTCTTTTCTCTCTTCCCTTCACATGCTGCTGTGTAAAACTCTTTTTAAATGTCTTTACACCTGGGTCTTCTTGGGATCACATTGCTACCATCAAAGAACTTGGCAGTGGATGCTTCCCGTTGTGGGTCAAGCTTTCACTCAGAGGGCATTTTAGAGGCATATGAGAAACACAGCAAAAATGACCTTCTTGTGATCATAATGGAGCTTCAGGGTTTAGTCAGAAGAAAGAGCCTCTGAGAGCAGATGTGAGGGAGAACACGTAAAGCGTAAGTCTAGGTGTGGGTCTTTTTTAGCCTGTTCTAGCGGACACCAGTTGGGTTTCCTGGCAATGTGTTAAGGGAATGACTGGTTTCTTTTTTGTAAACTGTGTCTCAGACAGAGAGGAAGAAGGAACCAAGCATATTGTGTAACTTTATAAATAGAAACAGCCATGTTAAAATAACAAGATCACTCTGAGTTAAGGCTAATTTTGCTACTAGCTGTGAAGTTGGGCAGTAGACTGAATATGAGAGTCATTTTGTGGAGCAGCTTCTGGACTTGGCCTGAAATTGCTGGCTAAGAAGCATCCATGAGAATTCCTTATTGTGCTCCGTGCTGTATTCCAAGTGTTTCAGTCCAAATAGATCCAGACCTCTTCTCTGCTGGATGTAGTCTACTTGGAGACATGGGAACTTTGTCTTCCACTACAAATATTGAATAATGGGCTCATATTTTTTCAGTATGGTTCATAATCTCCAAAGTATATGGAACATTTATACAGGCAGAGGCATAAACGAGAATGTGCTAGCCATCTTAACTTCTCCAGGAGAGCCCTGAGATGCCTCTCGTATGGGCTGGTAAGCAGTGGCTGATTATATTCTATTGTCCTTCAGTTTATATCAGCAGTTTGCAATTTGTAGGTCATGACCCACTTGGGGATCAAATGACCCTTTCACAGGTATCACATAAAACCATCCTAAAACACAGATACTTACGTTATAATTTATAACAATAGCAAAATTGAAGTTATAAAGTAGCATTGAAAATAATTTACTTTTGGTGGTCACCACAACATGGGGAGCTGCATTAAATTTTCACAGCTTTCAGAAGGTTGAGAAGCATTGTTCTAGATGGAAGAGTCTGGCAAAAGGAGAAAAATCCTGAAGTCCAGGAAAGCAATTTCTTAAATAATCCATTCAGTTTGATACATACGTAAAAGGAGCATGCTACTTGCTCCTTGGTCAGGATATAGACACTGTCAATTGTAAGTGTGAGGAACGTCTTGTCATACATGGAAAAAAAGACTTTTTATAAATAAATTAATTAATTAAAAATAAAATTTAAAATGTAGAATATTGAAGACAGAAGGCATAGTGGAGAGGCTTCTGTAATACATGTGTGTTTTTATGCCTGACTAAAACTAAAGCTTAGAAAATTTAAATGAATCATTTGAAATTGTCACTTGAAAATATTTTTAAGCATTATGTATTGTCCATGTATGCATATGGTGCATATAGGACATTTGTGCTATGGCTGTGTGCCATGTGTGTGTGCACGGCCGAGAGAAACTTGCTGTAATCACTTCTATCCATGTTCCTGTATGTGCATTCTGGGGATTGGTCTGAGAGAGTTAGGCTTGCATGGAGAGTTTCGTTCCATTCCTAGTTACTGGTGCCCAAACTGTGTCCTTTTAAAGAGTAGGTATATACATTTTCATGTCTGCATTTTAAACATGGATATATAAGTCTGTATTATAGCATGTCTTATTGAGACTATTACTTAGGCTTGTCTATCAGTCCTGCTTTCCACTCTAACTTAGAGTCTTTCAGAAGTTAGTTAGAGCCTTATGCTTAAGTATCATCAGTAAGGTTGTGGGCATTTTCATGACACACTCTAACATGTGTGTCTTGGCATTTTTCATTTTCTTTGTCAGAAGATCAGTAAAGACAATTCTATCCAGCCATATCATCAATGGCCTTGACTACAGTAATTTCATGAATATTAATAGAGTCATCATTCTCTATAATGACGCCTGGTCTAAATTTTCCTCTAAGGATTCTTAAGTCCCTTGTAGTGTAGTAAATTCAACCAATTATGCTATAATTTATAGGTTTTACTTAAATGGCTTTAAAATATACTACTCCTTGGATAAGAAAATGTATATCAGTATTGGATAACGTGTTTCTCCTTGATCTCAAACCTCTAACCCTAATGTAACCCTAACCCTAATGAAAGAAGGTTGGTGAACAGAAATAATTAATGATTTCCTTCCTTTTATCTATATCCTTGGCCTCACTGTAGAGATAATCCAACCTGGTGACTTGGCAGTGCTGCACCTTTCTCTTTTCACATGTGAGCATTTAGTTCTACTGCCTAGCATCATGTGTCATTAACATTGCTGGACCTTGTCATAACAGTAGTTTTGGAAACTAAAGTCCTTTCAGCACTACTATATGAACATGCTAAGATACTAAGAATGCCTAAATTCAGGCACACTTGAACTGTGTGCGTGCATATGTATGTGTGTGTGTGTGTGTGTGTGTGTGTGTGTGTGTGTGTGTGTGTGTTCTGCTCTTACTTGAACCCATAACTTCTGGAAATCTAAGTAGGTGTTCCATTACTGAACCAGAACCTCAAACCCAGAAGTTCAGCTCTGTAATGAAGACTTGTCATTTTTCCCTTTAATGTTGCAGCTATATATAGGAGAGAAATATGCTGCACTATGGTCCATCAGCTACTAAGTCAAATGGAGCAAATGCCTTCTCAACTTTTCTTCTTATCTGAAACTTTTCATAGTACATTTGTGACCTAACAATTAATCCTGGACCTGGTCCCAAAGAAATAAACATATTCTTGAGGTTATATAGTTTTAATTATTTTGGTAAACCCTTCCCTAATCTTTCTGCTTCTTTCCTACTTGAAGATTTATTTATCTTTACTTTATGGCTTCTCCGAAAAATCCAACCTGTATCATCTTCTGCATTAGATTTTTGAGGACAGCTCTTTGCTCCAAGTCTAAAGATTTTGCCTTTGGTGGGTAAAAGGGAGCTTTTTAATTTGGAAAACATTTTCTCACTCAGTAAAACTTGAATTTGAATAATTCTTTATCTCCACAAGCTTAATATATTTAAAACTGATCAATGAATTACATTTTCTAGGTTTCTATTTTTTTTCTCCATTGTGTTTGTGGATAAAGGAAGCATAGGATAGATAAGGAGGAATAAAAATATTGCTATATAACTTCAGAAATACACTACTATAAATACATAATGAATGTATAGTTGTGGTATGGTAACATTCTCAAATAATTGCATGCTGGAATGTTCCATGATGTTTTTAATATTATTATGCATGTATCTCCTGGCGCTTCATGAACAACCAGCAATAACATCTGCCTTATCCTGTATGCTAGCCAGCACTGCCAGTGAGATCTGAAGCGCTGCCTAATTTGCTCTTCATGTGTACTTGATAAATGGGAAAGAAAAATGTAAAGGTGCCAAGCAACAATAAGATAACTTAGATACTGCTAGGTCTATAACTTCCATTGATCTAACATTAATTTTTGCTTTAATATATTAATAGACTAGTGGAAATTAAGCAACAGCTGCATTTGGGAAGATAAAGTCAGTGTATCTAACTTATGAGACACTGAATTGCCCTGTAAAGAAAGAAACACACACACATATTCTGGCTATCAGACTCACTGAATAATGATGAAATAACACATTATTCCAAAATAACTTCAGTTAAAAATATCTACCAATTTGCTATGTAGCATCATAAAGAGTCATAAAACAAATATTTTTATGTAGTTCATAGCAGTGCTTTGTGCAATACTTAGCCTGCTATAAACATTTAAAATATGTACTAAAGTATAATACATATCAGCAATGTGAGCTGATGAATTTTCAGTTAAGGACTACACCTGTAGCACTGCAGAACAGGAAAAAAGATATTTGCAGTTTCTAATGTGGGCAGTTATAGTTTAGATTGTTTTTACACACCACATACACACACACAAACACATTCACATACACATATATATTCAACTGTATAAATTTCCAATAGTGTATATTTATTCAATGTCAAATGTAGAAATATAGATCATGTGTAATGACTCATGGATGAACTATGCTACTATGAATGATGTTGCTATCCCATCTTTTGACTTTAAGAACAAGTTTCTGTGAAGAAATGTCTATAGTGAAATTACTATAAGATGTGAGATAAATATACTCAAATTTGTTGGTTGTTTTCCAAATTTGTTATAACAAATGGCCCTTTTACCCCATGGGATGTATGTCTAGATGCTTCCATTAAAGCCCCCAATTCACCCATTCCCATGACATCATAGCAAGTTTTGTGTAGTGGGATTTTACTATAGTTGAGATCTACAATTCTGTAATGATGACTGCAGTCAATAATTTTTCCATAATTTAATCTGTCATTGGATATTTTTGATATTAGATGCCTATACTGTTTTATTGCCCACTACCTGTTCTAATGACTGTGAATTCACTTTTCCCAATAACTTATAGAAAATAAAGTTTCTTTTTAAATAGTCTGGCATAAGCTTCACAAGATAGATATAAAATACTTTGATAAAACTTCAATAAATGTAACATCTCTTCATAATTAGTTGGGCAGAATATATTTCTAATGATCAGGATCTAGCATCTTAGAAGGTGTACATATTTTCTTATGCAAGTTAGAAAATTGTCTCTAATTTCCATTTGTTGGTTTTAATTCACTAATTTATACTTTCATTCATGTATTTAACATCATAAGTATTGTTTTACAAACAACTGTATTTTATCATTATACAAATTGAAATAAAAGCAAAA
>PVIH01000238.1:60929-418761 GCA_004025045.1 Sigmodon hispidus
GAGACATGACCTTTTGAACATTTATTGTCATACAGAGTACTAGGGAAATGAATATACCTCGCATTATTTTCTTCTTCTCTGAAAGAGGCTTCTCCGTATTCTGCACATTGTATGGATTTTGGAGGCTTCATATGAGTTAAGTCTTTTTAGACGGAGACAAATTTACTACTAACATTTCAAAGTTAAAGTTAAGAATTAGTAGAAAGCAAACTATCCAAGTGATATTTTGCCAGCAGACCCAATTCTTCCATTATTCTTCTCAACTGGAAGACGGCCTATTTTGCTGTCAGTCTAGAGCAACTTTATCATCTTTTTGGCTATGCTTCACAGTGCCTATATACTAAACCCAAGCAAATATGAATAAATCCCTGCTTTAATTTTTTTATTATTGTCAAACGAGTGTCTTGATTTTTGAAAACGGAAAACTTGTTGGTCATTAGAAACTTTGTATTCTAACAAGATTTCATGGTTGAAAACTTTGTTGTGATAAAAGGAAATTTAAAAAAGCAGAATTAAAATCAGTGAGTACAACATATAGTCATGTGTTTGTTTTGTGTGCTGAACATGCAAGCATGCCTTGTAGTAATTGAAAATAAATGCTCCAAAATACTCAAGCATTTTTCCCCCTGGTAACTACATATTGTTTTAAAATCTAGTCTCTTAATTTCAAGGTTGTCTTCTTCTCAGTCACATTATCTATTCTCAGTTTATTTTCTTAGTTAATTCTTAATTTTTTTCATATGAAAGGTTATAAAATATTACATTTATTCATCTTTTACTTGGAAATACTATTTAGCATATATTTTTTATATGTCTTGAAAATATTGATGATCTTAGCATTTATTAACTATAATTAAATATCTGTGAAAATAGACTACTGTTTTATCATATCACTGAGATTTAGGGTTTTTTTCCACACAAAAAAAATAGTGTAGTCAATGAGTCACTTATATTTTATTATAATGTATCTATCCAGTGACATTCTGAAACATTCCGAAATTGTCCAGTACTTTCAAGGTAGGAAAAGATATCTGTCTAGACACACCTTGAATTTGAACCATCCTCCACAATTTTATTTTAGCAATGCAAAGCTCTTGTACAGATATTGAAGAGTTTTGAGGCTAAGCTTAGGAGAGCAATAGGATTCCTATTTGTTGTTCTTGTGCATTCCACATACACACAGGGAAGCTTGCTGTATAACCACTGTCAGAGGAGTCTAGTCCTCAACAAACAGCCAGCATATGTACATCTTATGCTTATGAGTGAGTCAGTGACAGGCCACACACTTGGTATACTTGAATGAGCCCAGAAAAACAGTGTCAGAAAGACCTTTTAGTACACTTTTCCCCATATTGTCTAATCTATACCTAAGTAATTCTTGTTTCAATTTGCTAAATTTTAGATTCCATAATAGCTGATAAGTTCCAGTGATCCAGAATGTGCTACAAGCTCTTAAAAATACTGTCACATTTATTCCCATGTGCTTTATGATTAATTTTCTTCTATATTTTAAAAGCTTTGTCCATATAGTCTCAATACTACTTTTTTCATTCTTATATAAGCTTTCAGAATTTATTCTTATGCATATGATGTAGAGTGCAGCAGACCACTGCATGATTCCTTCTAACCATGGTTCTATGAGTAAACCATTACTTTACAGGCCTCGATGGCCATACAGTGCTATATTCTTATCCTTACTTTTCCTGTATTCAGTAATCCTGAAAATAGACAACACATTCTGACATGATGATGACAGGGTAAAAATCTGGGGGAGCTGTTGAAAAATAGCTCATGCTGTCAAGCACTGAAGACAATTTTTTTTTTACCCTGAATGCCTCCCAAAAAGATATATTACCTTTGATATGTAATATTGCACATCAGAAATAACATATTCTCTTTTTCAATTAAAATTACCTCTCCAAATATAACTGAAAATTCTCTTTAAAGAAGCTATTTATTTATCTTCTGTTTATGGTGGGTGTTTAACTTGCATATGTGTGTTAATGTGAAGAGCAGGGGATAGGTTCCCTTGAATGGGAGTTACAGAAGATGTTGTGCCATCATGTGGATGCTGGGAATTGAAACCAGTTCTTCTGGAAGAGAAGCCAGTGCCCTTAACTAACCCCCTAAATTACTCTCTTTTGAACCATTTTTCTTATATTTTTGGTTGTGAGCCTAGCCTTTAGCGGCTGAGCCATCTCTCCAGCCCTTGAACCACTTTTCTAGTAAGAAGAATGTCATGCTTTTGAAATGTCATTATGGGAGTTATAAAATAATAAAAATAAACACCATTCAATTATTTTAGAGTGCTGTAAAAATCAGAGCAGTAAAATCTTAACCTGAATAGAGTTATCTTTATCTCTTTTCTAAATATTATATGCACGTGAAATAGCTTTTGAAATTGTTTTCCCAGCCATTGTAGAATTATGTCCTTTATGATTTCTGAGAACAAAGCTCAGCAGTTCTTGAGTGGTTCTAAATGTTTCAAATTCATTTTGGACAATAAAAGAATGAGTCTGTGCTAATCTTTAAAATTTCATTTAACAGTATTAAATGTTAACAACTGGCTTTTGATGAATTAATTCAATCTTTGATTTTTTTTGCATGCATGCTTTTAAGTAATCAAAGAATGGAGAGATATAATCAAGGGAGGCTTAAACTTCCATACTTTTAATGAAGCAACACTTCAACTTTCTGAGTCCAAGTTTTTTTTATATCTAAATTACAGATTACAATTTGAACTTAAAATTAGTTTTGTAAGAAATAGGTATCTTATTCTATTATCCAGAATAATGCAATACAACCCTTTAATAAATGAGAACTGTTTTCAATAACTCTAACATTTGGAATTTAATTTCTTGAAAAATGATAAGAAAATAGTAGATTATATTGGCATTGCTTTGTGGTAATGAAAGTATGGAATGAGAAGTCTCAAGCTTCTTAATTAGTTAAGTTTTATTTAGCATCCATGAAAAAAATATAGCCAATCTATGTATTTCCAAAGTATTAATATGTCATATTTTTTGAAAAAAGAATTAAAGCACCTTTACATATATGTGGCATTTCTTAAATTCCTTTACAGACAAGATAATGTCTTTCTGAAAAGTGTCCTTAGAATTAAGTTTTACCCACAGGAATTAACCATATTTTAGTATTTGATAAAAAAGATATAATGTCATTGCCTAAAAACAAGCTAATAAAACTACCTACTATCATGTAAGCAAAATAAATGAATGGAAAGTGCCCACTTGTATTCGCAGTGCTATAGGGGTAAGACACAAAGTTATATTGCTATGTTTGCTTTTTATTTTCATTGTGTCCTTAAGGCAGAGAGTACATGGGTCAAATGAAAAATTTACATCCAAATCCAAAGCTATCCACGCAATTTGCCAAGAATAAAAGTGCTTTTTGCATTTGAGACAAAGTCTAATCCATATTTATTTCCTGGCTTGAGGAATTTTGTGGGGTCATTTCTTTAGAAGCGCTCCTAGGGAGTTAGGAATCTGGCCCATGATTTTTCTTCTGGCAGTGGCTCCTAAAATAAAGTACAATCACTTATAATATTTCAAAAAGTTATCCATCTTCCACATTGTAAAGCACATTGGAGTCATTTCAGCTCTAGGGTATGGCTTGAAGATTTTTCTATTCATGGGAGGTGGAAAACATGAAAAGAAAATGAAAATGGGAGGGCAGGGGTTTTTAAAGGGATTGGATTCCATGTGGATAAAGAACTTGACTCAAAACACATATGTTCTAGGAAATGTTTGCTGAAGACTGTGTTGTTAATTATGATTTTTGAAGGTTGAACCATATCTCAGATTCTCAGGAAGTATCTCATACATGGAACCATGTTTAAGTGAATATCTAAAACTCCAGCTATTTGCATACAAAAAAATTAATAGAGACTTACTAAAAAAAATGGCCAAGAAAACAGATATGTTGAAGACAGATGGGAACTCAGAGCCATATTTTGTTACACTATCTCATTGTGGTTTTTTGACACTGTGGGAATTCTCCTTCCAGAATGAAGGGGGACTCTTCTTTTACTGCAGTCTGACCACTTTTCTTGAGGGAAAGCAAAGGCTCACAAATCAGTTTGCTCTTGTTAAACCCCAGGAATAGACATAAAAAGAAAAACTTGCTTCATAAGCATGCTTATCCATACAACAATAGTTATTCTACTGAATCTGCAATCCAGATGAAATGGACCTAAATCTCTTGAAGTGTACAACTGGGTACAACTGGATATGCTGCACTTCACAGAGAACTTTCTCTGGGCTGTTCTCCTGTGGTTTCCTGCTGAAGAAGAAAAATTCTTTAGTCCAACTTGAGCCCATAAAGGGTTCCTGTTAACTTACTGGCATCATAGCCTCACAGGTATTTCTATTCATTAAATTCTCTGTGGTTGCAAAAAGCGTAAGATCCTTTTACCATTTGTAAATGAATGTGTCATTTAAAACAATGTATACTTTTAATCTTTCTATCCAAGAAGAAATAGATATTAGTCTCCCAACTACTTAAACTCTCTAACTTCAATTCACCTGAGATTTTTCTTAGTCCCTGCATTTCGTAAAGCATATTATCAAAGTCTAAAAAGAATTGCCTTAGAATTCACTCATGTCACTAAATTTTCCCCTTAGTTATCATGCTGTAAGACTTTGGAAACTTTTACTACAACAATGTTTCTGAAATTTTTTAATATACAAGCCCTGTCTTAGAATTCTTATATTTCTGTCCTAAGAGAATGTAGAGAACCCTGAGATAAGGCTTTTGATCTCTAAGAAGAGGGATTTAGCACAGAGTAATTTTTCAAGCTCAAGGAAAAATAAATGTGGCTGTTTCTGAGCAGCAATTTTTAGGCAGTGCAAAAACCTAGCTAGTGGCCTTTGTGATATCGTCTTGCTTTTCAAAAAATATTGAAATATCTTAGTTCTAGTTGGAAACATGACAGAGCTCATAATTCTAGTGTTTTTTCTTTTCCCACACAAACTGTGACCATGTTTATTGTTCTTTTAAATTTAATTTTATTTCATCATAAATTGAATCCACTTCCCCCTTTTAATTTAAAAGCACATATATTCTTTGTATAATCAAAAAGAATGTGGGAGAGTTACATGAGTCATATTTAGCTACTCTTGAGTTATGATATTTTGAAAATGGAGATAGTACATGTCCATCTCTGTAATAATTCACATTATATGTGTGAGGATGTATCACTATATTTGCATGTGTTTATAAGTGTGTAAATTGTCTCTATACGCATGTATAAGAAAATGACAACATTGCCTCTCAGAAAGAGGGGCACTTGAGAACCTTAAGATTTAAGGATAAAAGATTCCATAACATTTACATATATACATATATATATGTAAGTAAAGCTTATGTAAAAGTATCAGTCCTTATTTAGATTAGACTTTACATACTATGTACACTACTTGGGGAAATAAACTGTGTGAACATGCATATACATAGTTATGCACATACATATGTGTTTTATATTATCTAATATTTTTTCATTTACATCACGTAAAATTTGAGCTCCTCCACCAAAAAGCATGTTGGAGTTTAATAAAAACTGATAATATCTTACTTCCATTAATTCAGAAATAGTCACTCACAGAATGGTTTCCTACCAAAGAAAACAATAATAAGTATTCCAACAGAGCAATGTTAATATATACTTCTTTAATTGCTCCTCAGTATTTCTTATAAGTTAAAAATTATCTTGGTAGGCCATTAATTATAGTTATTAAATAAAATATTATTCCTTTGGAGTTAGAATGAATTGACATTATTTTATTTGACTAAAATACTATACTAAGTCGGCATTTAACATTCAAGAAGAGTGAGTTGGTTTTAACTGTCAAAATATTAGATGCAGATGTGAATGCCTAAAGTCAAGTTTAAATTTTTTTAATAGAGCTTCATATGGTTTTAAAACCAAGAGGGGAGGGCTGCTGGCAATACCCTATATGATTTGAATGGCAATGTGCTTAGCATTTTAGTAATTTTTCATTGAGCTGTTTTAATTGACCTGAAAAAGAGGGGGACTGGGAAAGAGGTATGATATGATGTTCAGGACTATCCTTCATACAGTGTGTATATACTTGATGATTTTGGTCTGAATTATTTGGTCAGGCAGCATTTATTTATTATGGCCAGGTAAAGCATTTTCAGAATGTTACTTTGGGAAATCTCATTAATTCTTTATTATGGAGTTCTTTGTCATGGAGACAGAGAGCTCCACTCAAATCTGTAAGCGAAGGTGTCTTATGTAATAGGATCTAATTAGAAAATTACTTTGGATCCATATAACTACATGGTATTTACAGGCTCATCATTGATTAAAACCTTTTTGGGCTTAGGAAAATAAATTCTACGCCCCTCATATTAGTTCAGATGATTGTAACGTATCTATCTTAAACTAAACTCATATTTATGTAGACCCATCCAAACCTTTACTTTTCATTCAGGCTTTCTGTTTATCATGTGATATCTTGCAGAATTGATGAGGACAATACTAAATTAGTGAAATTAGTACCAGGTGTACCCTGGTCAACGGCTAAGTAATCTGAAGTAGTGAGCTAACAAAACCTGTCTTTATGTCTCTGTATAACACTAAGAAATACTTCAGCATTGCAAATGGACTTTGTGCAGTATTGTGAAAGAAAATGAAGCAGACACATTTGAATCATAAGTCAAATCTGACCTGCTAAATCTCCTTGACGTTTCCAGCCTTCTACATAAGCAACAGGACACGTAACTGTGACTTGTTTTATGTTCTGTTGCTGAAGTTGAGAAGTGAGGAGGTTATGGAGAAAACAGAAATCTTTATGGCAGCTGTGAAACTTCCCAAAATCTTAAGTGCTTTCCTGTAAGCTATTTACTTTTCTGTATTTTATCATATATTCTTTTTAGACTCCATCATTTTAAAATATAGACTGAATGCTTTTATAGTCATCTGATATACAGCACCATCTTTTTATGTACGTATATGGTAGAGTGTAGTCATTTTGTCAATTGATAGAAATTGTGTTTGTTTAAAGTTTCTTTGAAATATCTATCATCAGTATCAAGGAATTCCACAAATTAAGAGAAAAAGTTACTGTTGTGTGTCTCATTTCTGACATGTTTTCTGGTGTTGAAGCTCAGCATTCAGTGCCTTATGCTTGCACAAGAATCATTTAATCAAATAAGCACACATCAAAATGAACTTGTTTCTCGACATGGGTGTGTTGAAGAATATTGACTACTCTGTGCATGTTCTGGTCTTATAATTTCACAGCATTAAAATGTATTTTCAAAATGCTTCATTGATTGTGTCTGAAGTGTGTTTTGTCCAAGAGAAAATTATGGTATTTTAATTACCTGAAGACTAATGACTAAGAAAATGAGGCATCTGTCTTTACCTGAACCAGTTCTGCTTCTCAATAAATGAATATTTTAGCTTTGTAATGCTGGAGAGTGAAGGAGAGAACAGATGAGATGTTGAAAGGTTATCTGTGCCTTCTACAAATGGCCAACCAGTAGACTTTGTTAAATTGACTTGTTGCCTTTGGCTTTTGATGTTCTGAACTGGAATGAAAGAGGAGATTCTTCCTGCAGTTCTCTTGCCAAGACCAGTGGGCATCTTAGCTAATTATAACTGTGAGCTATTCAGGGGTAACATCAATATTTTAGTTGAGTTCAAGTTTCTCAATCATGAGATCCCAAAGAGAAAGTGTCACTTCAGTGCTGGTGGGACATGGTCATGCTTAAAACATCATCATTTTAGTATAACAATAGCTTATTTATTGTTTCCATTTCAAGCAAGCGTAAGTTCTTGGATGAAACAACCATTTATTTTAGGACTTGAATAGGGACAGGATGAAGAAGTATCTGTCACATCAATTTTAGAAGGTCACATTCCTTTTTCTCATTTTAAAATAAAAATCAAGATAAACCATTTCCCCTCTTTATTTCTGTAAAATATCATTTTGTGTAATCACACTTGATTGCTTTTTACTAGATAAATGAAAACCTTTTGTTTAAGACTTAATGAGGTTCATGAATATATGTTTAAGGATTTGGTTTCATAAAAATCCTTATTAAAGTCATTTGTGCAGTTACTCATATCAAATAGAATGGACTTGTATTTGAAAAGGGTGGGATGGAAATATGAAATTAACTGGCACTAGAGGAAAGAAATACAAATGTAAACTAGCAGTAATTTTAATAAACATAAATGGATTCAGATGAGTGTGTGTGTGTGTGTGTTTGTAGAACACACCTCTATATAGAGTCCAAAGATCATAACAATGAACCATCTACATTAAATTAAAGATAAAGGAGCTTCATTCTCTTTACATGGTCAGGAGATGTGCTGGGAAAACAGGGTTTGTTACCAGGTGAAAATTTGTGTGACAAGATGTCTGTTTTCTTTTTTGTGGTCCCCATCGGATGGACAGCTGTTTGGAGTTTTCCTAACTATTTCAACTACATTTGTCCTGAAAGAAATAAGGGGGAAATGTCCTTTTCCTTGACTTTTTTTGTGAGACATCTCTAATTTCATGTTATGGCTCTTGACAGGCCTTGCTTTTGAACTTTATATTTTATAATTTCCAGACATACTTAACACAGATGTATGTGTATGGCAAAAATTTTTATAGCTTGTAAGATATCATTTTGGATTTTTTAAAAAGTTTGAACTTCTTACTTTGAGAACAATATTTCTAAAATAAATGCAACATGGTTTATACCTTTACTGAGAATAAGAACAACATTTGAAAGCAGGGAAATGTAGACAACATGAAAACAGTTACTTATGTAATTTACTCTGTGTTTGTCTGCTTGATGGGTTTGGTGAAGCTGGACATGAATTTGGGTTCTGAAGCATGTGTGTTCTTTCCCCAGCTCCAGCCATAGCTCCATTTAATTTATAATTGGATTATCCAGCCCGAAGATCAAATAAGCAATAGCCATTTAAGAATGTGGCGTCATAATTTATATTTTGTGAAATTAGTTTTCACTATAATCATGCCTGCTGTGACAGGTCATCACATGAGTGTGATGGGACTGTTGTACACCTTGGGTACAGTGTTGAGCACTCCTATATGTATTATTGTAACTGTGTTTCAGGCACTTCAGATTGGTTTATACTTTTCTTTTTCTTCAACTTCTTTATGTTCCCCTTTTTTATATTGTCATTATCTTCCTACCTTCAAGTCTGCTGAATTAAGCCAAATTATTTTTTCCTACTTTAATCAGTTTCTCAATATTTCAACAGTAAGGATATGTGATATTTAAGTTCAGTTATCTGTTAGAGTGTAATTTGTTGATTACATTGGTGAGATACAGCTTTGGGTATAATTCTTATTTTAATTTTCTTTGAAAGTATCACATGAACAATGGCATATGTCCACTATTAGTATTTTTCTAGGGTGATATAATGTAGTCTTTTGCCCCACAAATATCAATATATATAATAAGCAGTTCTAGAGTTTGATACAGGACGGCATAATTTATAAGCATTTGAGTGTGCTAGTGTATTTTAAAATACAATGCCTAAATGCTAGAGGCTGGCTATTTCACAAACACTGGATTTTGTTCAGGTCACAGTTTAGGAGAATAAAAGTCAAATTGCAATTGGCCCATTGATTCGGCCTTCTGTGAGAATGTTGTTTGGTTGGATCATGAAGAAGTATGTGGCATAACATGATATTTCTAGGTAGGAATTTGAAAGCAATGTAGATCCAGTAATACCTTCTGAGGACTTCCAGTAGATTCAACTTCTTACAAGTTCCATACTCCTTCCCAGTGTCAACATGCTAGGGACCAAACTCCCAACATAGGAAGCATTGGAAACCACATCCTAAACACAACACAGAGGAAACAAAGATTATGGAAACTCTTGGGAATCCTCTGTGCAGAAGAAAACTGCCCTCAGATCTGCATTATAATAGAGTGGGCCCATCTATTCCACTTTAAAGTATTCCATTCATACATGAACGATCCAACCATACATTAACTTTAGTCTTTCCACAGAGTTTTTATCAGTCTGTAATCCTCTGATTATTTGTTTAGGTCAAAAATTACCTCATGCTCAATTGTGTAAATGTACCACAATTTTTTTAATTCATTCTTCAGTCCTAAGGAATGGGTAGGAGGATGGAATGGGGAAGAGGCTGAGGAAGGACTGGGCAGAGGAAAAGGGAGAGGAGTGGAAAAAATATTTTAAATAAAAAGAAAAAAATAAATTTGTACAGAAGAAAAATAAATAAAAAATACCACATGCATATAATAATAATAATAGAAAACTTACCTGCACGGTTTGTTTTGTAAATGTATGTTTAATGTCTTGCACAGAGTTTATGTTTAATAAATGCTTATTATACCGAGTGAATAAGCTAGCCGAAGGACCCACAAGCAGTTAGAACATTTGCTGTTTCGCAAGATGGGTCTCCTGCAGTTGGTTGCTTTTGTAATTTATTTTTATGGACATTAAATTAGTAAGCCTATGAAATAATTTTATTGCTAATAAATAATAAATTTAGACAAGATGTTAATAGTAGATGAAAGAGTCCAGATGTGATTATTTACATTAATGTCTCCTTTGCAAATAATTGAACTAGAGGTTTCAGCAATGCAGTTCAAGGCTCTTTTGTTGTTCATTATGAACACACTTGCTATTAATCTATTTTGTACTGTTCTTTTGCTTAGAGTTGAGAGGAAAACTGATATGTGAACATTTTTACTGAAAAGAAAAATAATAGATTTTTGCCTTTGCAACATAATGTCTGTCACAGTACCTTTAAAAGTCTCTTTGCAAGAAACAAAATAAGTCTATTTTTGTCCAATCTTCTGTTATTGCAAATGCATTTTTAAGGGAAAGCTTGAGGGCCTTTGGATATATTAGTATACTTGAAATATAGATAGTGTCGCCATCAATTTGTGTTTAACCCCTATGAGTGATCCTTTTATTGATTTTGGTAGCAATAAACAGTTTCAATTTAATTTACTTTAATTATGTGTAGTATGAATAAATGAGATATCTTTAAGACTGATATATAGGGATGCCTTGTGTTTAAAGATAACATATTTTCAAATGAACAAATTTCAGAACAAGACGTTTTATGTCTTGCTACAAATGTAAGCTGGTTGCTTCCTCTTTCTTTTTTTTGTGTATTTAGTAATTTGAATGTTTGTTTAGTAGCTAGAGAGAAATTCCACCACTCATTAAGATATTTGTTTCTGTCCTTTATGCATGTTGGGTAATTAATATCTCAATGTGAGAAACACCAGAAGTCAGCTTTAGGAGTGTGGTACTTTGATCTCATATGATCTGGGATCTTGCCTGCCTGATGCCATCCAGGATGCATTACTTTTGCAATATTAATTTTTCAAATCCATTCTAATGATGAGAGGAAAGCAAAAAACATTTGAGCTTTACCTAAAAATATTACAAATATACAATATAAAAGTAATCATTATATTAATGTTGAAAGACAGTCACCCAGCACAGATGAGATATGAATGAGCCACTGTTGGTAGAGGATTATCTGATCAAAAAAACATTTCCTTTTCACATTCTTTTGCAGATGTGGGCTTGATTACCCAAGGATGATGTTTTTGTTAGAATAGTTTTAAAGGTTCATGTAGTAATATTAGATAAAAGAGAGAATTTTTGGAAGCCTTTGCCACTATACTGACTCACGTCAACTCCACAGGCTTCCTGGTGTCTGCATTCATGATGCCACTTTGCTTTGGGTCAGGAAAGAAAGAAAACTGTATGTGCCTCCCCACATTTTTTTAATATCCCACATCAAGTCCAGTAGGTAAGATTTTATAACTTAATTACAATCACATAAGAATTTTCAAAAAAAATGATGTCATAATATGAGTAGCACATTAGTTACAAGAAGTGTGTAATTTAGTAAATGTTTTAAAAGCTTGTTTAAAGCATGAGCATCATAGTCCAAGGTTCCTGAGTAACTCAGTGATTATCTTCAGTACTTTTGTACTGAATGGAAAGAAGTTAGCCTTCAATCAAAGAACTGCTTGAAAGAATCTCTTATTGAGTAGCAAAAATTCTCAAAACAACTTTTGACAAGTTCTCATATATATATATATATATATATGAGATATATGTGTATATATATTCCTTTTCAATTCCATTAAACAAATTTTAAAATTTATGAATTTTTTTCCTTGATAAAGCATAAATAACTCTTTGGGAATCCAGATAAGAACATGACTAATGACACAGTTCAAAAAATAGCTAGATAGTATTGGAATGTTGTAGCCTAAAGTTTTTCTGACCTATCTAGGCCTAGAGTCCAGTGGAATCTTTCCTACCTGTAGTCCCACAGCTGCTTATAAAATAATCACACAAAGGCTTATATTAATTACAAACTGTTTGGCCCATGGCTCAGGCTCACTTTCAATTAGCTCTTACAAATTAACTCAGCCACTTTTATTAATCTATGTATTGCCATGTGGCTCATGGCTTACTTGTTTTTACATCTTGCTCTCTAGCTAGCAGCCTACAGCATCTCTGACTCCACCCTTCTCCATTTTTATCTACACTTAGATTTACCACCTGCCTCTAAGCTGCCTTGACATAGGCCAAAATAGCCTTTGTATTATCAAATGGTAATTAAGTATATTCACAGTGTTCAGAAGGACATCCCATATCAGAGTATAGCTTAGCTCAGTATTAGAATGTCCATCTAGCGTGTATAGGTGACTAGCTTCTATCCATATGACCTAAATTTTAAAAAATGACCATAATGTAGAGTTGGGAGAAACAGTGGCTCATGGTAGGGTAGATAAAGTCAATCATTTGTGCTTCTTGAACTTTTTGCATGCTATCATGTTATTAATTTCCACTGATATTTGTCCAGAGAAAGGATCTGGCCAAGTGTCATTCATAAAGCTCAAATACTATCTATAAAAGTGTAGAAATATTGTTACTGTGGATGACCGGAAATATGAGTTCACTTACACAGATAGGCTCTGCGTTTCCAACCCAGGCTGTATTGTGTAGAATTGCTGGTTCTGTGTCAGAGCAGAGGGGAAGTGATCTTTGCCAAGCTGGAGTCATTTTCTTTTTTTCCTTTGACCTTATATAGAAATCTAAGTTAGATCCTATAGAAATTATTAACTTGAGAACACAAAAGATTCATGCTGGGTAAGGAGGTCTGCAGATAATACCATGGAGAAGAAAAACCAGATGTTTTGTTCTATGAACTAAAATTAGAGTTCTTACAAAAACATATCAACTCTTGCATGAAACCTGCTTTATTTACAAGTACAAATATCTTTAATAACACCATGGGAAGTTCCCCCAACAAGTCAGTGTGCACTGTCTAAAATAATTTGGTAGATGTAAGCATTGAAACTCTGTTTCATGAAGTTGCAAGTCCTCCTCTATAGGAAGGAAATAAGGTCAAATGGCTAGAACCCATCTGTGGAGATGCTTGTTTTAATTCTACGATGACACCATATATTTCCTTACCATTTAAACCAGAACTTCTTCAGTGTTGGGATGATTCACTGAAATAACAACATATAGTTTTTAACAGAAAAGAAATACTCTGTTTTAGGCCAAAGTTATTTAATATTTCATGATATCAAATAAATTATTTTGAAATAATAAATATATTCAAAATACTTTTTATCAAAAACTTATTACTGACATAATGATATACTTGTATCCATTAATTGAAAAAAAATCATCCTAATACATTTGACTATCTGTAGGTTGTTCATTTTGAACACTGGATACTACGTCCCAAGTGAAGCCTTTGCAGAATGGCTCCTTTGTTTCTCTTCCTCCCCTGTTATCCTCTCCTCCATTCCTGTACCTCTCTCCCCTCTTTACTTTCTTTTTTGATACATATATCAAAACTTATATACATAATTTCCAGTACTTATTGGAAGTATAATTTCTTTTCAGGGTTTTCTTTTTCTGCCTTAATTAACTTTCGTTCATTTTCAAAATTTTAACTCAAATTTGACTTCCTCAGCCTTCATGACCACTAGCTACTGTCTCCAAAATTTACATAATTTTGTTGCTTTATGGCCTCTTGCAATGATGTGTGCTTTTTACTCAGAGATCTAATCATGATCTTTAATATTTTATTACTACAAATATTTGTAGAGTATGTTTCTTTCTCACTGGACCATTCATTTTGAGGATAGAAAAATTTGAAATATTTGTCTCAAAATGTATTTCTAATAGCTAACATGGGTTATGAATGTAATAACTATGTAATGTATGATTTGACTATATTATATATGTGCTCGTTCAGTCTTCTATTATTTATTGTTTACGTATGAGTTGGGCATAATTAATGGATTGTTATTACCTAATTCAAGTTTTATATCTTTAATGGCTTATAAATAGCTAAATGTCACCACAATAAAAAATATAAACTAATTTTTATTGTTTTACAACTAGTGATCAGTGTCTTATAGAAAGTAAAGAACTAATTTTATTTTGCATTTTCCTTAAGTATGAGTAAGAATAAGTTATATATCTTTTTTCATTTTTTTTATTCATTTAGAAAGTTTTTTCCATATCTACCACTGCCCCCTCCCTTTTCTACTCCCAGTCTCTCCTAGTTCTCGCTCAGCCTCCCCCACTGCACCCCCCATCCATTACCCAAGAAAGGCAAGGAGTCCCAAGGTGGGTCAGTTCAGTCTGGCATATCCAGTTGAGGTGGGTCCAAGTCCCTTTCTCCAGCATCAAGGCTGGGTTAGGTGTTCCTCTGTAGGGAATGGACACCGAGATGTCACTTCATGCACCAAGAACATGGTCTGAACCTACTGCAAGAGGCTCCACAAACTGCCCATGACATTTGACAGTCATCTACCTTTGGAGGGTTTAGTTCCTTTCCATTAAGGTTAAAATTGCTCAGGATAAATCCAAATGCCATAGTAATTATTGGATATTCTGTTAAGACAAGTTATACAAGACTGGGGTTAAGATTATTGATCTTTAAGATGGAATTAATCATATCTGTATTACCAGTATATTTTATAATGAATCAATGTATAGTGTGTGAAAAAGCATGTGGCCCAGAAATGGTTATTTCATTTTCCCTGTTTTATGGATTTTGTTAATTTTCTTTAAATTAAAAACAAAGCTTGATGAAAAATGTATAAGGTAAATTAACTGAGGAAGTAAAATCAATTACATTCCATTATAAGAAAATCCATTTGTTTTACCTTATGAATAAAAGCCAGTAGGCAATGGTAAAATTATGTGTGGTAACCTCAGCCTCTATTGGTGGTATTCTGTAGCTGAAGTCTGCAGGGAAAATCAGAAACCTTTGCTTTAGGTACTTCCTCTCATCTGTCTATAAAAGAATTTACAGACACAGAAGGCTAGCAGGCAAACTTTATTTAGAAGAGGAAGTGCTTGAGAAAGTAAAATAGACCCAGAGGGGTGCAGCTGGGTAGCAAAGACCTCAGTGGAGGATCTGGAGTGATGTTTGTTCGCGGTCCAGAGAGGCTAAGAGGGAAGTGTTTTGTGGAAATCATCAGACCATTTTCACTTTTATGATAATCAAATTATATAACTAGTTATACATCCATTCCTTGGGGACATGTATATTTTAATTTGAAGGTGAAAAATGGGTTCAATAGAATCAGTTCCCGTTGAATTTGCACTTGTCTGTAGAAAACTTCCAGTGGCAGGGTCTATATTGTGCATACACAGCAGTTCTTTGAGACCTGACTTTCTTTCCTTTTTAAGTAGAGAAGGGGGATGGATCTTATTACCTGTAAAATAAGGGAAGGGCAATATGAGGAGCAAATTGGGCATTGTTCCTGAACACCAACTTTCTGCCTATCATCAATTCACAAAGAGCAGAGTGCTCTTTTAATTAACTAGCTAATTTATTATTAGATATTGATTCTCACCCAGGTCAGGTTTGTTTGTTGTTTTTTTATAGATGTATTTAAGTTTATTTTTCTTCAAAAATATTTTAGAGAAAACCTCTTTACCCTCCAACTTCCAAGAGTCTGTAGATAGGCGAATTCTGTTATTGAACGGTCTATCCATGGTGTTGTTAGGACGATCACGCTCCCTGTCCTTCCTTCCTACTGGAGGGCTTATCCTGCTCCTCAGGGGCTTCCACTCACGCCTCCTGATCTATCCTCATTATGCTATTTTTCACAGAAACATACCATCCACTTTATCCCACTTTATTTTCCTACAGAGCACTTAGTGCTGTATTACAATTATCATTTAATTTTCAAATTAGAACACTAATGTCATAAAAACAAGAAATATTTTTATTTCTCCTTTTTCCTGCTGAATTTTCAGTTCTGAGAATATTACATCTCACAGGAGACTATGATCCAAGAGTATTCCATGACATAGGAGACTGTCCTGTGTGTACAGACGTAGTATTACAATGAGTGTTCTTTACTCTAGGACATCTAGAAGAGTCAGTCACAGTGATACAGGGATTGTCACTTGTGTGAGTGTGTGTGTGTGTGTGTGTGTGTTATAGAGAGGAGAGAGAGAGAGAGAGAAAGAGAGAGAGAGAGAGAGAGAGAGAGAGAGAGAGAGAGAGAGAGAGAGAGCTTGTGTCTGCTTTTATTTTTATTTGAAAGTAATAACTTGAAGGAATGTTGATAATCATATAATAACAAATGTAGTAATGGTTTAGAATTTGGGGTAATTTTATGCATACAAATTTAGCTTATTCTACATGTGAGTTGTTAAATATATAGTGTTCAGATACATATTTATACATAAATGTCAGATATAGTTTCTTCCCTTTTAAGTGAGCAACATTCAAGATGAAGATACCTTGGGAGCAAGGGACATCCTGTCTATGCCTAGTTGCTCAGTTTAATTAATAATGTTGATTTGATGACTGCAGGGCACCTTGACAAAATGGAAAATTCTAAAATGACACTTGCAGAATGATCATGGAGCATGTGACAAGGAGTAATAATGAAAATTAAGAAAAGCTTGGTGAATGTAGAGTTGGCTTAGCAATGTACCACCATTGACTAAATAACCAGGCCAGTATGATGACATCAGAAAGTTACAGGGAAAAGTGGTTACTGAACAAACAAGATCTCTTTATGTATACTATTTGGTTCTGTTTTCTACAAATTTAAGACTTCTGAAAAATTAGTTTTTAAATTTAACATAAAGGTCTTTGGGGGTAGAGGGCAGGATGTGTTAATTATTTACTCATCCTTTTATTTCTATAGAACTTCAAACAAGCCCAGTAAGGTGTTTGTAAAACTGAACTTGCAGGATTATATTCCAGTTTAGTTTATTTGTGTCTACTGCCTACATCCCATTTGTTTTTAGGCAACTGTTTCTTTATTTTTATTCTCAAGATGGAAGCAGATCTAAGTATAAACAAGAGTGTGTCCCTATGTTATTAGTTCATCTTATCAAATACAGCTGATGCTGTAAATGCTATTTTAGTTGCTACCAAAAATTATAGTTTAGTCTATCTTAAATAAGTAACCCTAGGAAACGCCTATGCTAACTCTGTACATCTTTAGGGAACAATGAAGTTATAGAGCTATAGAGTTATATTGTGTGTGTATTTATATGTCCCTGACTGGTACACAATTAACAATCACAAATTCCTGTTAAAATAAGAAAAAAAATGATATTTGACATACAAAGTTATCATGAATGAAGCTCTCCATGTAGAAATGACAACTATAAAGTAATTTTCTTATAAATATTCCCTGTTATTATATGTGCTTAATATTTTGCTAGCTTATAAACCAGTCTGTTTCACTGTTGTAAATTGTTAAAAACTATTTTGTCAAGATATGTAAAATCAATTTTTTTTAAAGTTTGTAGTACTAAGAAGTTGATAGTTAAGTCCTATGTAGTTGAGATTAAAGGCTAACATATTTACTAACCAGTGCTTAAAAAAATGGCCTAAATTGCTACTTTCATTTTTCCATACACCACAAGGTATATGGATACCTTGTGACAACTATCTTTGCTTTATGGGGACATTGTATGGCCATTTTTCTTTGCACGTGTCAGTCTTAAACCTTTAAAACTGTAAGTAGTTATCATTAACAGCTCTTTCTTTTAAGATTCAACAATAGCCTAGATAAACAGGAGCCCAAAACCCTATTAAATTCCCATTAAAGTTTCATAAAAGTGGACCCAAAACCTCCACCTTAGAGTAGTGAGGGCATATTTAGTAGTATAATTTTATTTATTGTGTATTGCTCTTCTAAATTTGGAAAGAGACCAGCAGGAATTCCCCTGGATGATACCTTTCTTTGGCAAATGGCTTACCCTGTAGTGTTTAACTGTCAGGTAAGATTACATTTCCCACTAATGGCCTGAAAAATGGACCCTTCTGATAGCACTTAGTTATTGTATTGAACAGAAGAGGGAAAAACACTGCAGGCAAAATGGCTTTAAATGTCTCTACTCGTTTGTATTGTGGAATCTCTAAGACCAGACTATTTCTTTCTTTCTTTTTTAATGGTTAGATCCTTTTTTAACTCAAATTTTTTTAAATTTATTTTACATACCAACCATAGATCCCCTCTCATCCCTCCTCCCATTCCCACCAGCCTCCCTTATACCCTTCGACACCCCTATCACCTCTTCCCTAAAGATAAGGCCTCCCATGGGGTGTCAGCAAAGCCTGGTACATTCAGTTGAGGCTGGTATTAGGCTCAACCCCCTGGATCAAAGCTGTGCAAGATGTCCCACCCTAGGTAACGGGCTCCCCAAAAGCCAAGCTATGCACCAATAATGCACCAACAATGATCCCACTGCCAGCGGCCCCTTAAACAGACCAAGCTACGCAACTGCTTCCTGTATGCAGAGTGCCTAGTCCAGTCTTATGCAAGCTCCACAGCTACTCGTCTAAAGTTTCTGAGTTCCCTCTAGCTGGAGAGACAAGACTATTTCATAGATACTGAAATATGGGTGGAGACCTGTTGAGTTCATTACATTTCATTCATGCTCTTCCAACTGATTCTGCCAAATAATAAAGTGCATAATTATATTCAAAATAGAATGTCGACGTATGCTTTTATGTTTTCTTCAGGCATCCAGCCTAGTAATTCCAAAATATTAAGGTGTATAAATTTGTTATGAATATTATTTCATAAAGGGATTTTCATTATGTATTATTTGGTTTTGACTTCAAGAGCTGACCTGAAGGTTTTTCTCATATAGCGTATGTTTTTTGAATGGAGGTGGTCACCATGCATTTAGTGTATGTTTTTTTGAATGGAGGTGGTCACCATGCATTGTCCTACGTCACTTTCTAATAATAACTTTAGTAGTGAAAATACAATTGTCAATAACAAAGTATTCTAAAAAGTGAGTAACTTAATAGGACAAGACATTAAAATATGTAAACAGGTTATTCAAAATATCATTTGAAATTATATTTAGTGGAGCAACTATTTTCTTCAAATACAGAGATAAAGGATGGTCAGAGGAGCACAGAGAATGGCACAATTTTATTGGAGAATCCATTTTTTTCTGTTAATCCCAAAGATAGGAGCAATATCATCATGGTCAAGTTCATTAAAGCAAACAATTAATTAAGTCAAGCTTTTCTTTTATTCATGTATAGGGGCTACCTCCCCTAATATGGGATTCTAGAGGTCAGGATTGCAGTGAAGAAAGATAACACTTTTATAGTTCAAGGGCAGGGAGTTTTCACATGGAAAATTTAGAGGCAAAACAGATGGGGTTAAAAATAGATGGGGTAATGAATAGGTGGGGTTAGAAATAGGCGGGGTAATAAGTAGGTGGGGTTCTATGAGCAGGACAAATAAAAGTTATTCCTAATGACCTCTTGAAACAAAGACATGGTTCCAAGGTGGGCATAATAAGGTAGTCATAGTTATAACAAGATAGTCAAGTCATAACAAGGTAGTCATAGTCATAACAAGGTAGTCTGGGTCATAACAAGGTAGTCAGAGTCATTACAAAGTAGTCATAGTCATAACAAGGTAGTCAACTCATAACAAGGTAGTCATAGTCATTACAAGTGATCGCATAACCTTTTGAAACAAAAGTAGGGCTGTAATATGGTTTAATTAACTTTTTGAAACAAAGACATGATTGCTAGTTCCTGGAAGAGGCACTACAGAAACATTTGTAGTTAAGGTTACATGCAGGCATAGCCCAATACTTGAGAATTAGGGAATTAATCATAAACAGGAATGAATCTCATTTGTCTTTATTGAGAGACAGCCTTTATGCCTAAGATGATGGCAGGCTGGTTCTTCAAATTCTCATGAACTTTTACAAAACAGCATTTTTCAGTTCCTAAAATCTGTTCGCCATTGCATTTATCATCTGTTTGTCATGACTTACAGTTAGAGTGCTGGTTTTTTATTTCTCTTTCAACAGTACCAGATTTACAAAGTTAAATCATCAATCATATTCTGTGGAAAAAATCTTTCGTAGAAAAATAAATGTGATTGATCTTTGCTGCCATTTTCTTATTAAAAGGTGGGAAATTGCATCAGAACCACTAAAATCTCATCTACTCTGCCTTCCATTTTAGAATAAAACCAATAGTAACATCTCAGGTTGTCGCTGTATCCAACTGAAACTTTTTCATTATTGTTCTTAGTGGGTTACTTAGGCTACTTTGTTCACATAAGAATAGGTATTTTTTATCTGAAATATTGAAAGTGTCAATTATTGACAATAATTAGCTCTGATTATTTTTATTTCAGCAATCCTAAGTTTTACTGAAAATTTAAGAACTCTTTAAAGAAAAAAGGAAAATTTAGCTACAGGAATTGTGTTATAAATAGTGTCTGTCAAGTAATGAAGAGGCTGACAGGGATGGATGGAACAATTGTAGAATCTTTTCTCTTATTAAAAATGTTGTGTCAAAATGTTGGTAATTTATTTTATAGTTTGGAACTTTAAGTCTTATATTGTAGAGATGAGATTGTGAATATGTAAGCTGGGGAAAAGATACAGTTTTTTTTGACATGTTATTAGGTTTCCCACTTGTTTCACACCATCTAAGAGGCCCTTAAAACTCAGTTATCTGATGTTGCACATAGCCAGTCTGAAATCTAAGAAGACTAGTATGTTGGCCAAAAGTTAGTTACTCTACTTTTGCCTTTTTATTTTTCTTTTTGATAACTGTGTGTTTTGTCTCTTGTTTTTAGGAAAAAAAAAACAAAATATAGCAGCATACCAAAGTACCTGATGTGATTGGGTACTCAATTTATACATGTGGGTACATGCTAAATAAAACATAAAAATAAAAGTAGTATTCCCTGTCTGTTGCTTCAGATACTATTTTTCATCAAAAATAAGTCTTAAATGTAGTTCCATTTTATTTCTCACATTTATGGGATCATCTACATCTTTCATCCGATAACATTTTCTTTAAACAAATATTTGACTTTTGACATTCTTCTCATTAAAAATCTTTACTGTTTATCCATATAGGCAGTTACCCTTTATGAATTTCTGAAATTAATGTAGTCACTATGTCCTACCTACTTTCCTTCTGAAATATCTTTTCCACTCACCTCATCTGTTATTAAGTACCTAGTTTTAATCATTATCACCATCTTTAAGATCTAGAGGTATATCTTGTTATTGGTTGCCTATCCCCCACATGGTCTTACTGCCTTTCAAATGGTTTCAGCTGCTTCTTGAGCAATAGACATAGGACAATACTGCATCAGTTCCAATGTTTTCAGGCAATAGAGTGAAATTACAGTTGCACAGCAGGACAGACAAAATGCTGTGAGAGCGCCACACTCATTTTTAGTTCATTGATCTGAGCTAATAGAAATAAACACCCTTTTGTTATACATTCCGCTGTTTCATAGTTAAAATTTTCCTCTGACTCTTTTAAAATTTCTATTCACCCCCCTCAAAAAGAGTGCAGCTTTTGCCTCTATATCTTACATTTTACATGCTATAGTGAGGGGACATTATACATCTTTTTTGAGTGCCCTAAACACTCAAGTATAGGCCTTGGCTTTCATATTTTAATGCATACAATTTAATGTAAAATTATGTCTTGTTGGACTTGTATATCATTTAAATTTGTTGATTCTAACTCAGTAGACTTTTTTGTTGATTCCTTATACATATCTCACTTTTTATTTTCACCTTCATGTTCTTGCTATAAAATATGGCTTCACCTAAAGCTAATATGCATATAATATCATTCTCCTTATCTTTCTGCATTTGAAGATACTTTAAAAGTATTTATTCTTAAAGAAATATTTCAAACAGTCCTAGCAGTAAATTATTACTGGTCTGGGATGATCTGTGTAATTATGGTTCTAATTTGGTGCTGCCCCTGACCATAATTTATAGCACTATCATTTGGCTGAGTCGTCAGAGTCAAAAATGTTTTTGTATGAGATTTTTTCCATGGTTTACACGTAACATAAATTGGATTACAAACTCTTAGAGAAATGGACATCCTTCTAGAGACTACTGGAATATAACAGCAGTTTGCCATGGTCATTAACCAAATATGTATTAGTTTCCAGGCATAACGTAAGGGGCCAATAATGCAAACATTGTTATTACCTTAGAATGTTTTTTACTCTGAAGTATGCAGGAATCACTCGTCATAGTCTCCAATCATAAGTAAATTTATTGAACAAAATTATATTATATAGGTTGGTGTGGGAATGATATTGGAATCAAGAGCATAATTTAATGATCTTGGGAAGCCTGTCCATCACTTTAATCAGTTATACCTTTTGGTGATTATAAGTCAGAAGACAAGAATTTCTTTGTTGCTTGCAATTTCTACACAACAATATAGGTTATGCATTGAAAACTACATAAATTGTACCTTATAGGAAAAGTAAGTGTTTTTAAGAGGAAAATGTAGCATGAGTAATATTTATTTTATTTAGTGACTCCAGAATCAATATCTAATGTAAGAATTTGACTTTGGGTATTTAGGGTCTTATTTGTTTATAATTAAAAGTTGTATATATCTATGTGACTGTATGACCCTTTTTGAATATATGCTGTTACAAGCTCCATGATGACTTTATTCATTTAGACAAGATTAGCATTTAGCAAAACACCTAAGATACTAGAAATTCAGTAATAACTAGTGAAAGATAGAGTAATTATGTTAATCATCTCCTTTTCATGCTTTGAGACACTTAGATTTACTGAGAAATTGTATGTACGTATTTGTGTGTGTGTGTACCTGTGTGATGATAAGGACTGAACTCAGAGCCTATTACACTCTACTTCTGATACACTCTCCTTTTGAACATAATATACTTTATCCTTAATTAATTTTTCTGCAATAATAATTTATCATTTTAGAATTTTAAATTAGTTTAATGCATTATACTAATTTATCTAAAAATAAATAATATAATTTAAAAGAAAAATGTTTTATTTTACCAAAACAGTTAAAGCCAGAAAAATAGTTTCTAAGCAGTAGAAATAATGTTCAATAAAACATTAATTTATGTCATTATGTTCTTTAAAATAACTAATTATGTCACTATACTTCAATTATCTCTTCTTTCAGCTATATAAAAGAGACAAAAGGTGTAATTGAAACCTTTAGAATTTTATCATTATCTTTATGTTATAAATCAAACAGTAAAGTATATTAAAGACACAAATATCATTGCATTATTTTTCTTCGTTAATTTATCCCAGGAATGCTTCCTGATTCTAAGTTTTCCACAGTGTTTTATGTGGTGATATAATTCTACATTAGTGAATAAGTCTTTATGAGTGCATAATTCTATATGAGTGCTATTTAGCTTTGTCAAGGCCTTAGAAACATTATTTCAATGTGTGTTTTCTTTTGCCCAATCTCTGAAAGAGCTGATAATTTCACACAATTATTTGTTACATATATCATTAAAGAAAGTATGACTCCCAAATACTCTGTTCCTATTGCATTTCATTCCAGGTTGAACTAATCAGAACCATATGATGAATTTCTTTGGGTCTAAAGTTTGCATTGAAGGAGAATGATGTGTGTGAATTACTCTATCTGCAATACATATCGAATGAACTTCTGGATATTCCTGAGCTTAGCAGGTTTTAATTTGTTCCCTCAGAGGTAGGAGACCTGCGAACACATGAGAAGAGGGCCAATGTTTTGTGCAATGATTTAAACAGTTCTCAGAGAAATTTCTGTGTCCTATCAATTGATACGAATACATTTTTCCACATAAACTTCAATTCTTCTCTACCTCTCAATGTTTCAGTGGGAAAAACTGATATCTAAATATCTATGGCTTATTGACTTTCTCCTGTTTATCCTATCCTGTGTGTCAGATGATTCTACATTTATTCTGGAAGTGCATATGTATGCCTGGATGAAATTACTGTTAGAATTAGCAGTAATTAGACCTATCTGCCTGTTATGGGTGATGCTTAGACAGTGACCTGAGGCTCCCTTCCCCAGGAAGACTCCCAGTGAGGAGGGAGTTGGCCTGCCTGCCTCATCTGTGGCTTTAGTCTTCTATTCTTTGACCCTCTAGACAGATGGTGCTATTGGCTCTGGCTCTCAGCTCCTTGTATATGAAAGGATGTAGAGTGTGGCCCCAGATTAGGGGGTTTCTCAGATTACAGACGTTAATTCATATTCACTCTTTATCTCTCTGTCTCTCTGTCTCTGCTGCCCCCCCCTCTATGTGTGTTTCTTTGTGTCCTCTATGTCTCTCCTCCCTGTGCAAGTTTCACTTTCAAAAAAAATCTTGACTAATACATGCTGACTCACTGAAATGATAGACAGTTCATAGAAGATACAATATGACAATACATCAGTACCTGGATCATTCCAATTGCTGTTCAGTGAATGTTCTTTTATCGGTCATCATTCATATTATGTTGAACTTAATGCCATACTGGACTCATGCTGAACCATGTTATTTCAAGCCTGAAACAAGGTAACATTATCTCCACCAATATTTACTTCAGCTAGGATTGATGCTATCAGAGTTCTATATTGAATGATAACTTTTAGATCTTAATTTTACTTCTAGGTAAGAATCATATGTTTAGGAGAGAAGGAAATATATATTCTTCAGACTGACATAAGAAAACTTGTCCTGGTCATTGTTCAGCTCTCAGGAATCTATGACCTTTTCCAAGAGGTACATGAATGCCTACTATAAATCTTATACTTATAAATATATTAAATAGCTACTATTCTTTTTTCATGGCTATCAGTAATCCAAAGTTAAAGCCAGAAAGTGGGCAATGTTAGCAAAACTAATCCTAGAAATTGGTACTCTACATCGAGGTAAGTTTTATGTTAATATTATAAGATTTTGTTCTATAAACTCATTTTATTAATTTGCAATTGAATGAAAGTTTAGTTCTCAGTGGGCTTTATTTGAGGACTGAACTGCCTCAAAATTTAGCTACTTATATTCTATTCTTACTTCTTTAGTTTTAAAGTATGAAGAAATACTACATGATAAATACAAATTCTGTGCACTAGTATGTATCTCCTTCATGCCCATTTAGTATTAGCTTGGGCTGCAAAACTATATTTATTTCTTAACCTTAATTTTTTAAGACAGCAAGAATATCTATTTGCTATTGCTTTTTTTTAGTGTCTCATGTAGTAGTTGGTTTGTTTCATTTTGACTGAGGACATCTTGCATAAAAGCCAACATAAAATTAGAAGTAAAATTATATAGACAACTTCTTTCAAAGTATGTACTGTGTTATAAATATCAATTGGGTGTATTAAAATGCATCAGACAGCCTGTGTACACTTTGTGGAGAATCCTCCTAAGGTTTCTTGAAAAGATGCTCAAGCCAATAATATTTCATAAACTTGTTCAAAAGAAAGGGTTCTTGCACAATATTCTACAATGACAAATGGTTTAGACACAAGACAGTTCTCAGAAACAGCCTATGTGTAGTCAAATATTTCCTACCCTTTCTTCTATTAGGCAAGATTATCATGATTTTAAGTAGGACTCCCTGTTAGTGTAGTGTTCATCAGGAAACAGAATGCCTCTCTGCTTTGGTGTCTGAAATGTTAATGAGTGAAATACATTGAAATAATGTAAGTCAAATGTGTATTTCCCCAGTCATTTAGGAACAATCATTTGTATATGGGCTGTGACTTAATATAATTTTACTGTGGTTGGCATTGTTTTCACATAATGTGGGACTCAAACTAGTCTATAAAATGTCTTGTTTTTTTGTCTTCTTGTTTGTATTTTCGGTAGATAAGTGAATGGGTTCTATTTGGGCCAGTGGCCATCATGCATATTTTATTCTCAATTCTAGAACATTTTTTTCCAGACACTTTAGCAGATTTTAGGTCTTCTTATTTGTGGCTTGTAGCATATTTTTCTTGACAGTAACTACCTAAGTTACAGTGACTTAATATAATATATTGTGTCATATGAATCACAAGCAGAACTATTTACCAAACACTTGCCAGTGAAACTAAAGCCTAAAGTCTAGCGTATGATCTCAGCAACAGTCTCCTTAGATATGGCTGCAAAGTCCCATGTCGTAGTTCACAGTCTCTCATTGTCTTGCCTTCCAAAGAGGAACTATTCATCTTGAGTGACTGATCTCTTGCTCACATCTTTTCTTCCATCCTCTGCTTACCGTTCATTCTCTCACCTCTATTCTTCTGTGATCAGCATCCTTGAAGGGGTGATTGCTCATCTGCTCATTCAACAGAAGCCTCTGAGAAGGCAAAGCATCATACCAATCTTGGTCTGTTTCAAGCATTTCAAGCAACTGGCTTGTGCAAAAGTTTTCTCAACATTGGACATTTGCCTATAATTGTAATTCTTTGTCAAATTTCTATAGATAAAAAGAATGATATGCATAGGTTATTGTAAGTATAACTTAATAATTAAAACCTGATATTACTTCAAACGGAAACAATTGTTCTCACAAATTAAATAGTAAATGAAGTTATCCAATCTTGTGTTATTTGTAATATACACTTAAGACAAAGTTATGAACTAGGGTCGATGAAAAATCCAGCAGTTCCTAGATAGATTAACAGAGGAGGTTCCGAAGTATATGTCTGTATTCCTGATAGTTAAAATTACTTCTTTGATTTATGACCAAAGATTCCACCAAGTTCATGGAAAAGAAGAGCTCTAGATTTCATCTCAACATTATCATTCACAGTCTGCAAGTTTTGGGAAAGATGTAAAATTGTTAAGCTTCATTTATTCTATTTTAAAATGACAATGATGATAAAATATCTATGAATTGTTTGTTGCTGGTAAAAAGGAAGTAATGTATACTAGATTCTATAAACAAAAAATAAGAAAGGGTTGGAAGATGGTTCAGTGGATAAGTATGAGGGTTGGGGTTCAACTTTTCGGCACCTATGTAAATCAGCCACAGGTGGCCACGCTCACCAGTTACCCCATCTTTGGGAGACAGAGACAGGCAGGTCTCCAGAGCTTGCTAGCAAAGTTTTATTAGCCTAACAAAAGAAGGTGAGCTGCCAGCATAAGACCTTATCTCAAAGACATAAGATAGGAAGCATCAGAGAAAGTCACCTGAGTTTTGTGCTGATGTCCTCATGTCTGTGCATTTGTACATCTGCTCCCAAGCATACACAACACACATATGCATAATAAGTAAATAAATAAGAAAGAAATGATAGAGTGATATTGCCTACTAAGTTAAACAATTGACTAAATTATTAAGAAAATATTGATGTCTATAACTAATGACTTAAAAATAAATATTCAATATTAATGAGTGATATACCTTCATAAAGAACCATGGTTTCAATTTTAATGTAGACATAAGAATTTTCTATGTATTGTGGGGATTTTCATAGTATCACAATGGGTTTAGGATACACAATGAAATACATAGATCTTTAATGGTATCAGAGAAAGGAAATTGGAATCTTTAATAAATTCAGCCAGTGTTTATAGCACATTTCCTATTTTGTTTATAGAGAGGCACATCAGAAAGGATATGTGTTTCCTTGGACATCTATATACATGTTAGAATTTTCTCCTACTAAATATGAGTTTCTTCTCCAAGCATAAAATTTGAAAAGAGTAATTGAGATTGCTAAGGTAAGAGGACCAATTCAAAGTCCATAGTATTGGAGTTGGATAGATGGCTCAGTGGTTAAGAGCACGGTCTGCCGTTCCAGAGGACCAGGGTTCAATGCCCACATAGTGTCTCACAACAGTCTGTAACTCCAGTTCCAGAAGATTGGACACTGTACTTTGGTCTCCATGGTATCCCAGCTGTGCACATAGATATGCATGGAGGCAAACACTCATATGTAAATAATAAATATATAATTAAGGAAGCAAAGCAAAGTCCTTAATATGATTGTGCTTTTATGAGAGTTGAGAAGCATAGATCCCAATGATAGACATTATATATTTTAGACAGAATCTTATTTAATTATAAGAAATTTTATATTTTAAAATTAAGATACTCAATTTAGATAAATGTATATTATTGTCCAATATTGTTCGTGATCAACTCTAAAACGTCTGTGTGTGTGTGTGTGTGTGGATTCAACAGTTTGTAGGTTGTAATTATATATTCATTCACATGATATAATACTTTGTAAAATGAGGCCATGAGTTTGAAACAGACTTGAGATATACTGGAGAGGGTTGAGGGAACATGAAAATGGCAGTGGAACTAATATAGTTTACATTAAAATGAGATAGCTTTTAATATATGTTATTGGTGGATTGAGCATGTATGGCAGCTTATTGGGAGTTTCACATAATGAGTCAAGTTCAGAAACAGAATCAAGAGTCCCGAGTCATTAACAAAATTTGCTGCAAATAACCACTCATGGCATGAAGTGAGGCCCAGTATCTCCCATTCAGAACTGCCCCAGGAAATCAAGATTGCTGAAGAGGCAGAAACATCATCCCTGCCTTTCAAGAACTTCCTTCTGATTTCTGGTGTCTAAATGAGAAGTGCATCTGCAGTTATGTGAAAGAAAACAGGTTACCACATGCTATCCAACTTTAGCGGAAACGAGAAAGGATGGCACAGGTCATGTTCTTCTACCCCTCCATGATTCTGCTTCCTTCACTTTGTTGCTCTGTTTTGACAGAGGGTGGCTGGGAACTTTATCCTCTTTACCTTTCAACTTCCAGAAACTGCTGCAGTTAGTTAGCTTTTGGTTGTTGGTGCTGGAAGTCTTCCAAGTTCCTCCCCAGATCATTTTCCAAACGATGAACCAGATGATGTTGTCACTGCTCTCTAAGCATGGCGGTCACAAGCAGAACCTAGAAAGGTTTCTATCCCCAAAATAATATTCAGAGCAAAGTCTATATGCCACCATAAAGGTTAGGAAAAAACCATACATCTGTTACATTGCTTTAATTCTTACTCCAAATGACACTTTGTTTATTAATATAAAGAACTCGTCATGCAGCATTAGAAAACAATCTGTTGATAGTAAAACCATGCTGGATTAATTATTGAAAACACAAAAATTCTTGAACATCATCATTCTGACCAATGCTTCCATGTATGGGCAGCAATGCTGGTAAGAATTCACCAGATCTACAACAAAACACTCAGGAGGCAGCAGCCGGTAGTTCTCTGAGTGTGAGACCATTTTGGTCTACAGAGCAAGTCTCAGGGCAGTCAGGGCTACTCAGAAAAATCCTATCTCAAAACAACAACAATAATAGTGATAATTATGCTGCAAATCAAATACCCCCAAATTCAAGGTATTTTTGACTTGAAGAACCATAAGAAAACAGAGCTGATTGGCTGGAATCTAGAGTCTATAGCAAATAGATAGCTCTACTCACTACTAAACATGTAAAATTTGGATCTCATTTGATTTTCTAGCTCTCAAATAGTATCCAAAAATATGGAGCTTTCATATTTTTAGCTCTAAAGTATTGACATACTTAAAAACATTGTGATGACTAAATGAAGCATGTTTGGAAATTGATCCAATTTCTCTTTGTACCCTCTTTCTCCTGTTTTCATGTCATCAAACGTCCCAGAAGGATAATTGACATATATTAGTAACCTATAGTACATTGTAGGTGAGAGATACAGGATGATTCATTCTGTCAGAAGTAGAAGAGAGGAAACAAGAAGTAAAATTTATATAAAAGCATGTTTCCCCAGTTCATCCATTCCAGTCTGTTTACATACAAGAGGAAATGGAAGCAACAGATGTGATCAGTGCTAAAGGCAACTACTGAGGCTGAAGAGCCCATACAATTTGCAAGTTGTTTGTCTGGTTATCTTTTTAAGACAGGTACAGAACAAAATGGCTCTGACTGGGAAGAATGTTGTGGTAAAGAAGAGTGGACACTATAGAACTGTGGATGATTAAAGTTTTCAGATTTGCTGATGAACCATTCCGTGGAACTCAAGATTGCTTTTTGAATCCTTGACATACAGCATGGAAGCAGTTTGCTTAGAACATTTGCCTATAGGGGCTTTTATTTTATGTTGCTAATGTCCTCAGAAATTCTCCTCTCAATACTTTGCTCTTGACATATATATAAAGCGTTGAAAAATTTTGCATTTCATAACTATTACAAGTTGACCTCTTTGAGTTGGCATCATGATTTGGTTTTGGATGTAGCTTCTTTCCATGCCACTTCACCTTCTACTACTACTACTATGAGAGAGAGAGAGAGAGAGAGAGAGAGAGAGAGAGAGAGAGAGAGAGAGAGAGAGAGAGAGAGAGAGAGAGAGAGAGAGAGAGAGAGAGAGAGAGAGAGAGAGAGAGAGAGAGAGAGAGTTTTTCTTTTCCTCCAAGTCTTGTCTGGAAACATTTACCAGATGATTCCTTTTAAACAAAATACACAGATCTGATAAAAGAGGTCTAATGTTCCTGCCCCTTCCCACAAGAAGGCTCCTATGAAAGCTTAAATTATGATTTATAGCCACTGAAAGTGGAATTTAATTATATTCTGATCTTTTGTGGCCACTTATTTTGCCTTTTGATCTCAGTTTCATGATAAAAATTCTCTCTTCTTTTGCTATTTTTAGATTAGTAGAAGCATTTTAAAAGAAATGTAAAATGCCAATGTAAGCAAGTCAAGGAATTGAGCAATATATGGCAAGGCTAAATTTTTATTTTAAACCGTATCATAGATTTCATATACTAAGGTAGATCTTTCTCAAAATGTGGATCACTACTATCTACCCATTTTCAAGTTCATCAGCTTGAAAGTTAAACACAGCGACTATGAACCTAGGAGAATACTCTAAGTGTATAAAGATCAGATAATACATTTGAATTACTTTAAAATACAATAGAACAGGGTAGCAATAAAGGTACCCAAATGAAACCTTTATACTATGTTTATAATAAAAGGAATATATAAGATAAGTAGACAGGAACAAATGTTCCAGAATTTAAATAAGAAACTTAAGGGTTTTGGCTGTTTGTTTGTTTTAGAGAAACTGGATGAACTGGTTAACTCACTCAAGTTTAAGTAAATAATTTCAGTTAATAATTTTGAAGATAAAATATTGTGTTCATTTATCCATCTGACATTCCTCTCCCTCTCTCACCCACCTAGTTGTGCGCCTGTGTGTGTGTGTGTGTGTGTGTGTGTGTGTATGTGTGTGTGTATTTAGGACCTTTAATACGGATTCCTCATCTTATATCCCAAATACAAAAAGGAATTTAATTTTCTATCAGAATTAATTTGGATTTTTAAAACCCAAGTTAAAAAAACTTAGTAATCATCTAAAACTTGGAGAGCATGGATAGGGTTATTATAGATGATAAGCTATCCACTATGCTGGCTTTATATGACCAAGATCCATTCCACTGTTGCCATCTACATCCAAACCACCAAGATTTCTTACTTAAATTATATTGATAGCTTCCTATTTCCTTGCTTCCACTCAGTCTAGTGTCTGCTGTGCCAAAATGAGTTTTATAAAAACATATTAAATATATGCTGACACATAAGGTTTTTAGTTTGCTGATAGAGCATGTATAGCATACAAAGAGAAGAAAACATGAGATTACAAAAATATTAGTTCAACTCAACAGTGCAGCCGTCACCACCTCCACTTTTATAGAAATGTTAATGAGATTTTAATTTAGAAGAAATTGGATGAGAGGAAAATTTTCTCTTCTACTGAGGTCTATCTTCTAGGTTAAAAGGTAAAAATAACAAAAGATGGTCAGACATCAAATGGATATTCATGAAAAAGATCTCTTATACAGCAAAAGGAACATTAGGAAAAAAGAGAAAAAAATATTATGAGTAGAAATTAAGTTGATTACATGATAGAATAATATAGAAATGTAATTTTTATACATAGAAAAATATAGAAAGGATAGAGTTGGCATGAAAAAAGATAAAGAAGAATATAGGACAAGCTGATATAGGAGATACACATATCAGCATCTCAAAGTTAGAAATAAGTCCTATTTGAGAAATTTTATGGAGGTAGACCAGGTCTCCTAAGTGAACATTTAGATCTAGAATTGAGAAAAGGTCAGTACCACATTTACTAGTCCCATAGCCTAGTGGGTGATGAGTGAAAAAGAATATTTAAAGGCATTTGGGTTGATAAGTTCTCTAAGGAAAGGTTTAAATTGAAAGTAGGCATTAAACAGGGGTGTAGTATAACAGAAGCATTTTAGGCGGCAGAAATGACAAGGAAGAAACGGTAAAGGCAAGAGTCAGCAGCAGGAATAGAACATAAAGATAGTTTTCTCTGCAGGCACATGAAGGAAGGACAATTTCCTAAATTGAACACATAGAGTAAGCCATGTGGGAAACAAAAACTGGCCAATAAGACATCACTTGACAAAAATTATGTGGTAAGAATGAAAGACAGACTCATGAAATGCAGTGGGTACATATATGTGGCTATAAATGAAGTGGTCAGAATTTCTTGGGCTGAGAGGCATGATCACTTATTTCTGGTATACTGTTACTCTCCATTTTGAAGAGGAAAAGACTGCAAATCTTCGTACAAAATGATATTTTTAGGTTAAGAAATACACATTTGAAGATACTTTTCATTTTTTTCCAGTGGCATATCTTTTTATTATTATTATTGTTATTATTACTATGAACAAAGAAGTCACACTTTCTATCCTTGTATATCTTTATTCAAGGTCCCTTCCCCCTCCCACCACATCAGGTCATTCTCTCTTCTCCACAACTTCCCATCCCTCCCCCCCAACCCTGGGCAGAAACTTTTAAAAATGTACAGCTTGTTCACCGGCTGCCAGCACCCATCATTTAATTAATTTAATTTCTATTCATAATAATAATTTTCCTAATGTTTCTTCTTTTGTATAATAATAGATCTTTTCCTTGGCTACCCTTTTGATATCTTGACCATCTTCTGATATTTTCACCTCTGAACCTAGAAAACAGACTTCAATAGAAGAGACAATTTTCCTTTCATCCAAATTCTTCTAAATTAAAATCCCATTAAAGTTTCCATACAAATAGGCTTGGGTCAGCTTCTCTGTTTATTTATGAAAGGAGATCTTGGCATGTTGACTTTTGTCATCATTCTATTTGTAACTCTACACTCAACAGCTTAATTATTATGAAGATAGAAGAAGTGAAAACTTCAGGACACAGGAGATTTATCACAAAGAATATCAGCAGGAAGAAAGTTTACTTAAGGTTGATATAGAAAATGAAGCTCACTGGGAGTCTGCTTATTCTAATGCTTCAGATGTGGGCTACCTTTGCTATACATACATTTCCTCTGGTTCTCTGAACTTCTATTATTTTTTGTATTAAACTTGCATGGCATAATATAAATTGAGGGTGAGCTTTGATTTCTATATCAGGTTTACTTGTGATGCATAGCTCCTCAGAAAAGAGATTCATCTCTTTTAGTTAATGGTTAGAATCTTTGAATTTGCAAAAATGTACAGCTCTGAGATCTCCTAATGGTGTCTTTGTGAGGAGGAGCAGTTGTCTGCTCGATTCACTTGGTTTTGAAAGAAGACGTAAAGGGAATAAATTGGCTCTTTATATATTACTTATTTTTATCTGCTAAGAAAATGCCTCAAAATATATCTTCTTTTATTTTAAAGGGAATAAAAGATTCTTTATTTTGGAGATACTTTGAGTGACCATGAATGAGGAACACAGATGTAAGTTATCCTGAATACCATGTTTCAAACTGTAAGCAATTTCATAGTTTTGCAGAACAAAGCCGTAAATTAAGGCAAGTTTACAATATATTGATATATACATCAGAGAGGCAGCTACAGAAATATGAGGTCAGTTGCTGTACATTATTTTTAAAACATTTCCTCTGAGGAACATAGTAAGTAGTTCATTCAACAAATTTTTGCTACACAAGTTTCGTTCCTAGGACACATGTAAAAATGACAACCATAGTCATAGGTACTTACAATTCCAGTAATGGGTGCATAGAGGTGAGAGATCCCTGAGTATTATTTTCAAGCCAGCATAGCCTATTTGATGAGCTCCAAGCCAAGGAAAGACCCTGTCTCAAATGATGTGGATACTGTTCCCAGGGATGATGTGAATTTGTATCCCAATCTCTACATAGATGTATACATGCCATATATATGCATTATATACACATATCCAATTAAATTTTCTTCTAAAACCTTGTTGACTAAATGGTCAATTATTAGAAAAACTATTATTTATTGTGATTAGTCACCTCAAATGAGGATACCACTTTTACCTACGTTTGAATTCTGACCATGCTATTCTTATTCAAAGAATTTCTCTGTCCCATTCTCCCATAAATACAAAGATTTGATTACTGAATAGAATTTTTATTAAACTATAGACCCTGATGGATCCTGATTTTTTTAACGTAGCTTATATGCTGTGGGATTGTGCTCTTGTACACTGTAAAATTTGTCACTGTTAAGATTGGCTTAATAAAATGTTGATTGGCCAGAAGCTGAGCAGACAGGAAGTATAGGCAGATCAACCAGATATGGAGAATTCTGGGAAGAGGAATAGCAGAGCAGATGCCAGCAAACACAGAAGAAGATGAGAATGCTGCACTGAAGAAAAAAAAAGTACCAATCTACGTGGCTAAACATGGATAAGAATCATGGATTAGTTTGAGAGTAAGAGTTAGTAAGTAATAAGCCTGAACCATAGGCCAAATAATTTATAATTAATATTAGACTTTGTATAATTACCAGCTCTCATTTTCTGTGGAAATAAAGAGAAAACGTCATCTCCAAAGTAGCATATATTTTGATTTTAATTTTAAAGTCAGCTCACTTACAAATTATATCGGTTGGATTAATCCAAGAGCATTTGTAATCAAATGTCTTTTAGCAGCTTTTACTACTTATTTTCAGTCAAAAAACTTAAAGGCAAGACAATAACATACAGTATCCAGACAATGAAATTTCATCTTTGTGTGGCTTATTACTATTTTTTTAACTCTATTTCTTCTTGAAGGACTTTTTATCCTCTTTCCTTTTTCTTTTTTCTCTCAAGTTTTTAAACACATTGTAAACCATTTAGAGGTTTTTTTGAATCTGTCTCCACTGTATATTTCTTATCTTCTTTTGTTTCTGATCACACCTTTGCTTGGGTAGGGTGGCTGACTCCACCAAACTCCCTCTTTTCCTTCTGTTTCTGACCAAATCTTTAATCTGCCAAGGTGTAACTAATGTTTAAAGGCTTCCCTATTATGGCTGGCTGGCTCCACCTCGCTCCTAATCTGGCTTCATAGAGTTTAGCCTTTTACCAAAGGTATGGGTAGGACCCACAATTACCACTCTGGGGAATTTTAGGGTCTATATAATCACCAAGTAAAGCACTGCCATCTGCTGCTCATGAACTCTATTTAAGTATTTGGCAGCAGGGCCTCTTAAAAGACTTATAAGTGTTTTGCCTCTAAAGAGTCAGGAATCTACTCTTCTTTCTATTTCTAAGATTTAATTATTTTATTTTTATCAATGTGTTGTTTTCATGTACATCTGTAGACTAGAAGAGGGCATCAGATCCCGTGGATTCTGTGACATCGAAGGTTGTGAGCCATCATATGGGTACTGAGAATTGAACTCAGGTCCTTTGGAAACAATAGCCAGTGTTCTTAACTGCTGAACCTTCTCTCCAGTCTCAGGAAATCTCTGCTTGCCTCCAGCAAACACAGCTGATCCAAGAAAATGCTGCTGCTACTAAGAAGCAGTTTTTAACTGTTTCCTTTTTGTACATATAAACAGAAAGTTTAAATCCATTATATTGAGGCTACTGTGAAACTTCAGGAACTGGCCTTGTTGCAGCTCAGGCTGCACTCTGAAAGCCCACCATTTTGAAATTCAAACCCACACAGCATTCCAGGGCGTCTCTGAGCCACAGTTCATGTGAGAGACACAACTTGGAAGTTGTTTTGGCTCCGATTCTGTGCTCTAGAACCCTTTTTAATCTTTTTCCAGCTTTATGTGGGTGTGTATCACCCACATTGGGCTGCCATTTGCAGTAATTAGTTCCTAGCCTGTCTGGCCTGTGGTCCAGAACCACAGACGTGCAGTCCAACAGAAACACACAGACACTTAAATTAATTTTATGCTGATTGACCTAGGGCCTAGGCATATAACTTCCTAACTCTTTACTCTTAAACTAACCCATGATTTTTATCCTGTTCAGCCATTTGGCTCAGTACCTTTTCTCAGAGCAGTTTCAACTTCTTTCCTCTGTATCTACTGGCATCTCATCATGGTGTCTCCGTGGTGTCTCTCTGACTTCTCTCTGGTATCTCTGCTCTGTCCTTCCTGTTCCCAGAGTTTTCTTTCTTTAATATTTTTATTTATTATTTGGTGATTTTACATCATACACCCCATCAAAATCAGTTATCAGTCCTCTTAGTTTCATACCCACTCTTATAACCTCCCTATTTACAAACAAGTCCATTTATGCTGCTCATTTAATTACTGGAGTATAATTGAACTCCCTGTGGCCAGCCTCTTAAAGAAAATGAGTCCTTCCTCACCCACACACCTGCAAGAGGTCATCAATGCAGAAGTGAAGCACTGTGTCATTTAGCTATAGACTCGCATTGATCTCTTGAGCTGTTGTATACAATGACATATCTTTTTTAAAGTCTATTAATGCGGGAATACATCCTCTGCTTATCTTTCTGGGTTTGAGATACCTCGCTCAGGAGGATAGTCTCCAATTCCATACATTTGCCAGCAAATTTTAGGGTATTTTTTTTTTTACTGCTGAGTAGTACTCCATTGTGTAGATGTACCACATTGATTATTTATTTTATTTTTTTTAAAAAAAACTTTATTTATTTTATTTATTTGCCTTGGTGTTTGCCTGGAACTGGAACTACAGACAGTTGTCAGCTGCCATGTGGGTGCTGGGAATCGAACCCGGGTCCTCTGGAAGAGCAGAGGGCGCTCTTAACCGCTGAGCCATCTCTCCAGCCCCACCACATTGATTATTAATCTATCATTCAGTTGAGGGGCATCTAGGTTGTTTCCAAGTTCTTGCTATTACGAATAATGCTGCTATGAACATAGCTGAGCTAATGCTTTTGGGGAGCAAATGTGTGTCTTTAGGGTATATGCCCAAAAGTGATATTGCTGGATCCATGGGGAAATTGATTCCCAATTTTCTAACAAACCTCCATACTGCATTCCAGAGTGGCTGAACAAGTTTACACTCCCACCACCAATGGAGGAGTGTTCCCTTTGCTCTGCATCCTCTCCAGCATAGGCTATGCCATCTATGTTTTTAATCTTAGCCATTCTGACAGGTATAAGGTGGATGTTTTGATTTGCATTTTTCTGATGGCTAAAGATGTTGAGTACTTTTTCAAGTGCCTTTCAGCCATTTGTAATTATTCTGCTGAAAATTTGCTTTTTAGTTCTGAACCCCATTTTTAATTGGGTTGTTTAGGGCTTTGGGCTCTAGTTTCTTGAGTTCTCTATATATTTAAGAGATCGGTTCTCTGTCACTTGTAGGGTTGGTAAAATTCTTTTCCCATTCTGTAGGCTGTCGTTTTGTCCTATTGACTGTGTCCTTGGCCTTACAGAAGCTTCTCAGTTTCAAGTGACCCCACTTACTGATTGGTTTTTTTTTAGTGTCTGTGCTACTGGTGTTATATTTAGGAAGTGGTCAGCTGTGCCAATATATTGGAGGATCTTTCCCACTTTCTTTTCCATCAAGTTCATTGTAGCTGGGTTTATGTTGACGTCTTTGATCCATTTGAATTTGAGTTTTGTACAGAGTGATAATTTTGGATGTATTTGCATTTTTTACACGCATTGTAACCTGTTTAGGGGTTTTTGATGTTTTTTTTTTTTTTCTTCTTCCATTCGAATCTGTTTTCTTGGGTATCTTTAATCATTGTTTGACCAGGAGAGCTATTAAATTGCTCAACTGTGTGGCTAGGACCTTTTCTGCCTTTCGAGATTGCTGGTAATCAGTTCTCTCTTTGCCTAAGTGACACATATGTCCCCACAACTCTATAAAACAGCTGTGGTTGATGAGACCTCATTTTCTTTTTTAAGAAAAAATACCAAGACACTGTATCTATTGCTTAGGACTTTGAACTCTCAGGAGATGAGTAATTTATCAATATATTTGGCAGAATCATGATATTGCACAAGGCAACAGGATCAAAAAATGTTAACTAAACCACTTTTTACTTCCAACGTTACTTCTGTATCATATACTTGGAGATAGATATCTGTTCATAACCTTCCCTTTCTCAATGCAAGTGGTTGAAGTTGGTGGCCTGTGTATAAAACACAAAAAAATAGCTATATGTGACTTCCATTATTATTCTGGAAAACCAGAAATAAACTAGCCCCATAAAAAAGCTATGGTCTGTGGCTAACAGTGGGTTTTAGAATATTTTCTCATGTTTTGTTACTTTAAAACATAACAGATTATTGTATGTATATAGCCATTATGTATTGTCTGTAAGTAGTAATTACAAACTATGTTTGTCAGCAGAATGTTCCACAACAACTTATATTCCAAATTGCTTATTTCTACATAGACTTCTAATTACACATTGGTTAATAAACATAAATATTAAAATCACTGTATTGTAACAGATTATAAAGCCAACAGCATATGTCTCAAGAAAGTATTGGAACTGACATATGGTTTATGACTTCATGTGGGCTAAATACATTCTGATTCACTGAAGAGTTTGGAAGCCTGTTACATAAAATGGTTTCCAAATGGACAGCATTTACCAAAATGCATGCAAATACAGTCCCTAGAGGCAAAAAAAGGTCCTAGAACTTAGGGGAATATAATTTCAAAAGAATATTTACTGGCTACCTTTGACTTCTAGAGTCTCAACCAGTTTACTGATTTCTGTATGTAATAAATTTTATGGAAATAGTTGTTTTTGTACTGATTATATATAAATACTTCTTGTCATAAAATCACAGCTTCATTTGATGATCTTCTTAGCTATTTCCAAAATAATTAGATTAATGACTGAGTATTTTTTACTGTTTTTCTGTTCATTGTATCTTAGAGAAATATCCAGTATTTTTTAAGAGATATTTTCCTTTGCATATTTCAATTTTACCTATGCAATTATATGGCGTTATTTATATTAAAAAGAAATCGAAAGTAAGAACAGATTTTTAATTCCCTAGTCAAGTATAGAAAATAGAAGCAGAACTTAAATCACAGCCTGTATTCTTCAAATTTGCTCAAAATACTTCATTTCACTAAGCCTCTGTTTAGCTACAAAATAGGTGCAACACAACTTATAGACACAGAGGAAAGTCAGGCTAACTTGTCACTTTTCTTTGAAATAAAAATATCACTTATTGAAGTTAGCAGATTCAGTATACTTCTGCCTTCTACAGTCAGCTACAGGAAAGAAGCTTAGACATCCCCTCTTAGCCTCATCACCTTTGTTCTCATATACCTCCATCAAAGTGCAGAAATGGACAATTTACTTCATAATTTTTGTATATGATTTTGCATATGATGTATATGAATACTGTAAAATCTCATACAATATTCTCTTCAGCTCTTAGGAATGTCAAATATATTATTAAAATTATTAATGTAGCATGAATCCCCAGCTGGAATGGAATCTAAGTAGCAAAACCTATGTTACACTCCAAAAAATAAATGTCTAATTATCAGCTAAATGTATACTTTTTCTGGTGGAGTAAAGTTTGCCAACTAATATGGACCAGTGTGCTTAAATGATTATTCCAAAATCTTTACTTTTGTCATTCTTGAGCCCTCTTTGTGATGTTTTATTATTTTTATGTTATTATTATATTTTTTTTTGAATTTCACTGTGGTGCCATTAAGCCTTTTTTAAACTATGTCCTATAGAGAGTTCAAGAGACTTGGAGTAAAGAACACAGTTCATGATAGAAAAAGGGCCTATGGTAACTAGCCTTTGAATTCAGTCCCAAAAAGAGAGATGCGTTGTGGAGATAGGAGTAGGGTAATTAAGGGGGAAAAGCCCTGAAAATGGGGCATTTTCAGGTGTCATTATTGCTCTAATATTGGATTCATCCAAAAACCACCTTTGTTGAAACTTTTGTCTACCTTCACTTTACTCAGATGGTTTCAGTCTGCATACCGGGTGTGTTTTTCTCTTCTGAGAAGCTGTAGAATGTAACCACTTTACCTTTAACCTAAGATCAATCACAAAGCTCTCTGTTACCCAAACACAAGACACCTGAGGAAGAACAGAGTCTGTGTTCAATGCTCAGAATAGTCTTGTAGAACTGGGCAGTAAGGCTCAGGTTGTCTGCCCCCACTAATGTCATTGTTCTTGAAGATGAAGATGTGGAAAAAAAAGATGGACAGCAATAAAATAAGACAAAGAAAGGGGGGGGGCAAGAGTAGTATATGCACTGATGCATAGGGACCACTAACACAAGACCAATGGGAAGACCACAGAAGCTATGTGTTTTGGAAAGAAGCAAGGGAATATGGTTTCATACCTCTCAGATTTGCATATTATGCTATCTATCAAATGGTGTGCACACATAAAGGGACTGAATGAATGAGCAAGTGAATTGTAACCCTTTATAGTGATGTGTCACTACTCCATGCAACCCTAGGTTTAAAGTTACAGAGTAGCAGTATGTTTAGGAAAGGAGGAAAATACCGTTTCTCTCTGAAATGTGGTCAAAAACCTTAGGGATTCTTGGGGCTTTTCTGTTTGCTTGCTTATTAAATGCCAGATATGGGTTATCTGTCTAGTTTTTGGAAGTTCTTATATTTCCTTAGAGAAATCTGCCCATGCTCACAAGACTATCTAAATTGTAAACTACTCAAAGCATGAAATTTTGACAGTAAAATAATTATAAAATTGTTGAGCCATCAAGTAAGAACTGTTTTTAATTTTCAGTCAAAACTGTGTATCTCTGTTATTGCTAAAAATGAAATATGGACTGATTATAGAAAACTTTTTAGCTTTCCAATTGAGAAAATTATATCCTGTGCTGGAATTTCTCCTGATTATTTTGGCAAACTACCAGTAAGTATATATACAAAGGTAATCACTGTTCCAGCCACACCACAAAATAATTACAAATTAGTATGTAATATGCTTAATTATAGGCAGTTGTGATTTAATATTACATTTTCACTTATTTTTGAGACAGTCTATCTAGGCTCATTTCCCACTAATGACCCTTTTGCCCCCTCAGCCTCTTAAGCATTGATGTAGACATGCACAATGGTGTCCTTGTTTTGCCATTAACTTACAGGTGGTTACAAGTGTTACCATTTGCAGTCTATATTTGTGTAATTTTTACATTTTATAAGGTATATGCAGTTATAGTAACAAATAAGAATAATAAACTAGTATACATATGCAATCATAATATATACACTTTTAATTCTTTTAATAAATAAAAGCTATTTGGTATATCTGTAGATTTTTGTGATTGTCAAAAATCTACTAAATAGAAATCTACTCAAGAAAGTCAATCCATATAGGTTAAACTCATGAAATTAAAAGTAGACTATCATTCACACTAGGAGTGTTTTTCAAGTCAACAGTAAACCAGTACACATTTTCCTTAGCTTGAATATTATCAATCCCTTTTTATAAAAATTAAATAAATCCCTAACCTTTAAATGTAATTTTTTAAATGTTTCCTTTTTATTTCTGAGTATATGCTTGTGGGCGAAGAATTTTTCCTGGAGGCTAGAAGAGGGTGTTGGATTCCCTCATGTTGGCTTGATAGACAGTCACGAGTACACTGATATGGATGTGACCCTCTGAAAGAGAAGCAAGTAATTTTAATCATCAAACCATCTCTCTGGGCTCTAAAACATGATTTTTTATGAGTTTACATTATAATGGCATTTGATCCTTTTCTTTTATACTTCTAACCCCTCCTTCTTCACCCTCAAATTATTGGCCTCTTTTTTCAATTATTATTGCCTACATATATATGTATGTATATATAATAGGTATATCATATATGTACATGTATTTCTCAATATAACCTGTTCAGTGTGTATAGTGTTCCTTGTATGAGTGTTTTCATGAATATTTTAAAGAACTTCGTGATATAAGTAAAGGATGCTTGAAATTTTCAGTACGCCTATAGTTTTGTTAACTTCTGTTGACTTCTTCATTCTCTATAGTTACTTCACTAAATCTTAATAGTGTTTTCCACTTTCAGAATATCATTTACAGTTACATTCTCATGATAATTGTTTGGTTGTTTTGTTGTGCTCAATCACACCAAGCCCTGCCAGGTTTAATAAAGTCTTCAAAGTTTATTTATGATATAAATAATATATATAATAAAAAACCTTAAGACAGAAAATTTGACCTTTACATCATATTTGTGTTATATACATATGTATCTATATGTGTAGATATGTTGGTGTGGGATAGCTTTCTGTACACTGTGAATATGCTTTATTATCACTGGTTAATAAAGAAACTGTTTTGTCCTATGACAAAGCAGCTTAGAGGCAGGCAGGAAATCCAAGCAGAGATGAAGATGAAGGAGGGCCGATTCAGACAGATGCTACAAGCTGCCGCACAGGATACAAGATGTAATGGGATACATATAAAGCCACAAAACACATGGCAATACACTAGATTAATAAAAATGGGTTGAGTTAAGTTATAAGAGCTAGTTGTTAATGAGCCTGAGCCGTAGGTTAAACAGTTTGTAATTAATATAAGCCTTCATGTGATTATTTGGGACTAAGCAGCTATGGGACTGTAATTCTGGACGCTGGAGCTAGGCCAGGCCAGAAAATTCAAGAGGCTACAATATGTTGTGCACACACACACACACACACACACACACACACACACACATTTTATCATTTAACTCCCTGATTCATTGTATTTGCTTAAGAATTTTCATGTTCAAAGAACTCTACTAACTATCCTCAAACAAAGAAAAGCTGTGAGACACACCTGAGGTCCCAGCACTTGTCAGACCTTGTTGTCGTCATTTATACTGGGCTTCAGACATTTTACAGAAGCTCCTAAAGGTGCCCCCAGTTCTGAGTTTCTTCATTCTGTTTAGCATATCCCTTTCCAGACTTGATTGAAACAGATTTCCCACCGAGTGTCTTTTTTATGTATTATCACAGTGCCTGGATGTGTACCATCCATTCACTGAATGCTGGCTTTATGAGATGCTGTTGATTCCTCATTCTTTGTGGATTTTAATCACATCCAGAGCAGAAGCCCACTCCACTTCTGAGCTATGACATTTTGAGGAAGCCAAATTGAGGTTTTTATGAGATTCTCTGCTTTTAATTGAATGAAAACTTCAGCAGCTGTTTAGCTGGTTAAGACTTCCCGTAAATTTTACATTTTGTGTCTTTGCCAACTTTAAAAACTACTTTCAGAAGGAATCAGCAAACATTCTTCATCAGACGGATCCTGTTGTCTGGCATGTAAAAGGATTGCTGCCCGGAGCTTCATGTGTACATTCTCTCATCAATGGTCAATCATTCAATCATTTGATAACACGGGAAATGTTCTTAGAGAAACATGTATGATTGATGCTGGTAATCCTTCATCTGGCACCAAATGTACCAATGACTTTGACATTTTTATTTTGTGAAATTCCCTCATGACTTGCTATAGATGCTCCCATGTCATAAAACAATCACAAAGAGAAATACTTTGTTTTTGTTTAAAAATCACATATAAAGGGCAGCTTCTTGGTTTGGGAAGGTTCCATTAAAAGAAGTTATTTTATGGGCATTAATTCAGTTCTTTCAAAGGTTAGGCTGGTACTATGTGGAATAATTGGTTCTTACTTTTTCTTCTCTTGTAAAAATAGAGAGTAACAATACATGGGCTATTTGTCAGCTCTTTTGTAGGAGAAAGTTCATACTGTACAGTTTGCATAGCAGTTTTCAGATATCTGCTTTTTTTTTTTTAACGTAACACTTTGAGTTTATATCAGTAAACAACTCTTTGCCAGGTCAAGATATTCAGAATGGCTTGCGTTTCACCTAGGGGTGTGATGTGCTTCACTTTAAACCTCATACCTGTTGTTTAATGAATATAATTTGCAAAACAAATCATTTAAATGGCTTTTTAAAATTCTAAGCAAATGAAGCAGTACTAATTTCTAATGATTGTTGCGTTTTCTGTGATGTGTTTGAATGAACAATCGATGTTAGGATTCTAGTTGTCAGAACCCTCAAAAGTACTCAAATTCCTGAATTCTTCTTTGGGGTTTTTTAATCATCCTTTCTTCCTTCCCTACAAAAAGTTACTCCACCCTGGGTGTACTTTTTTGAACAGCAGTAAATTTTCTTTGGCTTCTCTTCCTAGAGCTGGGAAGGCCTGATTTCAATGTGTAATTAACTTTAGTTTTTCAGTGCAATTGTGAGCCCATCTTGAATTTTATCTCATATGCTTTATTCCAGGGACTGTGTCAGTATCCTTTGCAGTAATTATTAATTTAAACCTAACACTTGCATTACAGATAAAAATGCTTTCTGGCATTCAGTGGAGCTTGTGAGTTTGTTTAGGGATTCTCTGAAATTTCCACTTCATGGCCCTCAAGAGACCTGTCAAATAAACAGCAGATGTAGAGATTTCCAGCTACAGTTGCATGCTTTACAAAACCAGACATTCGGCCAGGGATTTCCCACTGGGTCTCTTCATATTAGAAAGAAGCAAAGATCTACCAGCCACAAACCAGAAACTCAGCCAGAGAGTGGTGTTTTTATACGTCTTTTGAAGGTGACTCTGCCAATTTTTATCAGGAAAATTTTGTCAAGATATGAGAAAATGTCTTCAGGAGAAGGTCATCAGTGTGTCTCTGTGAAACAACTGTATTCTGTATTAATAATTCCCTGTATATTATATTCCCTAGTAGAGCTATAAAGAAAAGGAAGTTTTAAATCGGCAGTAAACTTTGCTGTGTATTCTCATGGCCTTGAGCATTCTATATTCATTCATGGACTTCTCAAGGAAAGCAGAAGACCACATCTGGTTGTATGTTGCTAGCTCAGCTCCTCAGGAAAACATCACAAAGGCAAAGAGGAATGAATGACTCATCCAATTGAGAGAAAAAAATGATTCAGTGACTGTAATAAAGGCAATTAGGTGTTCATTGGGAGGTTTAGATGAAGGGTTTTCATAGATTTTCAACAAAGCTTGAAGTTTCAAATCTACCTAAATTTATTCTGCACTGAATTAAAAGGGTTTAAGTTTGTGAATGAACTTTCACCTAAAATACCCCAAAGCAAAGCATGTGCAAAGGTTATCTGTTTATTTTTGAGCTAAATAATAAATAAAAATGAATATGATAAGCATAGTCAAAGAATAAACTATGGAAAATAACAATATAGAAATTGATATAATCCCAAGGGCCAAACAACTGTTTTATTATTATGATAGATTCTAGAAAATATAACATTCAGAGAGTTTTTACTGTTTAATATTAAAAAGTAAACACCAAAGACAGAATAAGTAAATTTAATAAAGACAAAGTAGGTAATATCTTCCCTGCTAGTATTTATGTTGACTCTAAGTGGTATGATGTAACATGAAATAATAATGAACAAAAATACATTTAAAATGGTAACAAATTAGATAATTCCAGTAGCATGTATCAGTATTTAATAACTAACCACTCAGCCTGATATCTTCTGCTGATCTACTCTGTCATATGCATTGCAAAGTGATTAGCCTGCTTTAGTACTATAACCTGGACTATAACTAAATGACATATGCAGTATTATTGCCCATTTCTCTGCCAAAAAAATTACTGTGACTTAACGAACCTTCTCACAATAGTAAAGTTATTCATTAGGAAAATGGGGATTGCATCCCAGGGTAAGCTGTCTCCGTAGCTCATGAAGCTCATTAGTTTGGATGTGAACTTTGATTTAAAATACTGATAACGTTTTAAAGTTATTGGCTTACTTGAAAAGAATAAGAATGAGCAAGAAATAGACATATTTTATGTCATCATTCTCATTTCCTTAAATATGTTACTGAGATTGCCTACTGGAGCTGATATGATTCCATGTAACCAGTGCATGTGTGTTCAGTTGCTATCTTCTTCTGTTGTATCTATCCATTGTGGTACCTGAGAGCTGCCTGCTTGCCCTGAGCTTCTCATGAAACTATAACTTGTTTGCCAAAGTCAGCAGCTGTGGAAGGGACCAAGTGACCTGAAAGACAGGAAGCATAGGAAGAGCAGGATACTTTTTTTGATACCGTCTTCTACTCTCCAAGAGTAGGGCAGCCCTTTGTGCAGTGTTTCTCACCCTCTCTGGTCTTACACTCTCCCACCTCTTTAGCCCTTTGAGGTTTTGCAATCACCCTCCCCCTGTTTGGCTGTTGTAAGTATGCTAGTAGCTTCCTGTTCTAGATTATTTAAACATTTGCTGTTTATCGTCATGGTCTTTGTATAATTTCTAACCAAACCCCAAAGCAAATCTCTTGTATTTTAAGATAATGAGAAGGGTTTTTCTTCCTTGATTAGATCCTGGACTCATAGTAACATTTTTGCATATAATGGATTCACATAGTCATTTTTGTCCTTGGCCTAGAAAAGAATGGATAGGACTCAGAAAAATTAATTCACCTGCATCCAGCCAGGAGCATCTGGGGTAGCTATCCTGCTTCAGTCTTAGGAAAGACCCAGGAAATGTAGGAATTCAGTATCCTTAGAAACAAGACCATTTTTCTAGTAGGAAAAAATGTCATTCACTACGGTTGTGGTGGCACATGCCTTTAATCCAGCACTCAAGAGGCAGAGGCAGGTGGATCTCTATGAGTTTGAGGCCAGCCTGGTCTATAGAGAAAGTTCCAGGACAGACTCCCAAAAATACACATAGGAACTTCTGTTTCAAAAAGCCAAAAAAAAAAAAACCAACCAAATAAACAAGCAAACAAAAAACCCAAACAAATCTCATTCAAATGAAACAAATGTGTTGTATATTTATCTACTTTTGAGTTTCCTGTTCATCAGGATATATGTTAGACAAGTATTCCAAGATCTGTAATTTGACTTCTTAAACTCAAATGTTTCCTAGCAACTGCTCAAAGACATTATTTTTCAAAAAAGGCAAAATAAATCATATTAACTTAGCACACATCTGCTTCCTTCTGAGAATGTGCATGTTCTCATGAAGAGATTCTGCTGTGCACTGTGCTCAAAGGCAGTCACACTCTGTTTTCTGCTGGATCTCATCACTAGAATTCTGGCACTCAAATCCACTGCTTATATGTGGCGTTGAAAAACTAAATAATCTGTGATTATCTGATGGTCTTTTCTCATTGTGGGCCAATTATATTTAGAATTTATGGTGAACAACACATGACTTCTGAAAGAATTAAGTGGTTACTTTGTTTTGAAAAAATCTGAGAAGTACTGTTGTGGCAGGTTATGAACTTTGTAACTTTTATTAAAATAGTATTTGTCAAATGCATTTAATATGTCCAGAGATACAGGTTTTTTCTACATATTCTGGCCCCTTGATAAGTCAGGGCTTGACTATAGCCCTCTATAATCATCCCCTGAATCATGAAGATTACTCATAGACACCTCATCAGCCAGAGGAGATGTGTATTGATAGTTGTAAGTTCCTGGTGTTTATAAATAAACACTAGGAGCTTGGAATAATCAACAGTTTGTAACTATTATTAATAAAGGTACATTAGACTCTAAAAATTGTGTTCTTTTTGGAAGTGCAATTTAGAATTGACTTCAGAAAAAATGTCTTACATGGTATAGCTGAAGTTCTTTACCTTGGAGTTAACATGGAGCATCTATTATAATCAGGCATGAGATATTTGGGAAAGATGAGGGTAAAATCATACATTGTTGGGAACATTATTTTGCATACACAGAAACACAAAGCCTTGGAGCATGACACATTAACATTGGCCTTTAACTGACCATGCAAGTGAACATGGTATAGAGCCAATGAGAATGTGTGGTGATATATATTTAATAAAATCATCCTGGAATATCAGAGGACAGAGACATCTCTCCAGTCACACCCCCTTTTGAGACAGGGTTTTATTATTTTTCTTTTTCTGTCTAACAGTCCCAGCTGTCCTAGAATTTGCTTTGTAGAGCAGGCTGGCCTCGAACTCACAGAGATCCTCCTGCCTCTGCCTCCCAAGTGCTGAGACTAATGGTGTGCACCACCTCTGCCTGGCTTTCTCAAGAATATGCCGGGGTCAGAGAAGGAAAGAACAATTTCATAGCTGATTTGTGGCCTACTAATATGAAAGGTCCCAGCAGGATCTAGTCCTCATTGATTCCATACAAACGTGGGTTCAGAGGAGGAGGAAGCAGGATCTACAGAGTGATGGACACATGACGAATAAAAAGCTGACCTTCAGAGGCATGTCCTTATGACTTAAGGAGAGCTGAGAAGTTGGACCAAAGCTCTCTCTGAGCCTCTTTGCCTTTGAACTTGAAGTCAAAGCCTTTGGTCATTGGAACCCAAAGCTGTTTCTTAGTTCGACCTGGAGTTCTGATTATCTAATTTTTCAGAAGAAGCCAGACCATTCTTCTTTGGCTAATTTTACGATTCTGTATTTTTCAGTCTTTAAACAACAACAACAACAAAAAATAGATGGTTCAAAACCTCTGTCCTTTCTGAGACCAGTTCTTTAGATCCCTTAAATTGCTGTCTCCAGAGCATCCTGATTCTTTTTTGATCCCTTAATTGAACTCTGATATCAGCTCCTCTATTTGCAGACTATTCTGTGTCTTTGGTGGTTATTTCCTCTGACTTTTGCATTTCTGGTCTATCCAGGCTTGCTTGCTATTCTATGGAGGATCTTGCTATCCCTGCCATGGAAGCTTTATTATTTTTTAGCTCCATGCTTGCTCTGCTCCTACCAGTGTCCATTATTGATTCTAGATATCTTGGCCATTGCCTTTAGTCTAAAACTCTAGAACCGATGCTTTTTTGTGTGAGGAAGGTGGATGAGGAGTCCCGTGTTTATGTTTTGAATGCGGAATCATACTGTGTTTCTTCTAGAAATCCAAGGAAAGGGTTAAGCTGGTTTTTGTTTGTTTTGTTTTATGAATTTTCTTTCATATCAGTGAGGCAATGTTTTGAAGTAGATCTGAGTGCATAAGAAATATACCTCACTTTAGTGTGTATGTGTGCAGGTTGAGGCCACAGGTTGATGGCTACACTTATCTTCTGTCACTATTGTAAGGATTCCTGACACTCCACGTAGCTGAGCCAACTCGGCTCAGGTGGAATACACCTTGTATGAAGGCATGTCCCTGTACTGGTTCTTTGCTTCTGCACCCACCTGGGAACTCTCTTAAATAAACTCTCGTGCGGCTTTGGTAGTGTGTATCTCTGTTCACACACAGAAACTAACAACTATTCTAGTAGTTTAGTAAAAGAATCTTTCACTAAACCTGAAATGTTTTGTGATGGTTACAGCAGGGTCCTTTTGTCTCTGGTTGTCCTGTGCTAGAGTTGTCCATATGTACTGTCATGCCTAGCTCTTAGGTGTGTGCTGGCAACGCAAACTTTATATTTACTGTGCAAGCATTCTGTGCACTCAGCGATCTCTCCTGCTCCAACACCATCAGTTATAAAGAAATAGGAAAAGAGATGTGTCTGAATTTATATCTGAATATATGTTCACTTGAGATATATTAAGTATGGACAAAGCATAACTTCAGAATAAAGGTAGTATGTGAAACTAAATTATCTTATGTTTGTGAAAATCAAGCAAGTAGTTTTAGTATTGACATGTTGCAATGGCTTCAGATAATTTTGGAATGCTTTGAAATAACAATTTGAAAGCATTTTATTACTGTAGAATAGATTTTGCAATGTAAATCATAGACACCACATTCCATTAATTATAATAGCAATGCTTCATATTGCATGATGAACTCTGCTTTTGCAGATGTTTTCCATTACAGTTAATCCTCCCTGTGAGATAGGCAGGGCAGATAAGAATCTGATCCCAGCATTTTTGAGAAGGAAAATCCAGCCCCAGTTGTAAGTGGTTGGACTGGGAGAGCTGCCGAGGGCTTCTGATTCCAGGCTCCAAACTTTCTATTTCTAACCCCTTCAGTAATTTACCATTATTGGCACACGAAGGAGGAGGGGCTAGGCTGAGGAGAAGAGGTGAAGGGATTGGAGAAATTACATATCAGTTTGGGTCAACTTCTCTGTCTTGGAAAAATATCTGCCGCTTGTATTTTCTGTGTATTCTAAAAATATTTTAGCCTATATTGCACATATTTCTTGAGAAACTGTTTCATTCACAGGACAAAGTTCATAAAGAAAGATACTTTTAAAAATACTTTAGAGACTATAAGCACAGTATGCCTTATGGCAATAATCCTGTTATTTTGTAATTTTTTTTGTCATTGTCATTTGTATTTTCCACTTTACTTCATGAAGTCTGATAATTTGTTAGGCATTCATACAATATCCTTAGCAATCTAGCAATTGTGGTCTTAAAATGAAAGGATTTTAAGATGAAATTTGGAACCTTTTAAGGTGGCTGTTAATAGGATGATATTTGGTGTCTTGGTGCTCTGTTGTGGTCCTGTGGTTCTCTGCTTATGTGAGCTGTTTGGCTTTGCAATGTGACAAAGCTCTCAGACATGACTGTTCCCTGCTTGATCTACAGACGCGTTCATCTAGTGCCACCCAGTGGTTCTAAATAGCTATAGCAAATTAAAGAAGAGAAAAGGGAATCAGATATACTATGTATGCCTTGGAAAAAAAAATGTACTTGTTAAGGTGACCCTAACAAAAAGATGGAGGCCATAAGCTATCATTGTAATGTTTATACACACATATATTCATATATATATGGGTGTATATATGTATATAAATTTATATATAAAAATACTTGCATCTATTTGTGTATCATATATATGTATACATACTCACACAAATACACATACATATATGTAAAACCTTCAAAATAGTTTTGGGGTTATTTCTTATTTTTTGTTTGTTTGTTTGCTTGTTTAGAACTTGTGGAGCAAGAAATAAAAGTGACAAGAAATTCTATATTTTAAAGTCTCTTTTCCCTGAAAATTTCACTGCTATTTTCTGTTAACAGAAGGTGGACAAGAGTATACCTGGGCTGTTAAGATTTACGTTCTGTTACTTTCGCTGTGGTTTTTAACACAGCAGGCAGAATGTTATTTCTCAGTTCCTAACTTCAGTGAATTCAAGTCTAAGCAAACCTAAAGTATGAATTTCCTGTGTGCCAAATAATGATTAAAAAAAATAAGATTAAAAGAAGGCAAGAATAATGTAGGAAAAAATAATGTTTTTTTTTTCTCTCTTGGAAAAATTGACCAACTTTATCACTAATGATATGAAGGGCTTAAAACATAGGAATAAATGGTTGACAAAGAAAACATTGTGTTTTCTTAGAAGTTGGGAGTGTTATTACATAGTCTAGGAATTCAGAAGCAAAGGTGCCTGATGTGTTGCAAGGATCTTAACTGTTGCAATCGAATTGCTTTTAATTTGTACGTAGTATTTATCCATGTCGGTATTTGTAAACAGAACCCACTTTGATCCTCGTGGTGACTTCCTTAAGCCTGTTTGCTGGCTCCACTGTCCACAGCTTGAGACAGTAGATCTGGGTGGGTCTAGACAATGGGCATATATCAAAGTTCATAGGTGATTGAGTAGCAGCCCAGCCTCTCTCTCCCCAGACCCCGCCCCCTGGCAGCGAGCCAAACAGTGGCCCCTCCCCTAGAGCTGCCTTCCAGTTCCTGACCTTTTGCCTCCTAGGGGCTGCTCAAGACCACACCTACAGATTACTTAAAGCCTGGTAGCCCTATCAGCCATGTGATTCTCTCCCTGCCTAGCCAGGGGCCACCCAGGATTGCTTTGCTCTGTACCCCTAATGGGTACTTGGCCTTTTTCTAATTTGGTCTGATTTGGATTATTGCACCAGCAGAGAGGTTTATTGAGGTGCAAAATCTTAGCAGTGATGGTCTAGGTTCTAAAAAGGCATGTGCCTGTGCAAAAGGGGTTCCATCAATCAGTCTGCCACTAATTGTTAGAGTGAGATATTAAACACTCAGACCAGAGTCTAGAAATCTGACGTAGCCATATTAATTCTTCTGTTGCTTTGGGTTTCACAGACAATGATTTCTTACACGTATTTTCTAGCCTGTGGTTTGATCTTTGGAGTGAGTTTGCCGATTTTACCTTTAATTCTGTTCTATTATTTGTATTAATTTGTGGGACAAGCACAACATTAAGATTCTATTTTTTTTTTAATTTTTTTATCCCTTGCTCCTTGATTTCAGATCCACTACAGTCGTCCCCCCCCAACTCACCACAGCATAAACAAATAACAGTAAGATGAGACATAAACCCTCATCTCAAGGCTGAACAAGGCAACCCAGTAGGAAGGAGTCTAAAGTGCAAAAGAGTCAGAGACACCACACACACACACACACACACACACACACACACACACACACACACACTGTTAGGAATCCTACAAGAGCACCAAGCTGTACAACTGTCAGATATTTGCAGAGGACCTAGCTCAGACCCATACAGGGTCTTTGACGTCACTCTAGGCCCTGTGAGCCCCTATGGATCTGCTTAGTTGATTCCGTGGGCTGCCTTCTCCTGGTGTCCTCAACCACTCTGGCTCCTACAATTCTTTCCCTCCTCTCCTTTGGGGTTCTCCTGGCTCTGTCTTGTGTTTGGTTGTGGGTCTCTGCATTTGCTCCTTTAGTTACTGTATGATGCCCCTGTTATGACAATTGAGCTAGACACCAATCTATGAGTATAGCAGAATATCAGCTGTAACAAAAAAAAAAAAGATTTTAAAGGCTCAAGTTTTTTCATTATATAGTCCTAAAACCAAAATGGATTCTAAAAGTTTTTGTACTGTTCTTTAAAATAAAAAGAAAAAGTCTTTTGTTTAATATATGTAGGTTGCCCTTGGCCTTGTTAAACATTTGCTAACCATTGATGTGGATTCTTCTCTCATTCATTTAAGTACCAGATATGGTGACAGCCAAGGAACCCTTTCCCCTTATTTTGAAAACGAATGCCTCACGTAGTAGAAATAGCTGGAGGAGGTTTGAGCTCAGGACACGTCATTAGTGACATATTCCTTTTGTATGTACCAAGAGCACAAATCATGAGCCAGAAGCCTTTTGCTCTCTGTACAGTGTTTAAGCACCACCAGCTTGGAGAAATGTCTCACCCTTGATTCAGGAATCTTTTCTTTATAAGAGAATCCTGACACTCTCAGGAAACTTCCTCCTAGGATCGAATGAGTTAAACTCTGTGAAATACTGAGTAAAGAGCCTCTACAGCACAGTGCTATGAAGAATGTCTGCAGCCTTATCAGGTTGCTGGTAGCCATGAGAATGAACTAAACAATTGTGTTGTGTAATTATAGCATTCAACTCCTTTTCTAAAAATAATTAAAATGATGCTCTCTGTTTGAAGAAATCTCATCTATCAGAGGCCATGGGTCAGAGGCATTGTAGATGGTTCTTCATTATGTATTTGATTTCTGTCAAGCCGGCTTGATTGATTGTCCACAGGGACCATGGAATTGCCCAGGATGATTGGGACATGTGAAATAATAAGAAAGCCTAGAGAGTGTAAAACATGGCTTCAGATGAGTGTAAGAAAACCTAATGAGAATGTGAGAGAGATGAACTGGATAGAGGGCAGTGCTAAATTCTCCTGGGCAAGCATAAGGGGAAGGAATCCAGGCAGTCATAATTCCAGAAGCATCTGCAAGGTTTGCAACATCTGCCTACTTACCATTTCCTTCTCTCTAGCCCTCCTCAAGGACAAACTATGGACATTAGCATCTGTGTCGTGCTCACAAAATAGCAAATGGCAGTCCCCCATAAATGCTGGCTGACTTCATCTGGTTGTGGATGGGACAGTTAATGCTTGTTATTTTCTCTATAAGGATACTACATAAAAAAAAAATCAGACTGTACTATAGTTAGTGTATGATTCTTTCCTCTCATATCAATTTACATATATGTCTATTTCTGTTTATCTAAAAATTTCCACTGTCCGGTATGAAAACAGAGAGAGACATCAGTAGATTCCAAAGCGACAAATCATGCCATGAATTTAAAATGATAAATGCAGTTGCAAGTAAAAAATATCCTCCTAATTTCTTTTCCATGACTAAGACTTGAATTGAGTGTGTGTGTTTGATGTCTGTCCACCAAAGAAGGTTCCGGCATGAGATTCTAGCCTGTTGATGATATGATTCATTTCATTTGGCTTTATGGTAAAAGTCACCACAGTAAGTTGCCAATGTGAAACTTTTTAGTGAGGAAGTCACCTCCAAAAACTCCTAAGATCAGTACAGTTGTAAAAGAAAGTGGTATTTATAAATGTAAATGCCATTATTTATTTTTCTTTAAAATGGTGATCACATATGTAAAGAAATTAACAACACCTGTGGCATATGCCAGATTTATATTGATAGGCCATCAAATAGTATATTTTAAAATATTAGAAATATGTTAGTATGTATTTTGGGTTCTTTTTGATCTCATGGTTTAGGATGGCCTTGAACTCTCCAAATAGCTGAGTCTGGCTCTGAATTCCCGGCCCCTTTTTCTTCTTTCTCTTGTTACTAGAATTATAGGTATTTATGCTTGGCACTTATGGAATCTCTGTGGGGCTTGTTAGTCTGTTTAGGGCAGGGCAGTCCTAGAAAATGACCCCAGGTTCTCTAGGCAAATATTCTATTGTGCTACATCCCAGGCCTAAACTTCTGAGAGCAGGGGCACTTTTGAGTTGCTTTGTTATGAACAAAGTTCTAGCTTGTTATGAACAGTTCTAGGAGACTATCTGCAGACTCCCTGTGGATAACTTTATGAGCTTTAAATCATTCTTTAGTCAGTGTCTGTTAGGTGATTAGCAAAATGTCCAGCTAGTGTAAATTACAAATTTGGATTTCACCACTGACAAACTCTGACCTGCATGCCCTGCTGACCGTTGACTAAACATGCTCTTTCTGTATCTCCACACCTTTGGTATGGCCACAATCTCACTTACTCAGGCTCTTTCAATATCTTTATTCCCAAAAGAGTGAATTAAATCATTAGAAGATACTTAATGTAAAATAGTTTCAAGAGTCATACAGTTGGGGCTAGAGAAATAACTGAGCAAAGAGCACTGGCTGTCCTTCCAGAGGACCTGGGCTCTATTCCCCTCCATTCCCAGCACCCACATGGAGTCTAACAATGCTACTAAACTAGTCTAGTAACACCAGTCTCAAGGTGTATGCTGTCCTCTTCCAGCAATTACTGGCATTTCCTGCACATGTCTGAGAGAAACCATGGAGATAAAGCACCCATTTAAAAAAATAAAACTAATAAAAATCTCAAAAAAAAATGTCTTTTAACTGAATAAAGCACAAACCATCCTCTGGTCCCTACCTCTTTTTTTCCACAACAGAGGAAACCAATTTTGCACTATTTAACAGTTTTCGAAGATATTTATTTCAACATTTCTAAGTACTATGCTACAATATTAATTTTGAATTATAGACATATTCTGTTTTTATAAAAACATGAGATTTAGTTCCTTTTTTCTCTCTATCTTATTTGTTCTACACCAACATACTTACATTATAATTTTCATCTAAATCCATATATTTAAATTATTTCCATGTAAACATTCTTTACTGCCAAACCACATGCAATATACCATGATTATAGTCCTTTTTAAAAAGCAAAATTTGTTGTCCTTTTTTTTTAGCCTACAACTAATAATTATTGCACACTTTTTAATTTAGATTTTGAAAAACCCACATCCATGTTTTTGTATGGTTTCCAAGAGCTCGGTAAAGTGCATCTTGGTTAAAAAAAAAAAAAAAGAAAAAAAGAAAAAGTTTCTTTATCTAGACTGTCAGAATTTGTATTTCTTGTAGTATCTTCCTGCTGTCAGCAGTTCTGAAGTCAGGTCTTCATGCACCCACTAAACGATGGCTCTCTACGTTTGTTCTATCCCACAGGAAGATGAGAGGCTGCCTTGTCATACACCTGAAGATGTCCTTTGTCTCTCTCCTGTATTGGATCTCCAGTTTACTGGATTTTCGTATTTTTAGCCATATAGTTCTAAGGCATACATGAGAAGTATTTTTTTATAACTCTTTTATGAGATGTCCATATTTTTTTTTTAATCAGGTAGCTTGCATAGTATTTGCGATTGCTAACCACCTTCCTCCAGAATGCTATAGGAACTTCTCTAAAACTTAGTCTGAAGGGTGTTGAGGTTGATGGTGTCATTTTGTTGCCTTCTTTTGATAGGAATTTGTCGGTTTTCCCCCTTCTTTGTGGCCCTTTAGCTATTAGGATATTTTTTATTACCTCTGATTATTGGTATAACTTAAGAAAAAATTTTAGTTATACTGAACACCTTGATAATTTTATTTTACAATCTCTTCTATTAAAAATACACATTTCACTGGCATTTAATGACTCTACTCTCTAATATGATGCTACATGATATTTTATATTGTTCATTTTTTTGCATTTTAATCTATTTTCCTCTATTATTTTCAACTTTATCTTGTAATCTTTTAACATAATTATCGCTAATAGTTTCAACTTCAAAAATCTTATCCAATGTTTCTTTAAATACATGTTTATGTGTATATATACATGTATGTGTCTTTCTCCTGATGGATATACCATCTCCTTCCTAGTGCAATAAAGAATATTAATTATAATTTCCCTGACTTTTCTTCTGCTCCTCATTTTAACTGCTTTACTTGAAATTGTTTTAGCTTCATTTGTTAAAATGCCTTATTTAAATAATCTCATCAAATTTTTGGTTGCCCTAAAATTTTTGGCAGATATCTGTCCTTTTTTGTTTTTATTGAAAATAATCTTTTATACAGCATACTCTGGTTACAAATTTCCTTTTCCCTGTTCTTCCCAGTCTCTTCCCACCTCAGCTGCCATTCAGATCCCTGCCTTCCCTGTCTCTTAGAAGGCAAACAGCCCTCTAAGGAGTAATAAGATAAGAAAAGATAAGATAAATCTGCAGGAAGCTACCTTATTTTAGGTGACTTCCTTCTTTGCCCAAGGCTGTGTTGATTTCTAACTTCCTCCTTCTGACTTTTCCAGGAATCCCTGCCCCATGATCTATTGAAATAAAATGTTTGTAGTCCTCTGAATTCACCTAACCATCCCATGTCTCTGCTCCTTTGTAGATTTTAGTTATTTTGTATCCCACCAAAGAACTTTCCTTCCCCTTCTCCCTGCCTGGCATTTCCTTTTGTGGGACACACTTCATATCCCTATCATTTCTCTGGAAGCTTCATTTACATATATTTGTTATCATTGCCAGCAATTTTTCTTTAAAGTAGTTCATTTTTAAAAAGGTAAGAAATCTGTCTTACAAAGAAACATTTTAAAGTTAATTGAAATCTATTATGTGATTTTTTTTTCCCTCTTATTTTCATTTTAAACTTGTAATTGGCTGTAATAAAATAAGGGATGCTTTTATGCTCGCCACACCCAAATTGTGAGACTATTTCTGTGCTATTAGAGGAAGTAGGCTGGAAAATTAAAGCAGGGCCAATAAAGTACTGATGATCCACAGGGTCAATGAGCATAAAGCGAACAGAATTTTTTGACTAGCTCAGAGTCTGGATCCAGATAATGAAGAAAACATTTGAAAGGAAACCATGAGACTATGTGCTGTCTTACAAATCTACTTGCCTTCATAGGCTATCCATAAATTTTCAGAGGTTAATAATTAGTATGCATTCATTGACAAAACACTATGATTGAGAAATGTACTAGCTACATTGTACAATTTAATGGTAAGCTTATTGTGAAGGCATCTATTGTACCAAAAGCTTTTCAAAGGATACTCAATATTGAGATTCTTGTACATTTTTATGATTTAGTCATTTTTTGTTGCTATCATGAAATAGCTGAGTCTGTGTCATACTTCTAAAAGGTTCTATTATCTCATAAGCTTAAAGGCTCAACAACATGGGACAAACTATGGTGAATCTTCCTTTGGCTGTATTGCTCCATGGTAGATAGCAACACCCCCATGGGCATGAGGGAGGAGGAAATTAAAGTGCTGATCAAAAATTAAGTGACTAGGTAAGAGTTTTATGACAACCCTTCATTAGTACTAATTCAGAAGTCTTAGGAAAATGATCCCTTTTGATGGCATGTCTCCAGTGACATAAATACCCTCCACCAGGCTCCATCTCTGAAATAACCCTGTGGCTACATAGCCACAAATAGGACTGAGGGTCAGAATTGAGTTCTTCAGGGAAAAACCATAGCAATCTCAGAACTGAAATCCATTGTTTGATTCCTTAGTTCTGTAGCCAATTTAAAGTGCATCCCGTGATCAACTTTCTCAAAATAAGTGAAAGTATCTTATCTTGTGTCTTCTGTTGCTTTTTTTAAGTTTTTTTCCCATATCTACCACTGCTCCCCCTCCCTCCCCTCCTCCCAGTCCTCCCACAGCCTTCCACCACTGCATCCCCCATTCATTCCCAAGAAAGGCAACAAGTCCCAAGACCGGTCGGTTCAGTCTGGCATAACCAGTTGAGGTAGGTCCGAGTCTTCATCCTAGAATGAAGGATGGGTTAGGTGTTCCTCTCTAGGGAAAGGGCTCCAAGATATCTTCTCTCTTCAAACCAAAATGATTTTCCAACTTTGTCAATCAAGTACGACCATTCTTATTTTTTTTCATAAGATAAAAGGCTACAAAACCACAAAAACATAAACATAATGTATATAATGTATAGGTAGATCATTATGGAAAAAGGATGCAAACATGGTAAGATCCAGGAGTAGTCGATATCTACTTCAAAATATGTTTGCTAGACATGACAGGGTCAATTACACATTTTGTGCAGCCATTACTTTATTCACAAAGTGTATACAAGATCAAGCCAGCCCAAATACTAGCAGAGATAAGACAGGAAATCATGAGGTCTCACCACTCTAGTGACAATAATTATGTGGACGCTGAAGTAGGGAAAGCCAATTTTATTTAGGGATGCTGACACTGAGAATGTCATGCTTCAATGGATAGTCTTACAGCCATTTTGATACAGCATTATGTAGACTTAGTGAGTTAAAAATATCATGAAGTTGGTAGGGAAAAGTGTTGGAGTGTTGTAATAGGGAAAAGTGTTGGAGTGTTGTAATATGTTTCCAATCCGGACTTTCCAGGCCTGGACCAGAGGTTTGACCAGCAGTCTAGCAGTCCGGCAAAAACACTCGGCAGTCACAAAGAGACACACTGATGCTTACATTAATTTTCTGCTGATTGACTTAGGGCTCATGCATATCACTTGCTAACTTCTTCATCTAAACTCAACCCATTTTGTTCAGCCATGCAGCTGGGTACCTTTTCTTAGAGCAACATTTCGAATTCTTTCCTCTGTGTCTCCTGGCATCTGTGTTGTCTCTCTGGTGGCTCTATGGCATCTATCTGGTGTGTCTGCTCTGCTCTAAGATTTTCCCAGTCTGGTAGCTCTGGCGACACTTCCTGTCTGCCTTCAGTCAGTCAGCACTTTTATTAAACTAGTAGGCGGGACAATTATTTACAATGTTATAGAACACAATCCCACGACATTGGAGGAAAAGGGAAGATTTGGCTCAAAGAGAACAGTAGGTAGATTTGATCAAAGCATATTATATGCATGATTTATTATATATATATATCTATATAATTCCTCTCAAGGCTACAGTTTTGTACCATATCTAGCAATATACTCCTCTGAATTAGAAGTGGCTTAGTTACTTATGGTTTAAGATCCAGTCTGCGAAAAAGGCTCTCTCATTTCCTGCTTTTTCCCCATTTTCCTCTTTTTTTCTCTCTCAGGCTATATGCTGGTCAGGGCTCAAGACTGTTGCTTATAGTGAACAGGAGTCGGTGGGGGGGAGCAGCCATTGGTACCAGGTACCGCTGTTGTTTCATAAATATTCAGATTTAATGATGCCTGTCAGACTTGAGTTTCCATATGCTGTCTGCATCCTCTAGGCCTTCCTTATTGAGTGTCAGTCTATGTGATTTGAGTTATCTCTGGCTCATTGCTTTCTTTCTTGGAAAAGGCTGTTAGAGGAAGCTGGACAAGAATGCTTTCCTAGGCTGTTGTATTGAACATCATTATTTGTTCTTCCTTCTCAGGGGCCAGAAGCTCCTATGAAACTTAATCCCAAGGGGCTCCAGTTAGGTTCTTTCTCTGGTCTTTTATTTGCTTCTAATGTTTAGTTCCAAGGAATGGTTACATCATTGTCACTCTCCCTTAAATTGTTGTTTATGATCTCAGTGTACCTATTTCTTTGCTGTTTTCTGAGATTTGGAAGCCTAGTTATTGTAACCAAAATTTTAGCATGCCCCAAAGGATCAAGTTAGAATAGCTATCTAGAAGTCAAAAGGTAAATTCTTCCCTGTGACTTAGAGGAAAACAAAAATTGCATATTGCTGGAGAAATGTAGAAAGTCAAAGACATTATATGAAGTAGTAAGAAGGCCCCTCATGAGTCATGAATAAATAGAATTATTCATGATTCAGCAGAGCCACTATTGGATATGTGACCCTCCACCAAGACTGGAAATAAGAATGTCAGGTATTTTAATGTAAGTATTGTATGACACACACAAAAAGTCACAGAGACTGTGGAAGCAGGCACAAGACCTGCACATGGCTAAGCCAGATAGGATCCAAGTGTTGAGAGAAGTAGACACAAGCCCCATCCCTAACCCAGAAGCTATCTCCAACTGATAACCGCTCACAAAGGAAAGGTCCCTATGGCCAGCAGTAGATGGCGAACACAAAATAAACTCAATGGTATTTTAGGAGGCTTTTGTTTCATAATACATTGTCTGAGCTCTTTTTTTCTCTTCTGAACCTTGTAGTCACTTTTCTTCTTAATCTTATAGTCTTCTTCTCATATTTTATAACTTCCCCTTAGTTTTTAATGGGTTTTCTGTGAATGAGAATTTGGGTGTCTTGTCTGTGCCTTTTCTTTGGCCCCTTTTTATTCTATTTACTTATTTTGTCATATATTGGTTCATTTGTTGTTTATTTTTATCTTATTTTAATTATTATTACTATGATTTTAGACATCCATTTCTTTTCTAATGAGAGAGAGAGGGAGAGAGGATGGGAAGAAGGGAGGGAGGGAGGGAGGGAGGGAGAGAGAGAGAGAAAGTGTATTTGGGTCTGTGGGAGTGGTGAGATCTGGGAAGAATTGGAAAGGACCAACCAAAATTGAGATGTATTACATGAAAAGGAAATCTATTTTTAATAAAAGTTAAAATAAATAGTATTATAAGGGCATATCTCTAAGTTAAGAAGTCATTATAACTCACATATGATTTCCTTAATTATTTCAATTTAATGTAATTAGATGGATACCTTAGGTTTAAGGAGTTTACAGTAATAAAGTTTCCTTAAAAATTCTTATAATTCTTATAATTAATATATAAATGTATTAAAACAGCAAACTAGTTACAGTATATTTAACATTTAACATTATCAAATGTATTAAGTCAAAAGTTATGTGTCTGAGTTCATTCACTCTTTCAGAGTAATTTTGTTCACAGATCAAATAATATTGCCTTTTTAAAAAAAAGGGATCTCTGGTACTGAGTAAATAAATATTCAGTCAGTGGACTTTATATGGATGGGAAGTGACCAAACTCAAACTTAATGCTGTAGAATGTCATCCAAATAATGCATACTATATAATAGGCCAAAAATTCATGTGGATGTATGATACCTATGACCAATTGTAATTAATGTAAATGAATTTACATATATATGTATAAATAGACACACAGATATACATACATACATATATATGCTTGTAATAGAATTTCTGGTTAGTTTTTGTTCAATTTAATCTTATTAACTTTCCTTTACTTTCTAAAGTATAATTCATAGAGATGTATATAACATTTGTTAGTCAAAGTACTTGAAGAAAACTGGCTTTGGGACTTAGGAGTTAACTATATTTGAAAGTTCGGAAGCTTTAGCCGAAAGACAATTAAAGTACTCAATGAGTTGTACAGGAGTTACCAAATATTGAATTTGTATTTATTTTAAATGACTCCCAGTTATACCAATTTCTTCACTTAAGACCTGCAATTAACTCATAGTATAATCCTGGGAACTATAACACACGATGTAACTCGGTCAACTGGAGCTAAGAAGTTGCATACAATGCCTGTGTTGTGTGTTAATGAACCAAAGGAAAGACTGCTTTCTAAACACAGCATCAGAACATAACTCATCATCTCTCTGCATCAGTTTGAATAAGAGAACTTAACGTAAGTTGACAGGGCTGTTTGCATTCTCTCTCATCAGAGCATAACAGAGCAGTTTACTGGGCAATTTTTTTATTTCTTACCATGTCTTCTATTCCTGCCCGCGGATGCATTAAAGACACACCTTATTTCTCCCTCTATGTCCTTCAACACACATAGTCTTCATTTAAGAAACTATCTGGGAATGGTGGTGTATGCCTTTAACCCTGGTGCTTGAGAAACAGAGGCAGGAGGATTACTACATTTTCAAAGCCATTGGGGCAACAAAATGAATTTGAAATTAGCCTGAGATATCTAACAAGATCTTATATAAGTAAAGAAGTGAGTAAATAAATAATCTAGTAAAATATGTTTTTTATCATTTATAATGTGTAATTATATTTTGTGTTGTAATTATTTTATGTTTTTTCCAGTTATATTGTAACATTTCTTTGGAATGTAGTTTTGCCTTCTCTTGTGATTTCCTTGTGGGCTATCATTTCTTTTACTTACAGAAAATATATATGTTCATGAAAAAAGGATAATTTGCTAAAAGTGTGTGTGTGTATGTATAATATTTAAGCAGAAATGAGCTTTCAGTTCATTTACTTACTGATTTTGCTGACTATAGCCTAAGTCAGGGCTGTGATCTAAGCAAACTTTTATTAAAGACCTCACATTTGCAATCTCCTGGAGGAAATCCAGGAGCAAACAAACAAAGTCACCAGGTTTAGCCTGAGACTATTTTTTTAACCAGTGGTTAAAGCCAGCTCACTGCCTAAATTCACTGAAAAATTTGCATACATACTAAGGCCCTTTCAGCCTGAAATTGGAAAGTAAAAATGTTGTTTTGTTATTTATATGCTTCGTTCAGTTTGTTATTTAATATGAGCAATCTTTTTCATGTTAACTAAAATAAAATGCATGTAGCACAGAGGGTGATTCAGGTGGCATTTAGTAGAGGCTCTGAGGAGAGCCTGACCACCATACTTCAATTGAGTCTTGCAGTTCAGCAGGCAGAGAAATCAGAAGCCCCAGTTAATTAGCAGATAAGTATCTGACAGAAGAGAGAGAAGAGAGCCACAAGTAAACACTGCAATTTCTTCAGCCTTTGCTCCAGTTTTTTCACGTGCTCCATTTCTGTGAAACAATAACCTGGAAAAGTATTTACTATTAAGCTATCTCAGCAAAATATAACTAGATGTCCCAATGCTGGATGTCAGGGAAGTCTTTGGGAGTAACTCTGTGTCAGATGCTTTATAGACATGCTAGTTTACTAATCTTGGCACAGTTTTGCAGTGCAAGATTTATCGTTTGCTCAATTTTCCAGATTAGAAAGGGTTGGTGACTTTCCTAAGGTCACAGAGCTGGTAAATTCCCCGGGGCCTCTTATCAGATTGTCTCACTCCAGAGCCTGGTCTCCTCTTTGTGGAACCTTTAAACTCATCTTATGGCTTGGCAACACTGCAAGTGGGGAGACTGCGACACTGCAAGTCTATGCACACCATTCTTTCATCTAGAATGTAAACTTAAATCTCTATTACTTGGATGTGCAGATAAATGGAGAATATTTAATGCTTTAAATTTATAAATCGTTACAAGCAGCAAAAAAATATTTTCAGTCACACAAATATAATAAAATCTTGAGTTTCACCAAATAAGTGAATATTAAATTATCACAGAATAAGAACACTTAGAAGTTGTTCACATTGTGATTTAGAGGGAGCCATGAGTTATTTTTTCCTTTTTCTTTATTTTTCTTTCATAAAATACATTCCAATTGCAGTCTTACCTCCTCTGAAACGCCTTCCACCTCCCATTGCCCCCGCTTCCCGCTCCACAGCTCCTTCATTGCCCTTCAGAAAAGAGCAGACTTCCTAGGAATGTCAACCAAATATGGCATAACAAGTTACAGTAAGACTAGGCACAAACCCTCATATCAAGTCTGGATGAGGCAGCCCAGTGGGAGCCTAAGGTCCCAAGAGCAAGCAAGAGAGTCAGAGCTGAATCATTTTACAGATAATACAGATATGAAAAAATTAAGTGGCACTTTGCTAACATGATCTTTCTTATATTTCTATATACTTTTAATTATTCACATCATGAGGTATTAAGTAAGTATCACCAGATATGCCTTAGATGCTCCTTGATATTTTCTAAAAATATAGCTTCTATGCTTTAATGCATCTGGAATATTTCTACTTAGTAATACCCTGAAAATTTAGCAGTCTCATTTACATGTTTGACCATATAAAAATATCAGTGTATTTGTATTCAGAGATATCTATGTGTTTATATATGTATATATTCAATTATAAATACAGTAAAATCAACAGAAAAATCAATTATTCTTTAGTGGAGGTACAGAGTTTTATATAATATTTTATAAATCAATCAAGAATATTGACATAAATGTACATGAAATGGCTTTAAAGTTTGTTATATTATTGTTATATGAAAATAAAAAATTACTCAATGCAGTTTTAATTTTTAACCTACTAAAGTATGTATTTGTGTGATATGTTCATCTATATGTATGTGTGTGTTTATGTTTCTGTGTGTTTGTCTATATTTTTTTTGTGTGTGTATGTGTCAAAGAGAGAGAGAGTTCTAAAAATGTGTTATAATATGGTAAACTGTGATTTAGGCATATTCATTATAGAACATTTTGTAGCAAGTTAATCAAACTATAAAAGGTTGCATCTCCCAGGAAACCTTCCCAGTTTTGTTTTGCTTCATATACTTCTGGTTTGCTAATTACAAGTTATGTATTTGATTTCTCAGAAATAGCCAGATGTTGTTGTCTAGCACTGTAACCCTAACTACTCCATAGGTTGAAGCAGCAGGGAGGTCAGTGTCAATGCCTGCATAGGCTACAGTGTGAACTCAAGGCCAACCCAGCCAAGTTAGAGAGATTTTACCTCTAAATAGAAAAGAGGCTTAAAAGTATAGCTGGGTGGTAAGGGTTTGTCTTGCCTATAAAGGACCAGGCATAAGCTCTAGTAATAAATATATATATAACCATTTAATTTATTTAAATTTTATATCCTGTGTGTGTATGTGTGTTTACCATATACATACCTGGTTCCTGAGAGACCAGAAGAGGGTATCAGATCCCTGAGGGCTGGAGTTAAAGACTCTATGAACTGCCCTGTGGGTGCTGAGAACCTAATCTAGGTGCTCTGTAAGATCAGTAAGTGCTTTTAATGTGAGGGAGGCTCTCTAGCACCTAAGGTTTTTAAATAGTAGGTTTGCACTTTGTTGGCATTTGGTGCTCATGACTCTGAGATAAAACTCACTCTTTTAACCTAAATTACACTAATTTTAGGCTTTCTCTATCAGCCGGTTTCTCATTAGACAGATGATTTCTTGAGCATCTTCCTCACCTGGGTCATACATACCCTCTGTGAGGAAAGTCCTGCTGTGGATTTCTCATATCTGGCTTTCAGCATCTTAACTCTGATCCTACTGTTTCTTATAACACTTTGTATGCTTTTTAAAAAAAAGATTTATCTTGTAATTGTGCATACCTATGTGTGTCTATGTATGGAAATATGCATTTCTGTGTAGTGCTTTTAGAATCCAGAAGAGGGCAAAAGAGCCCCTGGACCTTAGATGGCATGACTGAGATAGTGAGAAGCCCCAGGTGGGTGCTGTGCTCAAACGAAACAGCAGATACTCTTAACCTCTGAGCTATGATTCCAGCCAATGTTGTGTATTTTTTACCTTTCCCTATTTTCATTTTAATTTTTTAATGTCTTATCTTAATCTACCTTGTAACAAAGTTACTAATGAACTACCTGTGCAATTGAAACATCTTCAAGCCCAATAGACTAATTTTTTTTAAAGGGTAACATTTATATTTGAAATTTTAGCTTTTTTTTATAGCCTGATCAGTTTGTGAAGTCACCTCTTTTGTAAGCCACGCGGCCGACCCTGCGGCTTACAATACACTTCTCAGTTCTGTATTATAATTTCTGCCTTATAACTCCATTTGCTGCCTCCATGTTCTAATACAAACACATTTCAAGAGGCTTAAATGAGAGATGACAGTCCAAACATAATATCTTAGACAGGAAGGCATTTGCAATTATTTCATAAAAGGATGCCAAAATATTGTCACATATAGCATCTCAGATGGCAAATTCAATAACGTCTCTTCAGAGAAACACATTTTTATAAAGCTCCTCAGTAAATCAGTCCAGGTGGCTTCCCTTTACACAGACAGGATTATTTTCAAAATAAAGGGAGGAGCGGGAAGAGAAAAGAGAAAACCCAAACTGGTTCCCAGTAGCATTCTCCTCTAGAGCCCTCTGAGAAGGGAGTTTTGCTTGGTCCCAAGTGACTAGTCCATGATTTTGAAAGGAGTGACTCATTCTCCTCTGAAACAAGAGATAAGTGGTGGAAGGAGCCGTTTAAAAATGACTTTACAACTGTTTCCTTCCGAGCAGTGACTTCTTTAGCTGGAATGTGATCCGGACAGTTTCCCTTTGAGTCTCGCATTTGCCTCGAGCTGTTTTCTTTCTCTCTCTTCTCTGACACCGGGTCTGACTTCTTTCTTCCTCTCTGTCTTCTACAGATTTACACAGACTGGGCCAACCACTACCTGGCTAAATCTGGTCACAAGCGGCTAATTAAGGATCTGCAGCAGGACATTGCGGACGGGGTCCTTCTGGCAGAAATCATCCAGATCATTGGTGAGACCTGCCCTCTGACAAGCAGAGAGGCTCTGCTCGCAGCTCTTTTAGTTACTTTGCAGTTTAGGTCTAATGAATACCGACTCGTTCCACTTGTCCAGGAGATGAGTGTTCGTTCCTATCTCCGATTTAATTAAATGTGTTTATGTGAGCCTGAAAACAAGGCATTCTGGCTACACTTTGAAATAGCTCAAATTGTGTCTTTACATATATAGCGTTGTCAGAAATGAAAGCCTCATTAAACCATATGCCTCCCATGTGTGCATCTCGTTAACCAGAGAAACTCATACACTGAGACTCCTTGAAACTGGATCCTGATCCAGTCAGGAATATTGTGAAAGGTTTCGTGTCAGCAGTCTTTTGGCACATGCTGGAGAAACCAGCAGCAACTTCCTTCTCACTCACTTTTTTTTTTTTTCTTTTTTTTCTTTGCTTGATTTGTGCACATGGAATTGTTGGCTGATAACAAGTGTGCTCCCCGTTCATGGCTTGGGAGACTGGATAGTGGAAGCAGTGGCTTTTCTGCTTGGTGTTTTTAATTTTTAATTTTTTTTTTAATTTTAAAGGTCGCCTTTTTTTTGTGCGTGTTTCACTTCATTGCTTAAGCATGTTGTTCTTTTTTCTCTCTTTTATTTTATTTCTTGGTTTTAGCAAATGAGAAAGTTGAAGATATCAATGGATGTCCTAGAAGTCATTCTCAGATGGTAAGAATCAGCTTTATTCTTGATCTCAGCACTTAGCACCATTTTCAAAGTTAACTGCATTTGCACAATTACTTAGAAATTTGTTGGCATGCCTTTCTGCTTGTGTAAGAAGCCATCAAATCCCATTCTGCCCACTGTATTTCTGTGTTTTCCATGTCGGTGCAGCAGTAGTGTGCATGAGGGTTTGCACTACTGTGTAACAGGCTAACAGGCTACGGGTTTATTCTGACCTTTTTTTTTTTTTTTTAACTTATTTTGTTTGTCCTGATGTTTTATAGTTTGTAAATCTTTCTATTGGGTTTTTTTTTTATCAGTAAATTTAAAGTCATACAGTTTTGTTGAGTAACTGGTTTGAAGAATAGAACTAGCCATGTGGGTTTTTAAAATATAAGTGTTTTACATATTCATCAGGATATTCAGTGTGAGCACCAGAGTTCTTGTCACTGTTGCAGCAGCACCTATTCAGAACAATGTGTGATTCTGAGATAAGATTCACAGTGACTCCCTGCAAGCTCTCAGTCTGGAGGTTCCCTGTCCCAGCCATGCCTCCCCTTTCCCAACTAGCAAAGCTTAATGTTTATAAATAAAACCATAGATTGTTAAACTGCTGAGATAAACAAACTCTAATCACAAGGGCACAACTTAATGTTCTGGGATGAACTTAACATAGAATGGCTCTACTGAAGACATACCAGGCAGTTACCAACCTGAACAGCAGCCCAAGCCTCCAAGTCAAATTGCTTCAGAGAATTCTCATGTTAGCACAACATAGGCATTTTGATTGTCTTAATAAATCCCTGTCATAAGCTTGGCTGAATGAAAAACTCATGGAATTCTTAAACCTGCTGACCTGCTTCACTTAATGTCAAAAGATTGGAATCCATTGTAATAAAAATTTTATTTTTCAAGAGTGATTAATTAGAATACTTAAAACATGAAAACTCTAAAACAAACAAACAATATTAATGTCATGAGCTACAGCTGTTGTGCTAAAAAAAAATTCGCAATGAAAGATAAGGTCTTTATAAAAGACTCCAGCATTGTGGGTATTTCCTGATCTAATTACTCTCAACATTAATGGTAGTCTGTGGAAATTAATTATACTTGGTTGTAAAGTTCTACTCCTACCATGCTAAAATAGACTCAATGCAGACCTTGCTATGCTGGTAGTTGTGTGATGTTAAAAAAAAATATGTAAACTCTCTGGGTTTTCTCACTTGCAAAATAAACCCTAACTGAAGGTTTTTTATTTATATATTATATTAAAATTAATGCCTGTATATATGCTAATTAACATAATATCCAAATACAGAGTAATTTTATTATAAATATTATAAGTATCATGTGAATGGATTAGCACCTATTAAAATACTGTGAGAGCTTTCACTTGACAAATTTATTAGTCTCTGGGATGCATGTATGTGTCTTCTTAATCCTAAAACTTGATTTTATTTTCAATATTTTAACCATGAAAAGATGGTAGACGCTATAACGGGTTTAAAGTCTAGACCAATGGTTCTCAACCTTCCTAATGCTGTATACGGGCTCCTTATGCTGTGGTGATCCCCAACCATAAAATTATTTTTGTTGCTACTCCATAACTGTGATTTTTGTACTCTTATGAACTGTAATGTAAATGTCCATGCTTTCCGATGGTCTAAGGTGACTCCTGTGAAAAGGTCACTTGACTCTCAAGGGTCATGACACATAGATTGAGAACCATTGGCCTAGAAGTTTTCATATACTCTGCTATCCTCATTTTATGATGCCTTTTGAGAATCTGATATCCAGACAAGCTCATAATCAATTACAGGGGGAAAAAAAATCTCTAAAGCTCAAGATTAGAGGGGCAGTCCTCTGATGTTTATCTAAAGTATCTGCCCCGAACATTTTTATAAATTTGCAAAAGTATCTCAGCATAGACTGTTATTTTTGTTTTTATGCCTTCCTGATTGTTATTAGACCTTCCACCCACCTGTTGCTATACCTGCTATCTTAGTACCCTGATTCTGATGACAGAAAGAAACCCAAAGACTGAAAAGTGATGATGTTATGAAAACTGTGGTTTCCTCCCTCTAAAAAGTGTTACTTAGAGTCAAAGTTCATTTTGAGTAAGAATGGCTTGGATCATTTCTTTCTCATTGGTTGAACTACATATCTGAGGTTGGCATGAACTCCCCAATATTAATTCAGAAGAAAAGCTGTGAAACAAATGTAATTTCTGATTGCATTATTTGTGTCACTGTGCTTTGTGGTTTTGATTGGCACTGTGTAATTAATGAGTACAAAACCCAGACTAGAGACAAGAAAGGAAAAGATAGGCAGTTATGGCAGCATGACTAGGCATCTGCTCCAATCAGGATGCTGCTAATTGATATTGCATAAACCAAGGCCCCACCTCAGCAGTAGAATGCCATCCTTGCTCACAGAAGGACTTTTACCACATCTTATATATCCTGTCTTGTTTACTCTGGCTAAGTGATTTTTGTGTTTAGTAACAATAATGACAGTAAAAGAGTTAGAACAAAACCTTCCAGTATTAGATAGTCTAGATTTTATACTCTGTGGTCATTATAGAGTCATCTGAAGCACTCAATATAAGAATTTCTGGAGACTTGAAACTATAGCGTATTAGTCCATTTTTATAACAGTCAGGTAATTCACATTTAGCCACTGTATGCCAGAAGCCTTAAACAAGCAGGTAGAGGGGCATTTGATTAAAGTTCATATGAAGACCAAAGTTGCACTGTTAGTACAGAACAGCAACAGAATTGCATGGGGAAGAATAAAAGGACCCAGAAGATAGAGATCTTGATGGGCTCCAGAAAGAACTCTGTAGTCTGAGCATCTCTAGGAATCTCTGAAAGTCAGGACAGAATATTACCACATAAAGGTTATGTAATGAGTTTACCTTGGTGTTTTGAACAAGGCAAGAATATATCTGATGATATCTACTTCTTAGTTATGTCAATATCTGATATAAGTGTTAAAAGTCAGGTACCTGAAGATAATAGAATGTATAGTAGACACCAGCTAGATATAAAAAATGACAAAGAAAGGGAGTTTTTTCAAACTCTTCAGTTAGGCTTTTTGTTTGTTTGCTTGTTTCTTGGCCAAATGAGCAAGGTGAGAATTTCCATGGAAAAAAACTAGACTAGTGGGTAGAAGGAAAAATGTTGCACCTATATTTTGACTACCTGAGTTTGGTACCCAATTAGAACAGAAGGCAGGAAGTAACTAGATTTTGCCTTGAGCTTCTGTCTGAGGAAGCTAATGGTTAGACTATGTCTCATACACAGGTGATAGACAGCAAGGAGGAAATCTTGCAAGAGGCCTGTGTAAAGTCAACGAGGAAAAGGTTTGAGATGAAGAACATTAGCATTTATAAAGTAGGAGTCAGAAAAGAAAGAATAGTTAGAGAGTATGTTCATGGAGACAGTGGACCACAGGTGTGTCCTGTTAATGCTTCAGAATCAGTGTCATTGTTTAAGCTAAGGTGTTTACTTTAGTACAAATCCAGAGTAAAATGAGTTGAATAGAATGTAGCAAATGTTGTCATGTGCCACCTAGTCTGGGTAATATGCTAGAATGAGGAAGTCAGCTTTGGCAATCAGACACGTGTTCATAACTGATACAATGGCCATTGTAGTACCCATTGAGCCACGTATCATTTTTAGGGGTCCCTATTGAAGAGAAGAAAAGATGCTTAAGAAACAGCTGGGCTGGAGGTATTTTCTTCAGTGGAGTAAAAGAAGAGAAGAAAGTAGCAGCAGGGAGTGGAGAGATGGCTCAGATTGTGAGCACTTCCTGTTCTTGTACAGGATTCAGGTTCCATATCCAACACCCAGTGGTAGCTTGCAACTGTCTGTAACTTTAGCTCCTTTGATTTGATACCCTCTCTGGCCTCCCTGTGCTTCAAGTATACCGGATGCATGGGCATACGTGCAGACAAAACACTCATACACATACAATAAAAACAAAGACATCTTTAAAAAAAGAATGTAGCAGTAGATGAAGAAGAGAATCCATGGCAACAGAGCCAGAAGGGATGGTATGAATTCTTAAAGGAAATAGGACAGGAAGAAATTTTGAAGTCTTTGTAGAAGATTGTTTGTTAGGAGAAAATGTTTTTAAAAGTCATTTTCTTTTGTGTCATGTTATATAAGTCATAGAGGCTGCAAATGTATGAAACGTGGATGTTTGAAGTAAATTAAACTAAAATTTAGGAAATTCAAATCATTTTAGTAGTGACCAGAATTTTAGATAATGCTAATACTCTTTTAAAATTCCCCATTGCTTTTTTATCATAAAGAAAAAGTCAACATAGATATTATTTATTATATACAATATAAAGTACCTTATAAAAAAGAAGCTAATTTATGCATAAAGATGTATATAAAAGAGGACACATATTTAAGAAAAATATGAACTTATCCTCTTTGAAATATCTAGCTATACCACTCTGGATTTTAAAGAAATAGTTATGTTTTATCTGTGAATTTTAGATTATAATCATCTTGAAACATAGAAATAATTTCTGGGATCTGAACCACCACTATATTTAACATCTTTTGAAGATAAAGTTACTGATATGGCTGACACCTGTTGAGTAATTTCTGGATAGGTATTACTCAAGATCTAAAATGTATGCAGCATGACATAACTTTGCTGAGCTTACATGAGGACATAAATTCGTAAACTATAAATACCAGGAATGTCCTGAATGCTTAATAGATTAAAAATAGCAAAAGAAAAATATGCCCAACATTTATTTGAAAGGCAGAGGCACAAGAGTGAGATTCTCCAACAAGAATGTTAGACATGTAAGAATATTGTTTTGAAAACAAGTTTTTCTTCATCTTAAGATAGACTCATATATTTCAGGATCCTCAGAAATGCCCAGATGATTTAGGAATTTGATTGTCTGAAACCCTTGCCAGGCAAGAATTAGTTTCTCTGGTATATCTGGGGATTACAAATGTGTGACTCAAAGCTTGCCTGTTTTCTTTATGCCACAGTCCTTGATGTGACCCTACTGCTATCTCCACTTTTGCTTACCCACAACTTTAGCTGTATTTTAAAAAATCATACCCTGTATGTTAATGTATAAAATTTGCTGATAAAGAATGTTTTGGAGTGTTTGTTCCTCTTATGTTTTCTTTAAATTGTTCGTAGAAGATGGAAAAGTAGGACTTAGTATTTCTTCCTGTATGATTTCATGACCCGTAAGGTATTGGCTTCTAAAAAATTCCTTCTGAGTTTCACAGGTATTTTTTTCCCACTTCTGTAGTAAGTTTTGTTGGGAAGTGACCCATTGATGACAGAGAAAGTGTCATGTATTTTTTTTTAACCAGTTTTTTGCCTTTCAAAATGTTAACTTTGAGCACTGCTTGTGACTGCTTTATTCTAGAGGGTGCTTCACATAAGACAAGAAGAGATTTTTAACAAAATGTAGAAGAGACAAAGTATAAGAATGTTCTAACATTTTAGTAAAGTTTTATAGGCACACTAAAGAATTCTAGCCCTATGACTCACAGAAAACCCAATTCCTAACTTAAGTCTATCCACACACTTCCCTGCATTTTGAAAGTTGCTGATTGTGGAATTGCAAGATAAAGAAATGAATGAAAACAAATGTTTTAATACAAATATTCATCTGGTATATTCAGAAATGTTGAAGGAAAATTATGCTTTATAGTTCCTTTATTTATTTCATTGTTCCATATCTCTAAATTTGGAAGGAATATAAGCTACTCTTTTAGAGAATTTATGTTTAAGTTTTGCGATTTTTATCCTGATAGTTTTCAGAACTAAAAGCTTCTATAGAACTGCTCAGCTTATTAGTGAACTGTCAAAATGTGTTATATGGATATAAATGGTCAAATTATTTTTTCTTCTGGCTGTGTCCCAGAAAAAGAAATTGGAACTTGGATCTATCCTGCAATGAGGAAAGTGTACAGCCAATATTACAGTCCACTGGAATCCTGGTTTGGTAGAATTTGTATTTTTTAATTCAGAAAAAAATTATGATTTTTATCACCAAAATTTCATCTTAGAATTTATTGTATTTTCTTACTTTATAGATGTTTTAATTTGCTTTTATCATGGAGTAAGTAACATGTTTCCTAAATTGCAGAAGAAACAACAATAAAATGAGAGCAGTCTTCTCCATCTGGTATAACCATTTGAAAAGTTGACCTTTAAGTAGATAAGTCCAAGATACTTGCTTCACAAAATTATAATTAAATGGTTCTAGCATAAATTCAATTAATCATGTGGATAGTCATGAACAAAAACTCTTAACTTATATTGTTACATTTTGAAAACCTCATATTGTCCACTGTAATATTTTGTTAATTGCATTTCATGTATCAAAGAAATACTAGGAATATAATTTCATGGTATCCAGATTAGAGAGGTGATTCTGAGAATTTGACAATGTAATCATAATTTATTGGTTGGATTTAGAACACATACACACACACACACACACACACACACACACACACACACTCACACACCTGGAACTAGACATTTTACTTGTTTTAATTATTTTATCATCAGAACAACTCTGCATGAGAACTAGGCCTCGTGGAGGATACGTGTGGTCTATATTGAGTAAGTGTAAGAACTGTGGTTTGGACTTATGCCTCAGTCCAAGCCTGATAACTTGTAGATTTGTTTATAAATAAGTTTAACACAATGCAGTCTGGAATGTAGACCACTGGATTTTTGGCTGTTTCTCTTCCCCTTTCTTTCATTTTAAGTACATAATTTTTAATGAAAGTTTTAGGCACGCAGCAAATTTAAAAGTTACCAAGGTTTTCCCTAGACTTTCTGTTCACGTATTCACATACTTTCCCAATTATCAACATCCTCCAATGGGTTGATTATGTTAGTACATCCATTCTATTAACAGTATATATCGTACATTAGTGATAGTTTGGGGGAAAATATATATTGACTTGTATTCATCATTAAAGTAGTTTCAACCCTCTATAAATTCTTTATGATAATTTTCACATACTCCTAATCTCTGAAAACTATGTTCATTTACTATTCTTAATAGGCAGTGGCCTTTCAGACTGGCTACTTTCATTTAGCAATATGCACTGAATATCCCTTTCCATCATTACCTGATCTGATTACTCACTCCATTTTAGTACTGAATAGTATCCAACTGTGTGTATTCATCCATTAATTCATTGAATGCTATGTGATTGGCTTCCAAGTCTTGGGAAGCTTGCATAAAGTTGCTACCTGTCTTTGTGCAGATTTTTGTATGGACAAACACAATTGCTAAACTGTATAATTTAAGTAAGATTGTATAGTACTTTAGGACAGCGGCACTACCTATAAGGAGCTCAGCAGTGTTTGCATTCCTATTTAGAATGTGAGTTTCAGTTATACTCATTGCATTGGGTGTTTTATTTGTCTCACATGTTGGATATTCTAGGAAGGTGTGTAGTGTTAATTCGCTGAGTTTTAATACAACACTCTGTGGTAATGGAGGGTAATGACCATTGTTTTATAAGCTACTTACTATCAGAGTGTCTTCCCTAGTGCTGCATTCTTTCAAAACATTGGTTCCATCTTTCCATCAGCTTTTGTTTCTTATTTTTGAGATTTAAGGGATCTTTGTGTATTTTATGTATAATAAATTTTATTATTAAAAACCTTGCAAATAAACAAAAAATTCACACACAAAAATTAAATAGATCTAAATGCTACACAACTTAACAAACTTTATTAGAATAAGAATTGACATTTGATGTGGAAGCTGGAAGCTTTATATTAAATTTTTGACTTTTAGTATTGAATATATTTTATATATTTACTAGCAAAACAAAAAATAGCAAATACATTACAGAATTGGAACTAGAAAAAGAATTAGCTTCATGTCCTCCTTCATAATTCTTGTCTATTTTATATGCAATGTATATCTGAAATGTGTATAAATAATGTATACATCCAATGCATACATTCTATTAAAATGTATGTATCTCAAGTATATCTTAGATAATGACCTACTTCGGAAATATTTCCATGCACTTATTGTTCTTATATATTTTGCCATTATCTTTGTCAGAAAAGAAGGGTGAAGCCCAGCTTGTCACGTGTTTCACAGAACCTGTATTTCTGGTTGCATCAAAAAAAATCATTGCCATATCCAAGATGGTCTAGATTTTTTCCCTGTTTACAATTTTACTTTTGGTTGTTTATCTTTAAATGAATTGTTCATTTTAAATTAATTTTCTGGAAAGAATACAAAGTCTCCATCTAGATTTGATGTTTGACAAGTGATATCCAGTTATTGCAGAGTCATCTCTTCGACAATACTGTGTTTTCTTCATTGTATTCCCTTTGCTTCTTTGTCAAATTTAGTTGTTTCAACTTTTTTGTGTTTTTTATAGGCTATCTATTCTGCCCATTATGATTTCTTTCTTTCTTCCTTCCTTTCTTTCTTTCTTTCTTTTTTTCTTTTTTTATTGTCATGCTACCTTGATACTGTTGTTAAGTAGTAAGTATTTACATCAGTTTACTAATAGTTCCTGATTTTATTCTTCCCATTTGATAGTGTTATATCAACTGCCCGGTGTCTTTTATTTTAACATATATTGGAAGCATTTCTTCATTGTTTTCAAAGGGGTTTGATTCTTTCTCTCTCTCTCTTTCTCTCTCTCTCTCTCTCTCTCTCTCTCTCTCTCTAACATTTTAATTCCTCTCTTACTCCCAAACGTGTGACATAAATAAGCATTCTTTTCTAAGGCTGCATGTGTTTCTTCCATTTGTGGCAGAAAAATAAATACCCATGCATTTGAGGAAGGGTGTGGTCATAGACAGAAATAATATTTATAGATTTTTATGGTTAAATTACTCACTGACTTTGTGACTTCATGATAAAACATCATGTTCCTTTTTAGTTTTGTTTCTTGGGACAAACTGAAAAGGAAGAACTTATTTAGAACCCTGAAGTCTTCCAGTTGATTAAGTCTAATGAAGCTTTACTGAATGCAATGATACTTCATTCTGCCCATTATAGAGCATAACAGTGATTTAATGTCATTTAAACCTAAAAACAAATGTTGACATTTGACAATTACTATTCTTTACCAACTCAGTTAAAGTAAAGTTTAAGTGATTTTTAGCAAAAAGAAACTTTTCTGATACAATTTTTGTGAACTTTTCATATCTATGCCTATATATATATAAACTTACACATAGAAATGTACATACATATTTATAGAAACAGCCTGTAGTTTTCACCTCTACATTTTGCTGTGCCTATAGATAGATTCAGAGATTATATATACATTCCTAGTTACTACAGTAAAGCTCAACTGTTTGTTTTTAATTTTCACATAATAATATTTTGAGTAAGGAAATCAAAATGTCTCCATTCCCATTTAATACATCAGGTATCTGAGACTTGGCTAATAAACATATCTTTGTTTCTAAGAACATTTGCATTGCAATGTCCACATAAAAACTAGGTTTATTTGATTGTAAAGCATTTATATACATCACCATGGTGCCTATTAAGTAAACCATTTCTTGAACCTAACTGAGGGGCAGCTAAATACTAAATCCTGAAGAAAGAAAGAAAGAAAGAAAGAAAGAAGGAAAGAAATGCAGAAAAGAGACAAATGGAATTACCTTGAAATTTTTCCTTTCTTGTCCTGCAAATCTGGGAGCAGGAAGCATGGGAGCCTTGCACTTCAGTGGCATTGGCACATGGTCAAGGTTTTGTTCTCTTAACTCTTCACATCGGTCCAGATTGCCCTGGCTTGCTGAAGGTGCAATTTTTATTGATTTCCTCTAGAGATAACGGAATTACTTGCTGGAACTGTTATATCAACTTCTCACCAATTCAGCAAATTAAAAGTATTGAAATTTGGTTTTAGACCTTGAGGCCATAACTGAAGTAGTTATCAAAAGGCCATAATCAAAATGCCAATTGATCTGTGTTTCTTTAAAATGCCAGAGCAGAATTCCATTCTGGGTCATTGGTGGCTTTTGATGCCTGATGGAATTCCATGGATTGTGGTGGCATCAGTGATCCCATGTTTTGGTCTCTGTACATACACAAAAGCATTAGGTAATTAAGAAACAATTTGGAGGTATGTAAACCTTGTAAACTTACAAATTCTGTGGGGCAAGTGGATTTTGCATACTATTCTATCATTATCTACTACATTCACCAGGCATCTATTGGACAACTCAATTTTTTTGCTTGACTCTGTGGCTTAACCATGTGCTAATGGCGTACACACTTTTAGCCAGGGGAGGAGACTTACCAAGACTATATTACATTTGTCAGGACAATGTGAGGGAAAAATCAGCTTTGCTGCAGGCTGCTGGGTTTGTGCTTGAATTCTGGCTGTACAACTTACTCATCGTTCACACACAAAGTGAAAGGCAATTGCACTCAGCATTTTGTAGATGAGAAAACAAAGCTAATTTCATCAAACTTTATGGAGAAGACAAAAAGAGTTTCTATTTAGGGTAAATAGGTGCACTGGCTCCCTATGCTGCTAGCCCTGACAAGTTTAGCGAAACAGAAAACTGAGAAGTGGGATCTAGCATATGGCTTTTGCTCCGTACTTAGCATACAGTATAAGATGTGTAAATTGTTTCCTTTTTCATGCAAAGTGTTACGAGCGTAGAGTATTATGGCTATGTTGTAAAAATTAAACACAGTAAATCATTGTTTAAAGAGACAGTCATGGGTAGCATTGATTTGTGAAGATTTTCTTACTATTTTTCAGTAAAACCATATAAAGTGGATGCTTTACTCCTTAACTAAAACACACCATTTAAACAGGCTTTAAGACCAGCCTTTACCCTCAGCAGGGCTTGGAGGATATTCCCCTTTAACCCACATTTATTTTTAAGTGTGTCCTTTGCTCCTGCCTCCAAATTGCTCTTGACTTCATGGTTCCTGACCCTCTGATTCCTTTTTACCAGTCTCTCCTGGGATTCTTCAAATCTCTCAGTGGATTCTTCAGATAGATTCAGTCTGTTAACCTTCTTAAGGTTTTCACACTGATAAATACTTAGGAGCTGTGGAGACAGACACTGGTGTAGCTCTGTAGCCTGTATCCCTGGCTATTCTGAACTTGAGTCCCTATGCCTCAGATGTTTCCTAACTATGACCCTCTCACATTTAGCTTCGTGCATGGGCTTACTGCATTCTATAGGTCACTCCATTAGCTAATCCTCCCTGGCCTACTTGGGGAACCAAAGAAGCTTCTTTTTAAACAGCAAAATGTAAAGGTGAAAACTGTAGGCTGTTTCTATAAATATGTCAGTTCAGTTCTTGGTTCAGTACATTTTTCATTATAATAGGCTATAAAAATGGCCCCTTTATCAGAGTTCCTTTATAACTGTTTTAGATAGATTTCAGACTTTATTATTTCTCGGTCCTTTGAGCATCTGACTGAAAATCGACTTCTGACTTCATTTTAAGAGTCCATATCTCTTGTAAAATAGCAGTCATCATTTTATATTGGAATTATTTCTCATTTATAAAAATATGTGTTTTTTTTTTTGAAGCTTTGAATCTAGAAGAGGTAGAAACAAGGAGGGAACAGAATAGAGGTGGATGGGAGATGGAGTAATTGATTAGAATGCTATCTATCTATCTATCTATCTATCTATCTATCTATCTGTATGTCTGTATATCTATATATATCTATATGTATATGAAACCATCAAACAACCAACAATAAAACTAAAAATATTTATTCAGCACTTGAGAGCACCGAATCATAACTACTAGACCACCAGGGAAGTTGAGAACTTGAAATGACTCTATGAGTAGCAATTGTGCTTTAGAGCTCTGACCCATAATCTGGCTTCTAAATATTAGTGTTACCTCTTTTGGAAGTTGTGGTAATGGTAATAAATACACATTAAGGTAAAGTTCTGTACAGGGGAATAGATTGTCTTACCTGACTGTAGTTTATGCTAAGCTATGCTACAAAAGTAGTTTTCCAATGAGACAATGTACTTTTCCTCCCAGAATTCCTGTCTGCACACATTAGTGGTGTATGGATCCATTCCCAGGAAGCTTCGAAGTCAGGCTGTTTCTTTGAAGTACGCAGAAAAGCCTGAGTTTTTATTTTATTATTTTTATGTCTGTCATAAAAAAATGTTGTTTTCCTACCATTTGAGAACTTTTTACTCTTTCGCTAAAGACCCTCCCAGCAGGTGACTGTTTGTCTATCTCACAAGTGGCTGCTTCTCTGCTAGGTATTGCGCAAAGGCAATACTTCCCCCACTTTTTTCCTCCATTCTCCTTCCCTAGATGACTTTTTCTAACATTTACAGTTTGTCTGCTCCATGGTAGTTTTTTTTTTTAACTCCAATAATATGTCCTTGAGCTTAAAAAGTAAATAATTGTTAATGTAATAAATGAAAAGAGCCAACATGTAACTTTTACCTAACATTAAATAATCTCTATATCTTATTTTATTTCTCTATACAAATTTATATTCACTTAAATCTTTTTTGCTAAATTCTAATTACTTAAATATGTAAGAATATAATTTTGCTGGCAGTGAATCATCTCATTTTTATACTGGTTGCAATATTTATTATTTAGCTAATTTACTTAATTATTTAACTAATTTGTATCATTATGAGTTCATCATAAGAAATAGAAGTGGAACAGATGCCAGGCATAGCAGCTCATGTCTATAATCCCAGCACTTGGTAAGCTGAGGCAAGAGGATCAGGAGTTGAAGGCTAGTCTTGGGTACATAGTGTGGACCTATCTCAAAGTAAAGTTATTAATAATAATAATGATAAATCCTAGCATGTCAAAAATACTTTTTCTCCAACTGATTTGACTTCTTTACAACAATAGGTATTATTTCACACACATCTACTCCATAACTGGGATATACATCCTGTGGATATACAGCTTCAGCTTTTTCATCCTTGTGACTTGGATTGGGATTCTTCATCTCTTCCGGTTGCCATGGTATTTGGGTCAAAAAGCAGAATAGACCCTTTTAGTGCCAGGTGAAGACCACCTCTGTGTATGTCACTGCAATGACTAGCTGTTTTTAACAATTCATGGGCAATTTTCCCATGTGGTAGCTTTGGTGGTCAGGCTATGTTCTGCCCTCTGCTGTCTGTCTAGCTTTATCAAAATCAGAATTATGTCTCAACTCTAAGTGACACTCTGTGGAGTCTTAGGCAGATCGATAGCAGTAATTGATGCCTCCATTCTTTCCAGGAGCATACAATGTTGTTTATATATCTCCTTTGGAATTTATCATACAGTTTCTTGTATTATAGTGATATATGAATCTTTACTGTCTGGCAGCTATTTTATAAGCTCACAAAACCAAACACTTTGTAATTCATTTTTATATTCTTTCACTATCCCACAGAGCCCTTTGCTTATAATAAAAAGTCAGCAGTTGCTGGATGAATTAATCACATAGTGTTAATTCCTGTACCATGGCAAGATTTAAACATGGATTCTAAAGCTAATATTAATCATATTCACTCATTTAATGTCCAAGGGTAGTTTTCATTAAATAGTCTTAAGTTTAAAAGAAATCTGTGAGGACACAGACTCCAACTCTATTAATGTTGTGAAAGGTTCATCCAGGTACATTTCTTAACGCAGGTTAGACCAGTTTTGCTGTGAAACAGTTCAGTAATCCTGTAGCCCAGGGTGTGAGTTCAGTGCAAAGATGTTTTTTATTATGGAGTCAATGATTCCACATTGAAATCAATGCATACACCTCTTTGTAGTATAAAAGTTGTTCTAATATCTTGAACGCATCAACCCTTAATTAAAATCATCAAAGCTATTAGTATTTTTTGATAGTTTTGGGTTTCCAATAAATGAAAAAAGATAGTTTGAGCCCTCCCTTTCCTCATTTCAAACCCAGTTTGTAATTTAGCAGTTAGACATGTCTATGTTTACCAAGTTCCTTCTTGTTATTTTTCATACCAACCACAGTTACCCCCCTCCTATCCCCCCACCTCCTTCTTCCCCATCCACTCCTCAAGGAAGGTAAGGCCTCCCATGGGGAGTTAAGGCACACCAAATTGAGGCTGGACCAATACCTTCTCAAGATACCTCTTTTGATCCCTCCCTTTCCATCCCCCCCTTATTAGATCATCCCCTTCCCTCCTGGTCTGTCTTCCCTTTCTTGCACTTCTCTCCCCTCTCAGTTTACCCAGGACATCTTATTTATTTCCCCCTCCCAGGGTGATCCATGCCTGTCCCTCTTAGGATCCTCCTTGCTAGCTGGCTTCTCTGGGGTTGTGGATTGTACCCTGGTTATCTTTTGCTTTGTGTCTAAAATCCACTTATGAATGAGTTCATACCATGCTTGTTCTTTCTGGGTTACCTCAGTCAGGATGATTTTTTTTTTAAATTTCATGCATTTGTCTTAAATTTCAGGATGTCATTGGGTTTTTGTTTGCTTGTTCGTTTAACCACATTTTGTAAATGTACCATGTTTACTTTATCCATTCTTTGATTGAGAAGCATCTAGGTTGTTTCCAGATTCTGGCTGGAAACACAAATAATGCTGTTTTGAACATAGTTCAGCATGTGTCCTTGTGGTATGATTAAACATCCTTTGGGTATATACCCAAGAATGATATCATTGGGTCTTGAGGTAAATTGGTTTCCAATTTTCTGACAAACCACCATACTGATTTCCAAAGTGACTGTACAAGTTTGCACTCCTACCAACTGTGGAGGAATGTTCCCTTTGCTCCACATTTTCTCCAGCAGAAACTGTAATCAGTGTTTTTGATCTTAGCCATTCTGACAGGTATAAGATGGTATTTCAGATTCATTTTGTTTTGCATTTTTCTGATGACTAAGAATGTTCAGCAGTTCCTTAAATGTCTTTCATTTGAGATTCTTCTGATGAGATTTCTCTGTTTAGCTCTGTAGCCCATTTTTTATTTGACTGTTTGGTATTTTGATGGCTAGTATCTTGAATTCTTTCCATACTTTGGAAATCCACCTTCCTTCAGATGTAGGGAGGGTGGTTGAAGATGTTTTCCAATTCTGTAGGCTGTCATTTTGTTTTATTATTTAACTTGTTCTTTGCCTTGCAGAAGCTTTTAACTGTCAGGAGGTCCTATTTATTAATTGTTGCTCTCAGTGTCTGTGCTACTGGTGTTATATTTAGGAAGTGGTCTCCTGTACTAATGTGTTCAAGGCTACTTTCTACTTTCTCTTCTTTTAGGCTCTGTATAACTGGATTTATGATGAGGTCTTTGAGACACTGAGACTTGAGTTTTCTGCATGGCAAATAGATACAGATTTATTTGCATTCTTCGGTATGTTGTCCTCCAGTTATACCAGCACCATTTGTTGAAGATGCTTTCTTTTTTTCCATTGCACAGTTTTGCCTTTTTTTTTTTTGTCAAAAATCAAGTGTTCATAGGTGTGAAGATTAATACCAGGGTGTTCAGTTCAATTCCATTAGTCCACATGCCTGTTTTTATGCCAATGCCAAGCTGTTTTATTGCTATGACTCTATAGTGGAGCTTGAAATCAGGGATGGCCATTCCTGTATAAGTTGCTTTAGTGTACAGAATTGTTTTAACTATCCTGGGTTTTTTGTCTTTCTTTCTGAAGTTGAATATTGTTCTTTTGGTGTCTGTGTATTGGGATTTTGATGGGAATTGCATTGAATCTGAAGATTGCTTTTGGTAAAATTGCCATTTTTATTATGTTGGTCACACGTATCCATGAGCATGGGAAATCTTTCCATTTTCTGATATCTTCTTCAGTATTTTCTTCAAAGACTTAAAGCTGTTGTTATACAGGTCTTTCACTTCTTTATAGTTATCCCCACAATATTTTATATTATTTGTGGCTATTGTAAAGAGTAATGTTTCTCTGATATCCTTCTCAGTCTGTTTATTATTTGTATAGAGGAGAGCTAATGATGTTTTTTGAGTTAATCTTGTATCTTGCCATATTATTGAAGGTATTTATTAGCTGTAGGCATTCCCTGGTAGAATTTTGGGGGTCACTTATGGATACTATTATATCATCTGCAAACAGCAAGTTTGTCTTCTTCCTCTCCAATTTATATCCCTTGATCTCCTTTTGTTATCTTATTGCTCTAGCTAGGACTTTGAGTACTATATTGAATAAATATGGGGAGAGTGGGCAGCCTTGTCTTGTCCCTGGCTTTAGTGACATTGCCTTGAGTTTTCCTCCATGTAGTTTTATGTTGACTGTCGTCTTTTTGTAAATTTTTCAATAATACTTTCTTATCAGTGTATTTTATTCTCAAAGCAAATGTGTATGCCTTAGCTTAATTTGTGAGCCAAAAAATAGTTCTTTGGATACTGTGTCCTAGATTTCATTTTGTACAAGATTACATTTAAGTAGGAAAATAGCCTGTCCATTTGGATAGGTGGGTTATTGAACATATTGTTATTTTTTAAAGGCATATCAGCCTTTCTGTGATGCTGAGCTGAATAAGACACTGGATGAAGTTAATGGGCCCTTTTTGGCTTTTGAGGAGAAGTAAATATGACAGAAATTAAGACCTTACCTAGTTGTTAACTTTAAATATTTTCTTTAATTTATCATGTGCCATTATTAGAATATTAAAAAAAATTACAAACAACTGGAACCCTGTAGCTTTAAACAGTCATCTAGGTGGTTTGCCTATATAATTCCATGACCAACATTGAGAACAATCTCTTGCTGGATAGATTCAGTACTCGCCCCCATTTTAAATTTATGAACTTACTGTCATACTAAAATAACTATTTAAAAACCATGCACATTGCCTTTTTAAAATAGGAAAGGTTGTATTTACACTTAACCACAGACTTCCTCAACTGTCAAAATGAAAACACAACTTTTAAAATATAGTTTTCTATGGTTTAGAGTTAAAAATAAGTCTTGTTTATTTCATCGAATAGTTCTCCCTTTTTATCAAGCGTCTGGAAACTTAACTAACATTACTGACTGAATTCAATATCCCACATCCTGATATTCTAGTAATTGTGCCACTGCAATCTCATCTCATATGGATGTTTTCATTGAGACTTATTTGTAAAATACAGATTTTAGTTTTGTGATATGTAGGTGGGTGGCTATGAACCAAGAATGCCATTCTTGGTTGTGCCTTTATCAATTGTTTGCAAGAACTAAAGTGGACAATGGTAGCTTTATGGTCACTCTGCACTCAGCCAAGATAATTCCAATGAAGCTCTCTCTACAATGAAATGAATGTAAAGCATTAGTTCTCATTTGTTTCCCTTGCTTCTTTCTTGCTCATGCCCTTACGGACGAGTCATTCTCTAAGTGGCCTTTTCATTGCTTTTCATGTTGCAGATTGAAAATGTTGAGGTCTGCCTTAGTTTTCTAGCAGCCAGAGGAGTAAATGTCCAAGGCTTATCGGCTGAAGGTAAGAAACTGTACCAGTTTCACAAAAAACATCAATGGTTCAGAGAGGGTTTTTCATCATGTTAGAGATGGTGTATGGCCATGCACAACTCAGCTAATGAAAGAAACTTGGAGACGCATAAAATAACCATGGTGGGTAGTAGTATCATTATGTGCTTTATTATTTACATAGTTTTGCGTTTTGTAGTATTGCTTTTTATGTTAATATATGGGGTGGAGATTAGTCAATGTAACACGTATTACTAATACAGAGATTTTTTTTTAACTTGTTAAATAGATGGATAGGTGATTATGTCAGTCCTGGTAACATATGGATATAAGTGCAAGTAAATAGTATAATTCATGTACAAATATTTTGCCAATAATGCTTCCATGATATGACAAAGGAAATGAGTTAAATATGAATCATTATGAAGATATGGATCAAATATGAAGTTAATAATTCAATATGTATAAGATTAGGTAGGTGACAATATAGATTGCCAGTATTTGTAAGAACTATTTGTAAATATTTTGAGATCATTATAGGTCTGATCAACATTTATTTTTAGTGAAAGTTATACTAAATTGTTGTATCTCAACATAAAAAAGATTCCACTGGTTTTGTTATTATTTCTGTGCTCAGAGCCCTTCTCTCCTTCACACATAAAGGTGTTATTTTCAAAACCCTACCTAGAACAAACTTTGCCATAATTAAAAGGAAATTATGTTTCTAATCCTGTGCCCTTCCCCCGTCATTCATCATTGCTACATATTTCTTCCTTTCTCTCCATCTCTTCGCTTTTAATCTTATGTATCATATTTATTAATGTGAAAAGAAAGTTTTTTGTCTAACCCGACTAAGTGTGAAACAGCTCAGGAAGGAGTGATTTTAACATATTATTAGAAAATATCCATGAAATTTCTGAAACAGTTAATTATGATCAATTGCAAGAATCTGAAATTTTAAATCGTTTGGTTCTAATCTAGTGATAGCAATTTGGAAACTAATATTATCTTTAATTCTCTCATGTATACTAGAAAATACCTTAACATTTTAACTTTTTCTTGCAACTAATTTGCTTTGAAAACATTTTCTGGCACTAAAATTGCAAATATGGAACAGTTATAAATTTTTAAATCTTGTCACTAAAATAAAAAGTGAGTTTCTGCAATATAAATATTAACTTTTATTTTACTTTCTCAGTTTTACTCATATTTTAAATTTCCATTGAGCTTTTATATTTATGTGAAACTATATAATTCTATTACATATTCAGTGGCTAACAGGTTCAGATTAAAATCTAACTGCTGATTCTATTACTTAGAATTTGAATTATATTCCCACTCTGACTAGGTTTTTCTATGTAAGAAAGCAATAAATGTTTCCGTTGTTTATTTTATATCTCTTGCATAGCCATAGTAATTTTACTGATTTTGATTCATTGTTTTAAAAATATATGCATTGTTAAAAAACACATTCTAAATTTGGCATACATATAATACATGTGTATAAACTTTGTGACCAAGATCACTTAAGTTTACAGGAAGAAAACTCATTATTTTCTCAATGTAGCCTCATTGATCTAAATGACTCTCCTCTAACATAGAAATTATAAGGAATGACTGTGAGGTAGACAAAGTATCCATTGCAGGTGCACCTTGTGGGATTCAAGTGTACTACACAGTCAGGGTTAGTTTACCTGTCATCAGTGAGAAAAACCCACAGAGCTTTGCTAGTGTACCTAAACTCTAGAAGGGGACATTCAGTGACCAACAGAAAGTTTTATTTAAAATATGACCATGCATGGAGTATTATCAGACTTTACTTACATCAGTTTTCCTGATTATTATATTACATTGTAATTTCAGAAGAGAATGGAAATGAGGCATGGCGACAACGTGGTGATGTTGTGTGAGAACAGTAGGAAGGGGAGACTGAGTGTGTTATGCTCAAAATATTTTGTGTACTTGTCTGAAATTTTCTAATTTATACATTCATATATATTAAAAAGTGAGTTTCTGTTGTAGCTGAATTTGGGTACTTAATTTTATTATACAGCATTTGGAAAATTTCATATAGGATCCCTGTATGTTTGAATTGATATGTATTAAATAAAACCCTTAGAGCTATACAAGTTAATCACTATTATTTGGTTATTCATGCATGCATATAGCATGAGAGAAACAGAACACTAAAATGTTAAAAAATGGCATTCAGCTAAAAACTGATATGATATGTTCTCTGGAAGGCATATGTGCATATTTGAAAGTTAAATACATACATCCAAATATGTGTCTAGGCTGACCCATGATGATTTGGAAGCTATGTTGATGGCTGTAAACCCATCTTGATCTTAGGAGATAGATGTATGCTCAACCAGTATTTCTTAGTGCAAGAGATGAATACTTGAGTAGTTTCATTTCTCCATAGCCAAGTCCATGTGGGCAACAGCTATGTGCATTTGGGAAGGAAATAGCGGGTAAAATAAAATCATTGCCCTAAGGCAGTGAACACATCCTCTCCCAAGAGTAAAGAAAACCACAACCCATAGAGCATCTTTGTTTAGCTGGATTTGTGCCTTCTGCCCAACCCCCCACCCCTGTGACATCTCAAGCCCCTTTGCGGTGTTGGCAGAGTTGAGAAATTCGTAATCAATTGAAACTGAGTCAGGAGAGTAACTTATATTCTTATCTTCAAAGATCTGGCTTAGGATGATTACATCTAGACTTTTGTTCAGACAAGATAATCATAATCAATTCAATATATTTGACCATGCTTTACATTTTCATTTGATACAGAAATAAGAAATGGAAACTTGAAAGCCATTCTAGGGCTGTTTTTCAGTTTGTCGCGCTACAAGCAGCAGCAACACCATCAACAGCAGTACTACCAGTCCCTGCTGGAGCTTCAACAGCGAGTGACTCACACTGCTCCTCAGTCAGAAGCCAGCCAGGTCAAAAGCCAGCAAGATATGCAGTCTAGGTAAGGAAGGCGGGCTTGTGGGCAGGGGATGCACTTAAAATGAGCTTGTTTAGACCTGGTTTTACGTTTTAAATTATTGTGAGTTTAAATGTGCTTTCATTTTCATGTGACTCAGAAGTGACTTGTGGAAGAAAGGCTCAAACTCCTTTTCTTAGGATCTGGCGAGAAAGGCTGGGCATGTTTTTATGATGCACACTTTGTTTATTGTCTAATAGTGACATGCACATATATATATATGTATATATATACATATATACATATATATATATATATATATATATATTCCTGCAAGCTGTCCCTGGTGGAAGCAAAGTGGTGTGGTTTCTTCCTCTGATCAGTTACTTTACTATTTATCATGTGTCTTTTGAATTCTGGTATCGTGAGCTATAGTTACATTTTATTGATAGCTTACAATGACTAAACCTTTCCAAAGTCAATGATTATTATTCAAAGTGCTTTTGAATACTTGAGAACACACCTATTTTAAGATTATGCATTGTGTGTATATCTGTATTGTGTATATGTGTGTGTATCTGTATATGTATATGTATACATGTATGTGTGTGTGTGTGTATCTGTATGTGTGTACATGTATGTGTTTGTATAGCTTGAGTTTTGGTCCTTTCAAGTACAGCCTATGTGACTAGGGGCCCTGACTAGGCAAGTAAAATCTGAAAGGCAACCCCACTGGAGGAACATGAAACACACACTTTTCTAGAAAAGCTTCTGTCATAGTCATAGAACTATTTAACTGTCTGAATTTACATCAAGATAATTTAGGATTGGGGTGGAGAGAGAGTTCATTGATTAGGAGCTTATATGTATCTGGGCAGGGCTGAGTTCCCAAAATATATATCAGGTAGATAACACCTGAAACTCCAGTTCCAGGGACCTAATGGCTTTTGGCCTCTGCAGATACCTGTATATATGTGCCACACATAAAATCACACGGGTACACACATACACATAAAAATAAATAAAACTTAAAATTTGGGGAAGAAACAAATCAACTAGAGTTATATTCTTCATTTAAAGTTAACTAATCATGGCCTTGAATTGCATCCACCAAATAATATGCATGCAGCATGTAGGTCAGTGTTCCATGGCTAGAACTGTAGGTCACCTTGTATGAAACATCAGGAAATGGTCAACAAATATAGTTTCTACCAATGATTTTCATGTCAACCATTATTTTTGTTCCCAGAGAAATATAAGATATGTGGTTAAATTGTTTTGGTGCATAATTAGAAATAATATTTTTTTAAAGAGAAACAATGCAAAAATATATTTTTTTAAAAAAATACATAAATATATGAAACACATATAAATATTTCTCTTTTTTCTACCTATGCAATCTAAAGTACTCAACCTAAACTTACCTAGATTTTGTGTTCACTGTTCAGTGTTTGACAGAAAATAATTTAAAATATCAAAACAATTGTTTAAAAACTATTTTCTGCTTAGTGTCACTTGTTCGAGTGCAGAAATCCCAGCCAGCTTTGCTATGGACACAGTGCCCTATGCATGTAAATTCTCGACTCTTTGTATAAGATGCTTTGATTAGCAGTTGATTTGTAAATGAGAAAAAATCATACTATTACAAAGATGCCATGTGCTCCCCCATTTGTAGAATGATGAAGATAAGTTTTCATTATTCTGAATTCAGTCATATGGACAGTCTTCTGTGTATTAAGCACAACTTGGCTTTCTGTGATGTCTAGTGAAATTGTTGAGTTTCACTAGAGTGAAGGGTAAGACAAAATCAAATGGAATATGATGATGTAACTTCCTGGACTTTCTTCAGAATAAAGAAGAGGGAAGAGGAAACAAATAGCTAGTTTGTTTGGCAAGGAGACCTCAGTTCTTACTACTGACAACAGAGATACTTCCTAGAGACCGATTTAAGTAATTTGAGTGGACAAGAGGCAAGGAAGGTATTGAAGTAACTCGAGTGAAGTGATTTTGTTCGGAGTGGGCCTAGTCTGCAACGCTTTCCCTCACTTCGTTCTTACGTCTGCGATGCAGAATTTCCTACCCAGAATTCCTTGCTATTATTTCCTTTTGATGATAAATGGTTCTTTACTTCTGTTTCTCTCTTTTCTTCTTCTTTTAAGGATATTCATGGATGCTTTATAATTATATGTTATTTTTAAATATAAATTGGCTCTACTCATACCATTTGGGGAACAAGTAAATTATTTTTGTTTCAGAGGTTAATAAAAGTATTCTTTCTGTACTTTTTATTTAAGACTGGATAAACTTTTAATTTTTATTGTGCCAAATTGGATTTAATTAGTTTTTTAAATTAAAATTTTATTGTAAAGTACTTGGATAAGAAAGAAAGAAAGGAAGGAAGAAAGAAAGAAATCCACCAAAATTAACCAGATCCAAGTCTATACATCTCAGTGAATTGTGTGGTCATAATGGCCAATCTGAAGTTATGGAGCCTTATAATTTTTAATTGATACTTAATTTAATAAATTTTTAGTGTATCTGTTTTTCTAAGTATAGCATTCATGACCCTGATATAGTGGTGTTCCATGTCAATTTGTAAATGATATTTTTACACATTTTGAAAAATATAATATAATGCTTTGGTCTTCAAAGTGTATGGATCTAAGGTCTATAAGTTATAATTTATGTCAATTAATTATAATAATGTTTCTTAAGCATTTTAAAGCCCATACTAGTATCATACATAGAAAAGCAATATAATATCTTTATGTTAAAAATCAGGATAATTAATATAGAAAAAGCATTCATGCAGTTCAGTGGGAGAATGTACTTTGTTTTTTTATTTTTTATTTAAAATCATCATAAATATATCCACTATATATTAAAAATTTTGTTTTCCATTTTGAAAAGAATTCAAGGCATTTTCATAATTTAAACAGCTCTTACTTAAGCAGACACTTTAAGATTTAATCATTAAAAAGCTCACCTCTAGAATTAGGGATGAGATTGGTTTCCAAGGCCACTCCTTCTAAACTACAAAATCTTAGCAACTTCTCTGTTACTTATTTTTTTTGTTATTATAACAAATCTGGACCACAACAACTTGGAGAAAAAGGGCTTCTCTTAGATCTCAATTTGAGTTCAATTCCATCATAGCAGGAAAGTCTAGCAGCTTGAGGCAACTGCTCACATGAGAGAATGATACATACCAGTGCTTAGTGCATTATCTCTATTGGTCATTGTCACAGTGCAGCATCCCTGCCCAGGGATATGTCTCACCCACAGTTAAAATCGGTCTTCCTACATAAAATAATACAAACAAGATGATCCCTTACAGACATGCACAAAGGCTGAATAATCCTTCAGAGATACACTTGGAGACCTGTCACCCCAATGACTCAAGTATCTTTTCCCAGGTCACACTCAGCAGCCCTACATAACATCTTTGTGCTTAGGTTTCTTTCCTTGCTAAAGAAAATACAATGTAATGTCAAAAATTGTGTAGGAAGTCATATGTGTATGTACACAGCACTGAACATGCATGGCACATGCTTCTCTCCTAGACTGCAAATGGTCCTCTGTACTGGAAGCTTATTCTACATTAGCAAGTCACTCTTGCTCAGGCTAACATTACTCTGTAATATGGCTTTGCTAAAACTCTCAATGATTCTCTGACTGTCTTTTAAATTCTATAGTTTTCCTATCCCTGCTCAACACATCTTCACAGTACTTGTCCAAATTTTAATCACTTTCTAACTTAAAATTTATTTGTCTACATTCATTATTCATTATCCTAATGCTGCCATCCAAAAAGTAAATATAGCAACCGATTTTTTTTCTAATTTTGTCACTCCTAGAGTACAATCATTATCAGAGAACATTATACTCAGTAGATTTTTCATAATAAACTTTTAATGAAATATAACAACAAATCTGTATTACATCTCTTTCTAATTTAGGTGGGGAAATGTTATATTTACACCTATAAACGTAGAAAGATAGTTGTCATGGATTCTTTATAATATATGAAGCTTTGACAGATGCTTTCAAAGAAGTCGAGAAAAGAATAGCTGTTGATGGGAATTCAGAAAGAAATGGGAGTAAGTAGTTAATGATGCCGGGTACAGATGAGCAGGAGTAAGAATGTCTAATGTTTTATAGCTCAGAGAGTAACTGATTGGCAACTGATTAAGTAATTCAAATAACAAATAGACAGGATTTTGCATGTTCATAATGCAAAACATGATTTATATCTAATGTGGTAAACATGTCATTCACTCTAATCCAATCATCTTGAAATGTATCCAAGTACATAAACCTTACACTGTATCCTACAAATGTACTATTACTATGTATCAATTTAAAATGCAAACAGAAAGAATTATTAAGAAATATTTTTAGTTAAATTTTGAAACCTTTAAAGTTAAGATTTTATAAATTCATAAATTTAGTGTAATATAATTAGTGCATTTTTGAGTTACTCTTAATATTCAGCTACAGTTAGTCTCAATATGGCCATTAGAATAATTAGAGATTATCCAGGTACATATGAAGCTTTGCTTCTACTGTCTTAGATCTTGTATTGTACCCTCTTCATTTAGTCTATGTAGATTCTAGGTTTACCTTTTTTTTATGTTGTTTATGTTAATTATTACTGCCTGTGTTGCTGCATATGTCTATAGCTCTTTTTATGATTTTTTGATGTGGCTTCTGCATTTAGAATATGATATACAGATTTCCAAGATTATTACCATCTGGAGAATTGTTAAAAAGAAAAAAGAAAGAAAAGAAAGAAAAAGAAATAGGCCACATGAATGAAGTTCTTTTGCTTTGTGATGTCACTGACAGCTGAGAGCCATTTATGAGAATTGCTGCTTTCTTCTGTTTTATGTTTTGCTTGTAAGAGTCAACTGTGATAACAGATCTAGTACTCAGAGAGGACAGAGCTCATTTACAATTAATAGCACAGTCAATGTATTCAGTTATAATTAATTAGAGACTAATAAAGATATTGAGAGCATGAATAGCCTAACAAAAATGCCACACATGGGGATAAAGATATAGCTCTGCTTTTAAGAGCACTGTCTACTCTTCTAGAAAATCTCCATTCATTCCTGAGCATATGAATCCAATCAGTAATGCCAATTTAATGAATGGGTGAATTTCTTGAGGAATATCTGGTAATATATAGTAATTAAGAAGATAATAAAATATACTAATCTAGTTCATATGAGTTGTAAATATGATAGCATATGGGAAAGACAATCTTTTGTTTACTGAAAAGTATAAATAAAAAGTAAAAAAGAGAGGAGATTTGTATATATATATAAGTTTTGATCCTGGCCCAGCCCTGCAGCAGCTTATAAAATAATCACTCATAGTCTTAATGTTAATCACAAACTGGCCTATAGCTCAGGTTTATTGCTAGCTACCTCATTTATCTTAAATTGACTAATTTCTATTCATCTATGTCTATCTATCGCCGTGTATCTCCTAACTTTACCTGTCTTCCATTATATCTTGTTCCCTGGTGGCTTTCAGCATCTCTTCTGACTCTTCCTTTCTTCTTCCTTTATCTCTCTTGGATTTCCCACTGGCTGTATCCTGTCTGGTCACAGGCCAAAAGAGCTTCTTTATTAACCAGTAGTAGCAACACATACTGTGAACAGAAAGACAATCCCAAAGCTGAGATTTTTTTCCCTTAAAAATTTCTGTTGGAAATGAGCAAACGATTTCCAACCCTACTGAAGATAATTGTTGACTTTCACCACCTCATTAAATCCCATAAATAAATGGATAAGGCTTTATAGAGATGAGCTATAAAAAACCCCTAGAAGTGAACTAGCCTTAAGAAAATACATAATTGCATGATATAAATGGTACAGGTGTGGTCATCCACATCTTTTTAAGTAGAAAAACAACTGTTTCTAGAACATGGGAGATTATTCCCCAAATGGTCAATTTTTATTCTCCATTTTATTTTTGGAGAGCAAATGACAAAGTCATCTACTTCTCATGTGGATAAAGTATGACCTTAAAAGTCATATTTTACAAATGTAGGTAAAGATACTCAGGAAAGGTCTTTTACAGAACTCACAGGTTGATAGACAGAAGCCCTGGGTATGTTCTCTGAGTTCCCTGGGAGGCCCCTGGGACTCCATGACCCTTGCCACACACATTGTTCTGAGTGTCTTCTTCCATTGAGAATATTTTCCTCTCAGGGCTCTTCTTCCAAGAATCATCATTTTCTTCAGGGAGTTGTACTGCAAGTCTGGGATGCTTTTCAGCTTTTTGTCCTGGGCTTATAAATCATGAAATGTGTCTTGAGGAGTTTTAATTTAAGATGACAGAGATGCTTTGTAATTTAAGCCCTCAGGATCCTGGCTTCAATTAGTTACTTTACTGAGTTCTATGTTGTGGTTTATCATGTGTTCTTTCTTAAGTCTAAGACTCAAAGTTTTAAGAAAATGAAAACAAGTAGGAAAATTTATGAATCTTAAGGATACAAAAGCATGATCTTTTCACCCCTAGATAAATGAAGGAAAATTTTTCTTTTATGGCACTGGGAAACCAAGAAGATTGATGGTGTTAATATTAAATATAAACCTAAACTCACATATGTGTGAGTGAGCGTATGTGTGGGAAAGACAGATTGACACACACATGTATATGAGCACATGCACACTCATTCATTCAAGTATCTATAATGCATATATTTTGTTTATGTTTATATATTTATCCTGTTATATAAACACTAGACAACCGCTGACACTTCTGATGCTGTGAAGACTTTTTTGTATGGTTTTGATTTTTAAGAGTGTGCTCATGTGAATTTCCACAATTGCCAGTGGAGTGACATGGATGAGAACTTAAGCTGGTGATAGACTGTAGTTTTTCACCTCTAATGTTAGAAAAGGTTATAGAAGAGACTATCAACAGATTTATATGTAATGCCTAGCTATGACAACATCTAGCACAAAACCACCAAATTCACTATTTTCATTTCCCACTTAAACATAATATCTCATGTATTATCAAATATATTGGCTTACCAGAAACATTATGAGTCTAAATTCTGTCCCCCAATATATCACATCATTTAATCAGTCAAGTCCATTCCACTTCTAAATTTTATTAAACTCATAAAAATATTTCCAAGTGGTGGTATCTTTATAATTAAAAAACCATAAAAATATTCAATCTTTTTCATACTCAGTATAAGTACACACATATTTAAATATCTTATTAATGGCTCCTCTATAGTTAATAAAATATTATTCTACCATTAATTTTAATTCATCTCTTTTTATTGTCTTTTGATTCACAATGAACTATCTTACAATTAATTTACCTAATAGAAATATATTAAGCCTCAGTTTTTTCCCAAACTGTCAACAGACATTGCAGTGTAGCCTAAAATATAATAAATGAAAAAGAGGTTTTCTTTATAAGGACTATATTCAACTGATGAACTGGAACAATTTTGAAAAATCAACCAAATAAACATTTATCATTTTATGAGGAAAAGGAAATTTAACATGTAGGAGTCATATTTTTACAAACGTAAGCAAAGATTATCAGGAAAGGCTCTGCCAAATAATGACTTTGACCTAGGAGGGAACTTGCTGTTTGGATATCTCAGAGTATTGTCAGTTTCATTTTGAGACGAGAAAATAGCCATTTGTGCTGGATCTGGGGAGAGGAGGCATTGAAAGTGCAAGATGAAATTCAGAGAAAGACAACTGACTCTGTCACTAGAGTTGAAATTTGGGCTTTTGCTCCATAGTACAGTGAGAAGCTATTGTGTGCCATGAGAAGAGATAGGAACAGAAGTATAAGGCAAAGGCTGATTCATAGAGAAAGCCTCTACTGTGCCAAGAGGTGTGGTCAGAGAGTTGAATTCCATATGCTCTTTGAGGGTAGCATCAGTAGAATAAGCTAATAGATTTGCATTGGAATGGAGGCCTAGAAAAGAGGTGCTGGAATTGTAGTAAGTAGCTATGAGAAGATGTTTCTTTGTCCTGAAAAGAAAATACATGTAGGATAAGTTTGTTTGGTAGACAGAAAGAAGTTAATTCATTGACCCACATATCAGTTTTGAAATGTTTGTAAGAAGGACATTGGAATTGGGAGAATGGAGTTTATGAGGGAGATATAGTCTATAGATACACATTATGACGATATAGTATATAGCTATAAAACTCTAGGAGGCTAGATGCAGTAAATCACCAAAAGCTCTATATGGATGATGAAACTAAGGCACTGGTCAGTAGCTTACCAGTGTTTATAGAGGTTAGACTATAGTAGGACCCAAAAGACGAAATCATAGAGTCACATTACAAAATAAAACACTAACTAGACAAACTTGGTGTCCTAGAAAGAAAGTGAAGAAAATGTTCTCAAGAAATGGGAATAAGATCAGTTATCATAGAGACACCCTCCCCCATGATCCAGTGACTTTCTAATAGTTTATGCCTGTGTTTTTTTCACTAAGTGTCCACTGCAACCACGTGACACAGATGTTAACCATACTTTTCAGTTAAAGAAACCAAAAGTAGATAGATTTGTTTAACTCTGCAAAGTTTCACAGATACTAATCTTTTAAGTTGAATCCAGGAAATGTGACCCAGAGCTTTGTTTTCTCAAATAGTCAATGGGAACTCTACTGCGTGGAACCTTGCAGGCCAATAGGACTGCTAAAGTGTATGCTAAAGTGACCGAAGGTGATAATATCAGTCAAGTTCATGCTCTGGTAGCTCCACTGACGTCTGTTCAGTAGGAATTAAGATGAGAGAGAGGAAAAAAAATACTTTCAGATGTATATAGATGTCAGGAAAGTAAAGATTCTAGTGACATTGTATTTTATACCTCTAGCTTTTCCATTGGTTATCTTTGCAAATTTATATAATGAAGCAACATTGTTATCTTTTTTAAAAAATATCCTAAATGTCCCTTTTTTGCCATCACATAAAATATGATAGATTACTTCTACTCAATTTTCCTCCTCTAGACCATAAACAATGTTTCCTTTTATAATTTTTGGTTTCATTTTTGTACGTCTTTGTTTTATTTTCAATTTTTATAAGATTAATATTTCTTCTGTGAATTATTCTCACATATTTCAAGTATAGATTACCTTGGGAGTTGAAACTGTTGTTTTACCTGTTTGTTAAACATACATATCACAAAATATATTCAGAATTAAGAATATGACTCTTTTTTGTCAAGCCGTTTTTTTTGTTTTAAGTCTCTACAGAATGTTGCTGTTTGTTTAAATTTAAGCATAAAATAGCAGACAGCTTTGAATATTGAGCAGAGTTCTTTTTAAAATTCTTTGGTTGGACCAGTTCAGACTTTTATAGGCCTCTTTCCATACCTACATTTTACATTGACATTCCTCTACTCACTTTGGTTTTACAAAATCTATTTCAAAATCTCTTGCTCAAATTTTTAAAATAATAATTTAAATTATTTAATTTAATTTATTTCTTCATCTTCTCCTCTGCATATTTTCACTTCTTATCTTGCCCATTGTTTGTTTCTAAACCCTTTTGATGGCTTATGACCTTGATTTATTTTATTTGACATATGAACTTAATGAATTATTATTTCTTCACCAAATGGCATCATATCAGAGAAACAAAGAATAATGAATATCTGAATTTCAGATGATATGGGGACAGTCACTCTATGTTCTAATATTTTTTCTTCACAAAATTACAATCATTTAACTACATTTCCCCGGTATTAAAATTTTCCTCTATATACTGGCCTTTCAAAGGAACTGTCAGAGTTTGTGTGTGTGTGAGTGTGTGTGTGTGTGTGTGTGTGTGTGTTGAGAGAGAGAGAGAGAGGGAGAGAGAGACAGAGAGAGAGAGAGAGAGAGAGAGAGAGAGAGAGAGAGAGAGAGAGAGAGAATGGGGTCTCTTGAAGTAGACTTTCACTCAAGTAGCTGGAATCTCTATCCTCCCAATGCTGGGTTCATCACTATGCCCAGTCACTACTGGGTCTACATCATTCTTTAAAGTGTAAAATGTGTCTCATTGCAGAGCTATATTGCACAGGAAATGTATGTGTGATTCATCCCTTTTTAAAAGTTTACCATGGGAAGTTTTAATGCTGTGTTTATGTATTTTATAAACATTTCCCCAAATATTAAAAAATTGGTTTCAATTATACTTTATTTTTAGTTCTCAAATAAAGCAAAAGCATATAGACTTGATTATTTTACTTACGGTATTATATTTTAAAAGTTTACTATATGGTAATCAGTTTTCTAATGAACAATATTCCCCCAAATTTTAACTTACTGACTTAAAATGGAAATTGCAACTGTCTGCAAAACTACAATAATCCTATCTTTGTGTCCATTGCACCATGTACCTTCTTATCACTAACTCAATATGGAAAATCAAGCTGTAATCAGAGACCTGGTGGGTGAATATAGAGAATCCATTCCAGGGGACAAATCTTTAGTAACCAAAGCAATTTCTCCCATGTGAATTTAATCATCTATCTCTATTACAAAGTCTTATTTCTTCATCTTCTCCTCTGCATATTTTCACTTCTTATCTTACCCATTGTTTGTTTCTAAACCCTTTTGATTAACCTCTTCTTATTATAAGTTATATTTCACATAAACATTTTCTACCCCTAAGACCAAGAGGTATACAATGAGAAATGTTTTAAAACCCAGCCATCATACAATTATATGAACCACAAGCACTGATGGCCATATATAACTTCACAATAAATTAGAAATAACTTGAAAATAAAAACTCAAAAAATTAATGATACTCTCCATATATGTTAGAGAAATAATTTTAAATTATTACTTTAAAAATTTGGTCATAAAGGGTCATTTTATGAACAAATAAATTAATAAATATGTTATAAACATACTCTGTACTTACTACTGTGCATTTTAAGTCTCTGCAAATATTTATTCTTTTTTTTTTTACTAATCTGAATGGCCTTCGTCAAAATTAATTTAATTTCTTGAGTTAGAAAAATAGCTTAAGTCCATTTCTAGAGTTTAATTTATTTTAATGTGGTTGCATATCAAACTTTTGTAATTAAGCTCTCAGCATATTGAGATGTAGTTTTCCTGTGCACTGAAAATGATGGTTGAAAATAAAGAGCTACAGAACAACAGAGGATTTTCTAAAAGCTAAGTATAAGGGGAAACATTGTGGAAATGTGGTTTATGATGACCATGAGCCTAGTTTCCTGGGATTTCTCTATCTTGAAGTGGGAAGCTTCAAAATAGCAAGAGACTTGATGCTGTAATATCCTATCAGTGATCTCTCTCTCTTTCCTGTCTTGAGATCTGCAAGATGTGCAGGTGACTTCATTAACTGTCTGCAGAAATTTCAGCTAAGGCTACAGTTATAATGCTTGTTCATGCCATGGTCTGCTGATGGTGTAAGTTGTCACTGTAAGCTATCTCAAATGCCAGGAGGATGTTATTTCAGCCACCCAGCTACTAAAAAGAAATGTGTATGGTGGGACTACATTTCTGATTCATTCATGAGTTAGTGAATTTTTAGCAAAATTTAAGCATGTGTCTAAGATATGTCAGAACATATTCTGAAGTGCAGATGTTAGCAAAAGGTCTTTGGTGGGTTTTGAAGGAAACTAGATTGCTTAGAGATACAAAAGATGTGATGGTTGAAGCTGTTCTTTCCACAAGCAGTTTGTTTGTTGATCATCATTTTATAGGAATTTGCAAAGGTCTTGCTTAGGAGGGATCTTCTATAGTAAAGAAGAATCTGGATTTTAAAATGATCTTTAATCTTGATTTGGGGTATATGATTCAACTATATTAAGAGTTTCTTACATGCATATGACAAGTTTGATCAAATCCATTCCCTACTGTCTCCTAATCTTTTGATAACCCCTTAACTCACATAACCCTCCAATTGCACACACCCTTTATTTTTTAAAACCCACTGAATCCACTTAGTGCTGGATTTAAATGCATGATGGTAGCACTAAAGCATACAGCCTTTCAGGAGCGGCATCCCTGAACAGAACATGTGTTCCTTCCCTAACACCATCAGTTACCAATAGTTTTTCAGCTATGGTTGAGGCCTGTCCCAACAGAAGGAGTATCAAGGCATTGTTCTACTTTGAAATTGGTCCAGGGTATCATGACAGTTAAAACCAAAGAAGTATGGGTGATATCAAGTTATAGTTGATGGGAATTCTACATCTAATAAGCTGATGTTTGAGCTCCAAGCTTTGAAACTTTTTATAGTAGTGGGGAAGTGAGGCTGTTTATAATGTAGAAAGACAGTCTTGAAGACAAGGCTAAACAAAATTTCTATTTTTATTGAGTTCTCTGTTTCTGATACATTTTAATAGAATAAAAGATAACACAATTATGGAACCAAGTTTAGGGAAAGAAAAAGCAGAATGATATGAAAAAATAAAATGCAACTTTAGAGTTTGGAGGCTTGAAATTCTTTTGGATCCTCTAGCTGTTGGTGTCTACAATGTGATTGTTCACCTAGAGAGGTGACAGGGATAATAAGTAGATGGGGAAACATTAACTTAACAATGTCTAAGTAAATGAGACAGTAGAAGCGAAGGAGTTTACTTAAGGAAAGAGCAGAAAATAAAGAAAAACAGAAGTCAGGAGGTCACAGACACTAATGAATAAAGCATCCATCAGGGAGAATTATCTTTCATTCATTCTGAAATAGAACAGGTTTGTTTTTTAACCTATGAAAAGCAAATTGCTTCACCAAAGAATTTCTCATCTTCAGAGGTATTTTATCCTAGCTTTTTAAGTTATTTGTGGATTTTCAAACATGAATTTATAAACATATAAAACGCTGAACTATAATATTTTAAAAATATGCTCTATTTTTTGGCTTACCAAAATATTTTTATTTTATCTATTTTTCTATTTTATTTATTTTCTATTTTATTTTATTTCTATTTTTCTATTTTATTTATCTGTTTTATTTCTATTGCATAAAACAAAACACAGTGTTTGAAGTTAGGGCACTGTTAGAGTATGTATAGATTTAAGAGTTACTTTGGGAAAGGATCAGATATTGAACTGAAATGACCATACGTGTAAATTCTTGAGTACAAATACTGTCACGTCAAAAGTGGCCTGTATACAATAAAGGAAGTGGTTTGGGGAACACAATGAAGCAGTATCAGTTTTGAGAAATGAAAAACGTTATGTTTTACAGGATTCATCACAATTTTAGACTGCTCAGGAATTCTTCAATGTGAATCTGAATTCCATTACATGTTACTTTCAATTTTTATAAGACATACAATTGACCCAGATACTTTTCTTAGTCATGTGTAATTAAATTGTCAAAAAGTTGGTATATATAAAGTTTTCAACCTCATTTAACAGATGGTGAAACAGACAGAGAGAGAGTAGGTGATTGTCTTATTTAGGGTTTCTGTTAATTTGAAAAGACATCATGACCATGGCAACTCTTATATAGAAAACATTTAATTGGGTTGACTTACTTCCAGTTTCAGAATTTCAGTCCATTATCATCATGGTGGGGAGTATGGCAGCATGCAGGCAGACATGATACTGGAGAAGTAGCTGAGAGTCCTATATCTTACAGGCAAGAGGAAGTCCACTGACACACTGAGCAGTATCTTGAGCATGGGAAACCTCAAAGTCTGCTCCACAGTAACACACTTTTTCCAACAAGCCCACACCATCTCCAACAAAGCCACACCTCCTAATAGTATCAATCCCTATGAGATTTTGGGGGACAATTACATTCAAACTACCACAGTGGGTGATGAGGCAGCAGTCGTAGTGGTCTACCTCTAGGGTCTGTGTTATGATCAATCTACTAACTCTTTTCTCCCAAACTTTCAGTTTATTCTTTGACAGTAAACATTTCACAAATCACTCTTTGTCCATTTGTCTGGAATTTCTGTGTTTCTATATCTAAACTTGAAATAAATGTAATTTCCATTATATATCCAACTATACTTTCATGAAGAACCCATAAATTAATAATACATGTTTTCGGGCTATATTTCTGTAAGTATATCATTATTTATTGCCATTTAACTCTAATTTTAATAAATTAAATCTATTGAGTATTGTGTTAGTACATGGCCAGTGTTCTCTAAGTGTCTTTTTATTATTTATTCATTGTTTTATCTTATGGATGCAAATAGTCTTCTCATAATGAGAGAACCATGGCACTAAATTATATATCCAGAGAGCTATGTGTGTCCTTTATTTTAAAAAAATGTATGAATGGAAAACATGTATCTTACTCATTTATCACTTTGAAGTAAATTGTTCTCAAAGCATCTATGCACCTTGTAAGAGAGTGATTAAAGTAAAATTATACCCTACTGTGGAAGTAAGATTTATTATACAGAGTAAATTATGAGGGCCTTGTTAAAATGCAAGTTCTAAGACAAGATGTATGGGGTGGGAGTGTAGACAGTATATTTCTTACAAGTCTCGCATGGTGCCTGGGTGATTGGTCACCTGTGTTTTATAAATAATGCTGAGATAATGGGTCAGTGTAATAGTGGTGATGATTGAGGGAGAACTTGGTGGCTAGTAAAGATCTAGTAACAGGACTAGATACTGACCTCTGCAGCAATTGAGAGGGAAATTGAAAGTAAATCATGATCCTATGAATAAAACTAAATAAGTAGAAGAATCGCATTGGAATTTTGGAAATGAATAAAGACAGATGTTGAGTTCACTATGGTGGGTGAGCATGATCATGTAATTGGGTAAGTCTTCTAAATGCTTGATATGAATGTTGCAGTATGAAGAAGTTAGTTCTAGAATTTAGGTGAAATCTTCATTAGAAATAAAGAGATAACATTGTTTGAGGAAAAGATATATTCTGTACAGAGAAAAACTCATGCCTTTAAGAGTTGAGAGAAAGAGATATAATAAAAATAAGAGAAAGAGACAACAGAGGCAGAACACAGGCTAGGTCATTATGACAGGTGAAGATGTAGAAAAACAGAGAACATGGCTGATGCCAAGACAATCAAAAGCAATGAAAATGAACAAAGCTTCAGCGTTGCTCAAAACAATGACCTCACACATCTTTGCAATGGGTCTTACTTATAACCTCAGCCCTTAGGACATTGGCCATCGAGGGTAATGGCTCACAGTCCATAGTGAGAGCTATGTATTTTGATTGTGCCTCAGTAAATGAAGCAGAAAAGAAAAGCATGTGCTCATCAACACAAAAATGCCTTCCACGTGCTAAGGTGTTCCCTTTATACCAAGCTACAATAAGCCTATGGACATTCCAACCATAGGCTGCTTCAGAAGAATGAGGAATGACCTAGAGGACAAATCATGACCACAAGAAATGTTTCTCTTGCCTAAATCTTCTCTGTTCAGCAACAGAGCAAATTGATCACTAGCAGTAAGAACCCAGTGTTCCTTCATGAAATTTTAGCTCCCCATTATTATTCTAAGGTGTTTATAACTGCTAATGACTGTCCATGTATTCCATGTGTGACTGTGTAGAGGTGCAATTCTCCCAGGAAGTGATTCTCCATAAAGGCTTCTACCCTTGCCTACTATACGTGTGCCAGTGGACACTTGAATCTTGAGCCTAATATTATTTTCCCTAACTACTGTCTTTTCAAATTTTTAATAACATAGACATCAATTTAAGCTACAAATTTGCATGTTGTGGACAAAGTGTTAACTCTCCAAAGTTTGGATTAATTAATGTTTTCTTATATTTCTTTGAGAAAAGTATTTGATTTAAAAAAAAAAAGGTTGAGAGTCTACTGGGGTGGATCAGTGAATAAAGGGACTAGTTTATATATTAGAACTAAGTTCTAACTTCCTGATTCTACAACATGGCAAGGGAAAACCAATCTCAGAATTACCTTCTGATATCACATGTGTGCTATGGCATGAACACACGCACCACTACTCATACTAAAATAAATTGTTAAATATAATTCAAGAATGTTCAGAAATTATCAGATGTTTTTAAGGATTTGGGGGTTTTTTGATATAGCTTAACTATGTAATTTTTAACTCTGGTGCAAAGCTTTCTTTAAACAAAAAAAATTATTGAAAACTTCTTTTAAAAATTGTGCAGTATTAGGTATCAACAATAATGTATGAGTCATAAACTCAGTTGCTTTTCAAAGTATTTGGTTTAAAAAAGCAAATTGGAGTTAATCAAACTCTCATCCTTTTACTGTTCTGGAGAAGAAACATCTTATAAATGAAACTCTATTTACTGTTTCATAGGCAGTTAGAGGTTAAGGTTCTATAAGATAAATAATTAAATATCTATAATGTATAACATTTCACAACATAACTTTAAGATTGACAATGAGAATTTTTGCTATAAGAGGTATGCTGTGTTATTTCATAGGGCATTCATAATCAAAACTCACAGCATATGTGTTACATTACCATAATTGTCTGATTGATTTGTTCTTTATATATGTCTATGTGTGTTTCAATTGCATTTCATTAGCTCATAACTTTCTTATAAGTTTGCACTTTTCTTTTCATGTTCAAAGAATTCCTTTAATTCATTTTCTCTGTTTCTTCTCATACAGTCTCACAGCCAGGTATGCAGCTCAGTGTATTCACAGTGGAATTGCAACCAGTCAGAAAAAGCCTACTAGGTCAGTTCACGTCTCTAATCTATTGTTTGTTAGTGATATTCAAGTAAATGCCAGTGATATGCTGTCCAGTCACTTTAAATTTTTTAAAACATAACACACTTCCAAGAGAACTGTTTTGAGCACTCAGTTCTCCCAAGTGGATTTTTCTATGGAGATCTGGGGATGAGTATGTTAGCTGATTATATGGGTGTAGAAGTCTGGCTTTAATTGAGATTTAGTGATGCACAGTGATATACTGGGCAAAAGCTATGTCCTGGACTTAGAGTAAGCTAGGAAAAAATGGTCTTGAACCTTTGAAAAGGTCACAGATTATGGAGGTTCCACAATAAGATTTTTTAACTATTTTGAAATAAGGATATGTTATTTGTTGCCTTCTTTAAAAACAGAATTGAGTTGATTGATTTATGTGGGGCAATTAACCTAGGATGAAATTCTGTATATAATAAGTTAAGTTTCTTCTTTGATAGAATATGTATTTAAAGATACTATGTATTTGTACTTTTGTAAAATAAGGATGTATAAAATATTGGAAGAGCTTTATTTTTGCTTGTGTTATCAATAACAGAATAACTTGGCAGTTCATGCCAGCTGAACGAAATCAAAGCAAGGATTTGTATCCTGCACTGTGCCACTATGTGCATTCTCCTTCCCTGAGAAACTGTCATGGGGTGATGCATTACTCACTGCTTTCTATGTGAGTCAAGCTGCCCAGTGCTTCATCATAAGAGCTGTTTCTGATGACTCAATGGCATCAGTACATTTACCCTGCCTTTTTAAATGAATTTCCACAGTAGTAAAACCTTATTCTGGTGAGAAACATGTTTAACATTACATTTTATAAATTACAACAAATGACAAAAATTACTATACAAGAAGACAGTGACACGCCATGAACAGTGATCACCTTCATGACTCGTGTAAAGATGTGGGCATACATGGCATCCTCTAAGTCCTTCGTTCTAATGGAACTTTCCTGTGTCACACCCTCTCTTTCTTCTCTCCTTTTTTTCTCCATCTCATTTCCCTTTTTATTGCTTTGATGAATAATCTGGAGGCCCTGGCTGCCTGTCAAATTAGGGTAATGAGAAGAGCAAATGTATCTTTTAATTTGTTTTAATTTGTTCTTCCGAGGACTGAAGATCACTTAACTTCATGGGTCATGGTAAAAACTAAAATGCATCTTAATTGCTTTTTAGAAGTGGGTCAAGTTTCATTGCAAACAGGAGAAGTTCAAGGACAGACTGTTTACACACGAGTTTGGAATGAATTTCAAAGTCTGTAGTTATATCTACAGAAATTACTCTCATATTTATTGGGATTGGGACATTTGGCCCAATTAATTATTTGACTGCTCTCTATGGAGAATAGTCACTGGTACTGTAAATTCCTAATGTCTGTTGTTATGATGTTGTAGTGACAACCTCTTGCATAGCTATTTAGAAAAAAATAAAAGCTGGAATTGTTTGGGAAAGATTCTAATCTTGTATATGACAAAACTTCAAGTGGCTGGGGAGACTATTAGCTGCATGTGATTAAACTACAAAGTACAGTTAAGAATTTGAAACTCTTAACTGTCTCTAACATTAATGCAGTTTTAATATTTGTATTTTCCTGATGCTCATTACATTTTGCAGTTCTACAATTATAACAGATTTATGTGGGGGGCTTTCTCAAATCAGGTAGTAATTTAGACATGTTACAAAAAAAATTAAATTTTTCATTTTTAAAAAGATCTGTGAAAAGGTCAGCACTGTATGTACTATGTTTTGGATTGATTGATCCATCTCTCTTTTCAAATAGAAATTTTCAGAGCAATGCACAGTTTCATTCACACGGTGGCAGCACATGCCCACAATGCTGGCACCGTTCATGTCATGTCTCAACTGTGTCTAAGCTAGTTCCCTTACATTCTAAGTCTTATTTCATGTGGGTGGAGCTTATGACGCACGTGTAAAATGGAATAGTAATGCAGACTAAAGCCTAGGTACAGTTCATGAATAACTGACAAGTGAAATTTTAAAGAAAAAAAAACAGTAAAATGTAAACAGATCCAAACTGAAGCTTAATGATAGTCTTAATGAAATAGTGTCAGGTTACAAGTGTCTATCAAGCTGATCTGAAGATGAGAGAGATAACATGCATTTCCACTTGACTTGTTCTTCATACACAAAAGACACTGAAACTGCCTCCACTCTAGATATATTTCAACTGTCATTCTACTCATAGTGTGTGGGGTTTTTTTGTTGCCCCCCTCCCCTAGGTTAGCACCCTGTTTTGTCCTATGCGATGAGGTGGTCACATGTGAGAAAAATCACCAATATATATCTTGGTCCCTTTTTTCACAAAAAAAGAAACATTTTTGTTATATGACAACCTAGCTATGTATAATCATGACCTTTGGTCACAGCATTATGTTTTAACGAAACTTACAAGCTTAAGCTTAGCTTGTCAAAATATCATTGTGTTTGCCTTTTGTTCAATAATTTTATTCTTTCCATTAATTTTTCAAGTCTTAGGAAAAGCTACATTAGCTAAATATATGTTCCATACACTAAAAGAGATATTTTACCAACTGTGGATAGCTAAGTAATATGGTAGGAACTCTATAAGGTTTAATGTCATTGTTACTCTTGTCATATAATTTATGATATTTTTAATGTGAACATTTATTCATCTGAGTAAGGATATTTTTATAACTAAAGGCTATTTGTTTTGATTTTCCTATCTTCAGAGCATGCTTATTAAGAAGTGAAGCCAGCTTTTTCTCCCTGTTCCATCGTTTTCTGCTAAGGAAGTCATAGAAGAGCCAGTGTTGTGGGTTTCCCACCAACTCTTCCGTGTCCACACTTCCCTTCTTCTTACATTTTGAAGTGTACAATAATGATGTAATTTTTCTCATGCTATTTCAGGCTTCCAGGGCCCTCTAGGGTGCCAGCTGCCAGCAGCAGCAGCAGCAACAAGGCTCAAGGAGCCTCCAATCTGAATAGGAGAAGTCAGAGCTTTAACAGCATTGACAAAAACAAGCCTCCAAATCATGCAAATGAAAATGAAAAAGGTAAGTGTGCATCTGTCACATCATTCTGCTCCCAGTCTAACACATGTCTTGTGGATTGACACACAAATTTTGATAGCTGAACAGCGGAACAACTTGATAATGGGAATTTTATCAGAGTGGTTTCCTAGCCCTCACCATGAGTTCATGTTTCTAACATAGATTGTTAATTATAGAGGCAAACATAAAATCTGTTTCATGAGTCACCACAGATGTGTATAAATAGCGTTTTCTTAGGCCTTTCATGTTTTAAGAAAGTTTTTCCTGAAATCAAGAAGCTGTCTTAAATTGATTTGAATCCTTATGTCAGTTAACATAAACAACAAAAATGTGGGAAGCAATGTGGATGCATCAAAAGTTGAGATGCAATGAAGTGTGGTAGTCTACATCTGTAATTCCTGTACTGAAGAGGTAAAAATAGGAGGGATGCTGAAAGTTTAGTTATGGGTTACATAGTAAGTCCCAAAATAGGCAAGATGACAGCATATGGGTGCATTTCAAAACAATAAGAACAACAACCAGTAGATATATGTTTATGATAGATGTTTGTCTTTGTATAATCTATTTATTTTTATTTTATGTCGATTGCTGTTTTGCCTGCAGGTATATATGTGTGATGATGTCAAATACCTTGGAACTGGAGTTATAGACAATGAACTGTAGGTTGCCATGTGGGTGCTGGGAATTGAACCTGCGTCCTCTCTGGAAGAGCAGCCAGTGCTCTTATCCATTGGACCATTTCTCCAACCCCTAGTGTCTATCTTTGAAAGCAGCAGTGATTGAAAATGTTATGATTCCCCAGCTTTCCCAAAGGATCAAATTATCCATATCTATAGCTTCTTAAAATATTACTTACTAGAAACATAATATCACAAAATGAATAGTTAAAAAATGACACAAGTATGTGTGTGAATGGTAGATTATAAATTACATACCATGCAGTTCTCTGTGATTTGCAAAGTATACATTTTTAAAGGAACTGACTTGCGACCTTCCCATCTAGATCAAGGATCAGTAGAATAAATGTATACCTTATGCCTTAATCCTAGGGAAATCAAAAAACTGTGTTTTGTTAATATTATAGCTGTTGGCATAGTCTTTCCAAATCAGTAAAATGTCCTATTTCTTTTCGTAGTACCCCACCCAATGTAGGATAGAATATGAAGCTAAGAAGGTATTTATGTTTAGTCAGGAGAACTATTGGAAGGCTTAATTTGAATGGTTAAACCAAGCATGAGCTATTTTGTACAGGTAAGATAATTACCACTTCTGTCAAAAGGGAATTAGGCAGCATTCTCTTACTCAGACCTAAATTGACACATACAATCTTCAATGAGACACTGTTTTGTGAGAATTTTTCCATTTGACTAAAGCAAATTTTAGAAGATTATACCCCATAGATAGCAAAGCAATGTGTCTTCATGCCTGAAATATCTCCTGCTTTTGAGTCCAGTGGTGGGAAGGGGAGAGAAAATTTAGTATGCGTTTTGAAGTCTTATGCTTTAAGATGAAGAAAAAAGCCTCCTTTTTGTAGCCAAGTGATTAGACATTCAGTGATTCATAATGACCAGGAAAATTCAAAATTTTAATGAAAAAGTTGTTGCTGGCAGAATCCATTAGCTTTTAAACCATTCTGAAACTCTGATGCTAACTCCCTATTTTGCTATCTTAATCCATGCATGATTCCAACACACATTTTTAAACAAAGAAAGAGTATTCTCTTCAGCAATTAATCCAAGGGATATTTAATTATTTATTATATTGTTTAATACCACAAATACATCTACTTTTCAAACCCAATTTTAATTACTCTTCTTTTACAAGGTTGGTAATTCGGAACATTCTTTGTTTTTATTTCATTTAAATAAATGTATTCCCTTAAAGATTTTTACTTTTCTTGGTGACAAAAGAAATGGAAATAGACATTTCTAGTTGGAAACAAACATTTTCCTCATTCTGTGACCTTAGAAAGTGTTCAATGAGTTCAAGCTGATACTATAAGCATATACTATACAATTTCTAGAGGAGGCCAGCAAGCTTGCAGACACATGTGTGCATGGACGACAACTAGTTATTAAAATACTCATATTGTCATAAACATACATTGTGCATAAACATATATGTGGTACCATATATATGTACATATATATTGTGTGTATATACATAGACACTATATTAATTTCTATACATTCCTGCATAACTGATACTAGAAAAGAGATTTACAAGTGATCTAAAAATTTTGGTACGGTGAAAGTGTTTGTATCTCTGTTATTTCAAAGTCTTCATTTCTAGTTTCTCAAAGTAAAACTCTGAAGAAGAACAAGCATTTATGTTTTACCAAGGATGCTGATATGATCCTAGAATCTTAACATTAGTATGTAGCAATATTTCTAATCACCACAAGGTGGAGACAGATACAATGCAATATGTGGCCTTGATCACTTACTAAGGAAAGCAAAAAGTATGACTTCATTTTAAGTAGAGCTAATTGAAATTTTCAAAACATTTGGAAGTGTATATAGCTTTTCTCCTTTAGGTTAGGAAGTTGTAGGGGGGGGGAATTTGGAACCTAAATGAAGAGGAAGTAGGGAAGCTACACTGTGCAGGTCGTTTTGGAGGTTTGTGGACATTTGTTATACATTAAAATGTAGGCATTAAGTGTCAATAAATTGACAATAGCGTTAGTTAGACTCACATGATATAGTCATTTGGTGTCTGTTTTACATGTACAACCCATTTGCTATTACAGTTATTTGTAACACAGTTATCTGTGTCATTGGATTCAATGCCATTGTATAATTGTGCTCTGTCTCTCTGTCATCTCAGTTTGGAAAGCTCAGCTACTATTTCTGTACCACACTTGCCTGTCTGTAGCCGCCATGCTCTCTTCCATGGTAACCTTGAACTATTGCCCTCAGAAAATTTAAACTCTCTGTAGATTCTTCCTTCTACCAGTTGCCTTGGCCATGGTATCCATAGCAATAGAAAGATCACTTAGACAGGTAACTACTACAAAATTCTTCTATCAAAGCATTTAAACTTAACATCTTAGTTGAAACTTTGCAGCACCATCACACCAAGCTCTAAGCTTTTTTTAAAAAAACTCCTTTTCACTAGTTGGAAACTTAGCTGGGTAGGATCTTGCCCTGAGATCACCACCCTCTTTCTTCTATTTCTTAATCTGTTTATCTCCTTGAGCCCAGAATTTAGCTCCATTCCATTTCCTGGTCCTCCTTTTCTCCTCACATTTTACATTTTGTATTTGAACTTGCTCAGCTTTTCATTAGAAATTTTCATTAGCATGACTGCAAATAACCACATGAAAGAGTATATACTAGGCTGTTTTGAGATTTTCTCTGCCAATGGAATTAGTCCAAAACTCTTTACTTTAGCCAGAGGCAGCCACATTCTTCACCAAAATATCACAAGAAAGATCTCTAGGCAACATACTACAATTCTTCTCCTCTAACACTTCTTGAGCCACAGTTCAAATACTCTTAGCCCTTCTTTCTTCCATGCACCTACTGGTCCATAAAGCAGCAGTTAAAACATTTCACTGCTTTCCTAACCCAAATACCCAAAGTCCATATTATTCTAAACAAAACATGGTTCATTTTTATCATATGCAATATCCCAGTCCCTAAAGCCAACTTCTTTTTAATTCTGGTTCCTATTGCTGTTAAGAGATTCCATGACCATGGCAACTCTTATAAAAGAAAACGTTTAATTGGATGACTTACAGCTCAGAGGTTAATGTATTATACTCATGGTGAGACATGGCAGCACACAGGCAGACATGGTGCTGGAGAGGTAGCTGAGAGTTCTATATCGTGAGTAGGCAAAAGGAAGTGGTCTGAGTCACTGGACGTGGCTTGAGATCTCAAAGTCAGCCTCCACAGTGACACACCTACTCCATCAAGGTCACACATCCTAACAGTGCTACTCCCTATGAACTTATGGGAGCCACTTACATTCAAATTAACACACCCTCCATTTCCTCTTCAGAAAAGGTATGATCTTTAAGAGACAAAAGCCAAAGAGGACATCAAAAAATAAATTTATGAAGACTATTTCAACAGCTAATAAATTTCACTTTGTCACAAAATAGTTTCTAATTTTGGGTATGACCAAAACAATAACAATTAAAAAGAATTTTCCAAGGTTATAATTTTATAATGAGAGAATTATGGATATGTTATTTGATTTTTAGACATGTATTGATTATTTCTTAGTTACTAGAAATTGGAATATTTAATTTGAATGCTTTAAAATGTTTTATTTAGTATTTAAAATGAGTTTACTGATTTAATGGAATTGTTAAACAGGATGAACAAAATGTTGAGAATTATTAGTCAGGGGAAGCTTAAGAAGTTGGATTCATTATACTAATGTATGATTGTTTAAGAAGATCTATGTTTAGGACCAAGAGTACAGCTCAGTATTAGAGCCTGGTATGGATGAAACTTGCCTCTCAGTTCTTCAAAATTTAATTATTAAAAAATAAGAAAGATATTTTGTTTGAAGAATTAGCCAAATTAAAGATTCAGACATCTCTAGAATTTGTAAATTGCAGTAAGTATTTATTTATGAGAACAGTTTTACTTCCATATGGAAGAAAAGCAAACTGTTCAAAGCACAGTAGTGTTAGTTGGTATGATAGGTGGTGGGAGGGTACAGGGTGCATTCTGAATGATGAGACATTGAATGAAATCATTATGGAACATAATCTTACTTCAGTAACTAATACCATTTTAATACTAAGGCACTTCTTGAAACATGTATGCTCATTTTAGCAAATGAATTAAAATATAAATGTAAAATTGTCATAAATTATTACTTTTAGAGACGACTGTGATAGAAATGTTAGAGTAAAATGTAATACCATCTCACTGTTCTATTGAAGTGGAATGTGGGAATGAATTTCTCAGAACAAACGTTGAAAAGAAGAAAGGCTCTTCTGTTAAGCTTTTCAGAATCACCTTCACTTTCTCTTCCTGATCACCTGCCATTGAAAAGCTGACAATGAAGAATGCAGGCCGATATCAGCATTTACCAGATCCCATGTACTCTGCAAGAGTGCTCTAGACAGGTGCATGCTCTGAAGAAAACCACATTATCTAATCACTAGAATTACTGCTTGTGAAAACCATGCTGGGACTCATTTGGTCATACATTTCACTTGTCTTAAGAAACATTAATAAATTAGTTTTGTTTTACCAAATCTATGCAATGCATTTGAAAGAGACTAATAAATATCTCAGCTATTGAAAAATGTAATTTCCCTTGTTTCATTTGTGACCCAGTTGTGAGCTACATTTCAGAGTACTGAGCTACTAAATCTGGGCTGCCTGATAGAGTTCCTTAGAGAGGTGTTTTTCCATGTTGCTAAGGAGTATGCCTCAGTACCCAGGGGAATGCTACTGCCATCTCTCTGTCTCTCTAAAATAGTTCTTACACTGAACATATACCTTTACAGAAGAGGGCAGCATCAAGCATCTTGTAATATGAAACCTTTTTACTTTTATTTATGTCCAGCCTAAAATTAGCAGGATCAATGCCAAAGACCTTATAATATTTTGAGGCAATGTTGTAAGCTATTTCAGGTTGTGTATTAGTTTTGAATTTCAGATGTTTATTATCAGTTAAGCATACTATGATCCACTATAAATATATTTTTTAAGGCTTTTCCATTCCCTAATCCTTTTTAAATTTCCACAAGGAACTAAATTACTTTTCTTTTCTCTCCTAGATATGTTTTAAGATTTATTTATTTTGTGTGTGTGTGTGTGCATATTTGCCTACATGTATGTGGACACAACATATGCATGTCTTGTTCCTATGGAAGCCAGAGGGTCTTTGAAATCTGGAACTAGAATTATAGATAACTTGAGTAGCCATGTGAGGTTCAGTGAACCTTACCTGGGTCCTCTACAAGACCAACATAAATGCATATGTTTAATTATTATTTTTAGTTACTGATAATTTTATTGTATTTAGCATTACTCTTTGTTTATCCTAAAGTATATCAATACCATAACCTCTAAAGTCTTAGAAGTTTTCAAATCTTATCCAAACTAAGCACACAAATAAGGTAATATTAGTGAAACATGTTGCCAGTTTGTATGTGCATATTGAGGGTTTTCATTTATTACTAAGGATAATAAAATCTGGCTGGTGAATAGAAATATCCCCTTCATGAAGCAGCTCTCTGACTTTGCAAATGGTACAGGAAATCGTATGCAGAAAGGACAGTGTCTCTGTGATATCCTAGATTTCGGTTGAGTCACTTTAAAATTGATGACTGGGACATTTCACAAGCAATTGCCTTTGCAAGGTTGTGTGCTGCAAGACAATAGAAGGAAAGAGAGTACTTTACATCTTGGTTATTCTTTTTGACTTTTCAAATTTTTAGTTGCATTCTTCTATATGTCAAGGTGTTTTGAAACAAACTGGTATTTTATATATTGATTATTACCAGTCTTATTAGAACTTATAACTCCATTTTTTTTTCTTTTCTTAAGGTGTCCTGTATCTGAGGCTATCGTATTATACAACATTTTGCCTGCACTGCAGGGACCACTTTACATAGAATTCTGATATTGTCATTGATATTATCACCTTATATATTTCTTAGTTAAAAGTTTGTTTTCTGGGAGTGTCTGTATCTGCTTCCATTAGTTACTGGATGAAGGCTCTCTGATGACAGTAGGGATATCACCAGTCTGATTTCAGGAGAGGGTCAGTTCAGGCTACCTATTCTCTATTTCTAGGAGTCTTCACTGGAATCATCTTTGTAGATTTGTGGGCATTTCCATTGCACCAAGTTTCTAGATCCCCAAATGCCCCTCATATAAAGACATCTCTTTAGTACCCTTCAGTTCTATCTCCCTCTATCCACTCTCCGACCTGATCCCTCAAATTCCCATCCCTACCCACCCCCAAACCAACCCAGGAAATGTCTTCTATTTCTCCTCCCCCCATGCATCCCTTCTTAAGGGCTCCTTGTTACCTAGCCTCTCTTGCTGTGGGCTGGAGCCTGGTTATCCTTTACTTTACAGCTAATATCCACTTATGAGTGAGTATATACCACGTTTGTCTTTCTGAGTCTGGGTTACCTCACTCAGGATGATTTTTTTCTAGTTCTATCAATTTGTCTTAAAATTTCATGGCATTGTTTTTAACAGCTGAGTAATCATCCATTGTGTATATGTACCACAGTTTTTAATTTTTTCTTTTGGTTTAGGGTCATTGAGGTTGTTTCCAGGTTCTGTGTATTATGACTAATGCTGCTCTGAACATAGTTGAACAAGTGTCCATGTGGTGTGGTTGAGCATTCTTTGGATATATGCCCAAGAGCTGGGTCTTCAGACACATTGATACCCAATTTTCTGAAAAAATGCCATATTGATTTTCAAAGTGACTGTTCAAGTTTGCACTCCTACCAGCAATGGAATAGTGTTCCCTTTGCTCTACATCCTCTCAAGCATAAGTTATCATTTGTGTTATTGATCTTAGACATTTTTTCAGGTGTAAGATGGTATCTCAGAGTTGTTTTAATTTACACTTCTGTGATAGCTAAGGACTTTGAACATTTATTTAAGTGTATCTCTGTCATTTGAGATTCTTTTGTTGAGAATTCTCTATTTACATATGTACCCCATTTTTAATCGGATTATTTAGGGTTTTTCAATTCTTGCTTTTTTAAAAAAGATTTATTTATTTATTATGTGTACAGAGTTTCTGCCTGCACACCAGAAGAGGGAACCAGATTTCATTCTAGATTGTTGTGATCCAGCATGTGGTTGCTGGAAATTTAACTCATGATCTCTGGAAGAGCAGCCAGTGCTCTTAACCTCTGAGTGATCTCTCCACCTGATTCTTGATACACACACACACACACACACACACACACACACAGACATACACACACACTCACACTCATATATATATATGTATATATATATATATGTATATATAGCTTCTTAAGTTCTTCATATGATTTGGAGATCAGCTCTCTGTCAAATGTGGGGATAGTGAAGATATTTTCTCATTATGTAGGCTGCTGTTTTGTCCTATTGAGAGTGTTCTTTGCCTTACAGAAGCATTTCAGATCCCATTTATAAATTGTCAGTCTCAGTATCTGTGCTACTGGTATTATATTCAGGAAATTGTCTTCTGTGGCAATGTGTTCTAGGCCATTTCTCACTCTCTCTTCTATTAGATTTAGTAACTGGATTTATGTTGAGGTCTTTGATCTTCTTAGACTTAAGTTTTATGCAGGGTGATAGATATGGATCTATTTGCATATTTCTACATGTCAATATCAAGTTATATCAGCAACATTTGTTGAAAATGCTTGCTTCTTTTCCATTGTATAATTTTGGTGTGTTTTTTTTTTTTTTTTTTTTTTTTTTTTTTTTTTTTTTTTTTTTTTTTTTTTTTTTTTTTTTTTTTTTTTTTTTTTTTTTTTTTTTTTTTTTTTTTTTTTTTTTTTTTTTTTTTTTTTTTTTTTTGTCCAAAATCAGGTGTTCATAGGTATGGATTCATGTTAGGGTCTTTGATTTAGTTCCATTGACCCACCAAGCTTAAGGAATCCTGTTAAAGAGTGGGCAAAAGAATTATATGAGCAGGGTGTGAGGGATCAAGATTATTATAAGAAAGTACACAGAAACAACTAACCTTGGCTCTTGGAAGCTCATAGAGTCAGGACTGACAGCTCGGAGCCTGCAAGGAATCTACCTAGGCCCTTTACATATGTGTGACAGTTGTGTAGCTTGGTTTAATTGTGGGACCACTAGCATTATGAGAAGGGCCTGTCCCTAACATTGTGGCTACCTAATGCTCAAACTGGCTTACCTTGCCCAGCCTTAATATAAGGGGAGGAGCTTAGACCTAACTTAACTTGATATGCCATGCTTTTTGTTGACATTCATGGGAGGCCTGACTTTTTCTGAACAGAAATGGAGGAGGAGTAGATTGAGGGAATGGAGGGTGGTAGAAAGGGGAAGGAAATAGGAGGAGAGGAGGTGAGGGGAAATTATGTTTGGAATGTAAAGTAAATGAATAAATGTAATTTAAAAAGCTTCTGTCCAGGACACTTAGCATTGAGAAATAGATGTACAAAATCAGGATGCTTACTGTGTTGTATATGAAACTGATAGCACCATCACCTATTACATCTAATCTCTCAAACACTGAAGTTCAGCAATGTCCCTGACCTTAATTTCCCCTGTCTGTTGTAGCCACCCTATTTACCTCAGTGTATTAAGTTTAGGAGTTCATTGGAATTGCTCCTGAATTGTTGACACTGTTACTTGCATGTTGAGAAAGCCAAACATTGACTGTGTCAGTTTAAAAGATTTTTGTAAGCCTGAATTAGGGTATATTTTTACCCTAATTCAGTGTAAGCAGACTGTCAAAGAAAATAGTGTACTGAGTAGAGTCTCTTATGCTATTTTTATTTAAATTCTGCTCAGTGAAGAAGACAAACATGATTTAGATACTCGTTTAGCTTCTCCATGGGGAGAAATAGCATCAGAATTTAAATCCTCCAAGTATTGGAGTCAAATAAATCTGGTCCAGTGTTTTAGACTTTTCTGAGTCTTGCTATGTGTATAATGGGGAACAAGTTGCTTTCTCTTATGAAACTTTCATTTTCCTATTTCTGGCAAAGGAAAGCTCATGTGTATGAGTGATTATTATGGATTTTAATATGATACCATGTGTAAAAATTTTATAACATGCTTAGAATAATTCATTGAACTAGCTAGTAGTTACAGTAGAATTGGTAATGGTTGGTATCTAGATGGAAGGGGAGGAAAATGAAAAGAAAATTAGCATGTAGAGAACAGTGGTAACAGGTTACCACCATAAACAAAGAAAGGCCATAAAAATTCAAGGCACAAACATACTGTTTGAATGCCTTTAAATTTGCATGTGAAGTATCTGGGTATTTTTTTTCTATAAAAAGATTTACTTACAGTAATAAACTGGCTTAATCATCCTTCAGAAGCATGTTACTGGATGTAAGATGCTTGGTATTGAAGATGTGATTTGCCAAGCCTAAGGTTCTCACTTTAACTACTCTTTAGAAGGTACAGATACTACCATTTCAGCTGCTGCTGATATGTACTCTATCATGAGGACTCCAGGGAGACTTTGTTATCCAGGCATCACTGAGTGATCTATGATTTGTCCTTTTAAAGAAACCTGAGGTATCTTATTGCTGCTATAAAAAAACAGACTGGGGACAAATTTAGAGGTGAACATGGCAAAGTGTCCTAGATGTGTGAACTCAAGTGAAGTCGAATTTACAGCTGTTGGTATGACCATTACTGTGTTGTATGGGAATGCTGTAACAAAGAATCCCACATGACTCACTCTGGATGTAGAAGTGTTGAAATTCCTCTTTTGTACTTATAGTTCTACAATCTGTCTAGTTAATGGCCTCAGCTTGTTTCCTGGTTTCTAAGGAAGGAGCATCAGTACTTTTCTGGTCTATCAGTCAGTTCAGGAGCATTTGACTCATTCTCTCCCATCCATTCTTATGCTCACCTCAGTGCCCAGGGCTTCACAACCAGGACTTTTTCCAATTGTTAACAAAGTTGCAAATATACAAGAGACTCAGACTAGTTTCTTGCCTATAATGAAGAGAAAAGAGATATCAGAAACTTTGAAGTGCTTGATTTGGTCCCAGTGACAAATAACCACAAGCTGCTCAATACCCGGATGAGGTCAGACCTCAAAAAGATTCTCCGACTTCAAAGAACCAAATTTATAAATACTGCATAATTATAGAACATTAATTAATTTAGCCAACATGAATGGTATCATAGTAAGAAATAAGAACAATGAATGAATTCAGCCTTGTCTGCTCCAAATGTGGTCTGTGTGACCTGTATCAATTGCAATATCTCGAAGGTTGTTCGATTTGCACACTATTAGAACTGGAAGAATTAGAAGAACAGTTAAATCATAGCATACATGAAGTAAGAACCTCCAGGATAGCATGTGATCATATTAAACTGTAAGGTCCACTGTGCTACAAACACCAGACATTCAAAAAGAAGCAACTGCAGAGTCACACAGCACATAGGCCTTCATTTGTTGCAGGAGCCTTATTGAATGAGTTACTTAGACTCATTGAGTTTACTGAACTAGAAGCATAAGTCCTTCCTACCATATAGGGTTATTATGAAATAATGAACTTGAGCAATCTTCAGTAGGCTTATGTATGGAATGGTTATGTTAGCAATATTAACATTGTTTTTCTTGTAGAGTGAGCAATGACACTAGTAGAATTTGATGCCAACGTGAGAGCACTTGGTGAAGTCAATGCAATACCATCATGGCCCCTGAACTGCATTCCCAGCAAAACATTTTGTTGTGACTGCATTTTTCCAGTCATACATCCTAATATATGGTTATTATAATGGAAATAAACACTTCCCTAATGAAACTTTTTCAATCCTCCTCTTGCCGTGAGCATTTATAACCACCCCCTTATATTATCTGTCCTTACATAATTGGGCAGCCCTGTGTAATCTCAGGCAACTCTTATCATCTCTCTCCACTATTTCTTCTGATACCCTGTCCATCTGATGTTTAACATGTATCACCACACAGTGACATTCATCTCATATCTCTTTTCTTTGTTCTAACAAGATTATACTGTATAGGAATGCTTTGAATCCAGAAACCATTCAGTAAATACTAACATGATCTGATTAGACTAGATTCTGTAGATAAAGGAACTTAAATCAAATTGATTAATATTCTCCAAAAAAGCAGAATAGTATGACAGTAATTTCTTAAAATCGGTAAACATGTAAATTGATGCTGAGGACCATGATATTAGAGGGTCCCTGGGGAATCTGTAAAGTGAGGATAGCAATAGAAACCCACATAAAAGTAGAAATAGAGTTTAAAGCTGGGGGAATGTCTCAGTATCTAAAAGCACTCATAGTACCATTTCAAGGACTTGAATTTATATTTTTGGTACCCATGTAGAAAGCCAAATGCAGTAGCCCACGTCTGTAATCCTAGCATTTGTCAGAAAGACGGAGGAAGGGAGGCGGAGAGAGAAAAATCATATAAAAGCTCACAACCTGGCTAGCCTAGAGTACCCCACAGAGAAGCAGAAACACTAGGAAATATCCTGACTCAGAACAAACTGAATGGTGATGGAATGACTCCACAAGATACCTGTGTACACACACTCACAAAGATTAAAATAATACAGATGCATCTTTAAATTGTTTGCCCTAGTGGGTACAGGCTTTGCTTATAAAAGGTTCTGTGTTCAGTCTTAGTACCACAGATAGACAGATATGCACACATACACCCCACAAAATATAGCCTTAGTAGTCTTATTAATAAATACAGTTAAATTAAAAGTCACCTCATTATATTTAGTCATGTAACACATAGCTAATATCTTCATAACTTAAAAAAAATCTCCATTTCATAAGCAGTGCAGAATATTCACTTATTAGAATGAGTTTTAGTGGTGACTGGATAAGAATTTCTTAGGGGAAGGATATTGTTTTATTTATCTTTAAATACGTAAATACTGAGAACTGATAAATTTCATTTGGTAAGAGTAACTTGAGTGTGTGCTTAATTTTCTTCCTGAGAATGATACCTTTCAAATAGTACAAAACACAAACCAAGAAAACCATATCATAGAAGTAATTCATGCTACATAATATGTTGCTTTTTAGTTCAGAATAAATATGTGTCTGTAGTTAAGAAAGAAGTGGAGCTGGAGAGATGATTCCCTGGCAACACTATTGAGAAGACATGAATCTAATTCCCAGGGCCTTGGCTGCTTCCAACCACCTGCAACTCCAGACCCAGAGAGAGACTCTGATATTCTCTTCTGGCTTCTGCCAATACTTGCATTCATGTACACATGCACATACCTACACCCACCCACCCACAAACACACAGATAACTATATTTTTAAAAGAAGGAAAAATATAAATGTGTAATGGTGTTTAATAAGTTACCAAGACAAATAAATCTTTCTTATTTTTTTTTAATTATGTACAGATTCCTCCAAAGGACCTCAATCATCTTCAGGTATAAATGGAAACACACAGCCTCCCAGCACTGCTGGGCAACCCCCATCCTCTGCCATTCCTTCCCCAAGTGCCAGCAAGCCCTGGCGGAGCAAGTCCATGAATGTCAAGCACAGTGCCACCTCAACCATGCTGACGGTAAAGCAGTCAAGCCCAGCCACCTCTCCCACTCCATCTTCAGACAGACTGAAGCCCCCTGCCACAGAAGGGGTCAAAAGTGCTCCCTCGGGACAGAAATCTATGCTTGAAAAATTCAAACTGGTTAATGCCCGAACTGCACTGCGCCCCCCTCAGTCTCCAAGTTCAGGACCTAGTGATGGTGTGAAGGATGACGATGCCTTCTCTGAATCTGGAGAAATGGAAAGTTTTAATAGTGGTGTCAATAGCGGCGGCTCAACAAATATCAGCCCCAAAGTGTCACCTAAGTTAACCCCTCCAAAAGCAGGAGGCAAAACTTTCAGCAATAAGAAGTCTTTGTTGCAGCCAAAAGAAAAGGAAGAAAAGAGCCGGGACAAAAATAAAGCCTGCACTGAAAAGTCAGGAAAGGAAGAGAAGGAGCAGGTGACAGAGGCCACTCCTAAAAAGACCTCTAAAATTGCAAGCTTGATCCCAAAGGGCAGCAAGACTGCAGCAGCCAAGAAAGAAAGCTTAATTCCATCGTCCAGTGGGATTCCAAAGCCAGGCTCAAAGGTTCCCACGGCAAAGCAAACTGTTTCACCCGGCAGCACATCAAGCAAAGAGTCTGAAAAATTCAGGACTACCAAGGGCAGCCCTTCTCAGGCTTTCCCCAAGCCCGTCACCATGGAGAAAGCAAGCACACATGGCCTCTCTGCTCCTCAGGATGGGAGGGAAGCTGGGCATGCATCTCCCCCTAGCTCGTGTGGTATGCAGGTGGCACACGGCAGTGGACAGAGCACTAGCAATGGAGCGGTCCAGCTCCCCCAGCAACAGCAGCATAGTCATCCCAACACTGCTACCGTGGCTCCGTTCATCTACAGGTAGGGTGGCCTCTGAAGCCCTGTCTTCACAGATCTTCATAGTTCCATGTGTAACATTCAGTTAAGGGCCGTTTGAGAAGGTTCCTCTTGGAAGCTTACAGGAATAGAATTCTGTACAAAAATCTTAGTGTGGGGATGCCTTCTCATGGGTCAGGTCCTATTTGCTCAGACACTTGGGCCTTCAGAAATTTACTTATATCAGATATCAAGGGCAAGATGGAATTGAGGCGCCATGACTTTCTCATGTTCTGTTCTCCATCATACCCCTGGCACCTAGCAGCTAATATTAGCCCAAGATGTTCCTTAAGATAATTATTGAACCAAAGGTGCTGATAGTCAGTTTTTATATTGTCATGTTTGGGATAAAGTATATCATAATGGTTAAGGAGGAAGGCCTCAAGAGCATACACATTTGTACCTAACTCACAGTTGTACCTTTTACCATGACTTTAGACAAGTTGCTTAAAGTTTCCTAGTTTTATTTTTTTCAACTGTTAGTAGAGATTAAAATAATAACAAAGGTAATTGATTTATTTATTCTATATTATAGTATAGTATAATCACGAGGCATTTTATAAGTATATCATTTACAATGATAATGTTATATTAAATTTATAGAAATTTGTAGGTTAAAAACAGCTATTTCTATAATTAATATATTAATATTTGCTGCTGTATAATTTATGCATTTATTCTACACTGTATTATACTAAATGCACAATTATATATTAAATCTAAAAATATGCACATTACTACAGTTACCAAAGTAGCCCATTTTTCCTGTGTGAAGACTTGTCTCATCAATTAGAACTCTGTCTGTCACTAGTATGAGTCTAATTTAATTCACTGTCTGCTTAGTAAAGACCTGACCAAGGGAAGAATAATGTCTTCCCTGTCCCATCCTTTTTGGCAGGTTGTCAGATTTAAAGCAGGTAAGAAATTGTGAGAGTAGAAAGCAAGACTTGCTATAATTATCATGAAGTCAGAATTGCAGCGAAATATTTTATTAATGTATTGAATTATGGCTTTTTAAAAATAAAGCCAAGAATCTCAATTATTAATTCTTTTCCTTTGAAAGAACATAAATAGTTTTCTTTGAGGTTTTATGCACCTCATAATAAATAAATAATAAAGCAAAGTTCTGATTGTTACATTTGATTTTCTGGGACCTGTGACATCCCTGGTCAGTATCCCTGGTCAAATTGCTCTGACTTCAAGGACAGTGCACTTAAGGCTTTGTACCTGGGTTAGGAGAGTCTTGTTTGTCGCTCCAAAGTCCCCAAAAGCAGCTTATCAAAATTAAGCTGCTCATGTGAATATCCACATTGCAACAATATAAGAAAAGCATAAAGCTTTAAATATATCACACTTGGCACACCTGTGTGTGTGAAATATTTTCTGCAAAGTTATCAATTATTTTTTAAGTCAGATATGAATTCCAATGACAATGAATATCTATCTACATGCACCTATTCATCCAGCTTATTTCTACAAGGCAGAGCAAACTTATTTTGCTTGTTTATTTGTGATGAAACATTCAGCAAATGAAAATTTAATGGGTTCCATTACAAAATATATTTTTGATTTAGCACTCAGTCTTCATTAACAGTCAAGATAACTTTATATTGCTATTGGATTTACCTATATAACACACAGAACTCTTTGAGCATATTTTGAAATATTTTAAAATTGTGTAATTTTCATGCCATGATCATCTTTTATGTGAAATTATTTAAAAATAACCAGTTAACATATACTTTCTGCACAGTTCCCATTTGTGTCATGAGCGTTCTTCATATTCCCTCAACTGTATTTTGCATGCAATCTGTTATTGTTGCATGTAATCATCACTTTATATTAAATCTTAGGTCTCTAAACTCATTTTTCTTCTCAGAAAGAAATTCTGTGTCTCTGAGAAATAATTCCCCAAACTAGCCCACCATCCAGTCATTGCCTACTATATGACTACTCTCTAATTCTATGAGATCAGTTTTTTTTTTCATCTCAAATGTGAGAAAGACATTCCTTTTTCTATGCCTGGCTTATCTTACTACCTTCCTGTCTTCCATATGCATCCCTGTTGCCTCATATAACAGGCTTTCTCCTTCTTTATACTTGAGTACTATCCCATCGCATTTGTGAGCAACATTTAAAGAAAAGCTTTTTGTAATTGCAATTTCCCTGCTAACAACTTAGCAGTAAGCACATGTAGGTATGCCACATCACCTAAGCAGATTCAGCACACCACATAACTTTCATTGTTCCCTTTAAAGTGACTGTTATAGATGGGGTGGGGGGAAGGGAGTGGTGATACAACCCACTGGCAGAGTCCAGAGAGCACACATAGTCTTGCATTTCTGTTTAGAAACATGGTCTAGAGTTCTTGAGATAATTTCTCTTAGAGTCACGGTCATGGCTTTGCCACCAGTAGTCATGTTTCTTTTAGTAATATTCTTAAGGATTTTGAACTGCAAGTTTCCAGTCTATAAAATGGCGATGAAATAATAATGGAACCTATCTCATATGACTTCTTTCAAGATTTGGCTGGTTATGTTAATAGCATCTGTCATGTCTTACACAGCCTTCTTCAAATCATTCAAACAGTGATTGATATATAAAGTAGTTGTTTTAAAAAATTTATGGAAGTAATTCCATGTAAAAGCAATCATCATTCATTAAAAATATAATACTTATGCTGTTGTCAATAACATAAAATAAACTAACAAAACATATTCTATAATACTCCATGTATGATACAACTATGAAATATTATCACGGAAATTTTGTAAATCATAAGAGTATGCTCCCTAAAGGCAGAGTTTTCAATACTCTTGTCTTCCCATCCTGAGTGAGAGGTTTATAGTCTTGATTCATGACATTTTGAGAATGGAACCACATGTCTTTTCTCATTCCAACTATTCCTTCTCATGTAAGAACCCTTCCTGAAATCCCCCTGACATGTTTTATAGGAGTTGTTAATTATTTGAGATGATAATACTATGATTTATGGTTTTATAATGGTACTATCATCTTTTAAAATATCATTTCTTAGGGGTTAATTACTGAAACCCTCCATGTTTTAAGACTGATACTCATTTCCTGACTTAAACTTTACCACAAATCCATAAGGATGTGATAGTATTCCAATTTATCAGAAATGGAGAAGCAGCGATTTAGATTCAGAGTAGTAATGATCTCAGAAAATTACAGTCTTCAAGAATTTGCCTGTGAAACAAATTCTGACTGGCTGTCCACAGTGAGTCTGAATGTGATAGGATAGTCTTTTCCCTTTGTCAGTTCTTCCTACAATGTAGAAAGAACGGGCATTATTAGCAGGAAATTTAGGCTGGGATAATGTCAGTAATACATTTGCAAACTTCTCAATCAGAACTCACTTATAAATGAAGCACCTGTAAATCCCAGAACTTGGATGAGCAGATGGGGACTGCATGATCATGGCCAGCCTTAGCTAACAAAGAGTATGCCTAAAAAAAAATATTTATGATAAGAAATGTGAATTGTCAGCTCATCAATATGCCTCAGAGCACATTTTGTAACTATATAATTAAATAATATAATAAATTCAAAATGGACTGTTAAAAAAAGAAATGTGAATTGTTAGTAACTGGTACAAACTAACAAAATACATATTTTGCACATATATATAAATATCTAAGTATACTTATGTAACCTACACAAAATTGGAAGATTGGGCTGAAGGTAATTTATTTCCTTTTGGTAGTCTTATATAGGCCTTTCTTAGTATCTTAGTTGGTTTAATAGTGCTGTGTAAAACACCATGGCCAAAAGCAACTTGGGGAGGACAAGGTTTTTTCATTTTTCACTTCCAAGTAATAGTTTGTCACTGAAATTCAGAAATTCAGAACAGGTAATCAAGAAGTGTATGAACCTGGAGGCATGAACTGAAGTATAAAATGTGAAGGAACACAAGCTGGCTAGCTCTTCATGTCTTGCTTAGCCTGCTAGCTTATACAAATCAGAATCACCTGCCAATAAGTAGTATTCCTTTCATGTGAAAGGCCCTCCCAAATCAATCATTAATCAAGAAAAATCCTCATAGGCTTGCCCATGGTCCAACTAGATCAGTGAATTTTCTCACTGGTTCCTTTTTCCCAAATGACTCTGGCTTGTGTCAAGTTTACTAAATCTCACTAGGACACTTACTTAATTACCATCCCTAGAAGAACACTAATATATAATAAATATTATATATCTTTAGTGGAACACATATGTATGTTTCATAATATTCTTACTAATCAACTGTATATCCAGAGTCCCATAAATGCAATGTTAGGTTATGATAGTTAAAGGTTTTCATGCAATCTAACTTGTCATACAGAACAACGTATTTTACATCACTGTTGTAACTCAGTTATCCCCACAAAGTAATAAGTATTGTAAATTTCAATCTCTACTCACAAAGTGATCTGAAATCACTAACATTAAAAAGTGGAAAATGTAAGAGAAGATAGTAAGTTCAACAGAAGAGGTTCATAACAATCACAGCTATTTGAAATTAGAATCACCTGCCTTTGTAATTGTTAATATATCCATGGAAACATCTATGAGATGGTAACACAATCATTTGACACGTTAGACAAAAGAGAGTCACGGGATACTATTCTTTTCATATACCCATCCTTCACTCTTTAGGTGACTTGCAGGGGTGGTACAAAGGTAGTGGATGTGATAAGGATGTAATGAAATGCATGACACAGTGCTGATATAAAAGTTCACTGTATTAGGATGTATATTGAAGACAGGGTTGTTTTTAATTTTTTTGTGAGTATAGTCAATTAGTGTCTGATGCAGAGGTAAAAAGTAAGACTTAAAGGAAAGGTTGAATTTTGTTGGGTGTCTAAATCTTATATTTGGCAATTTTACAATCCAGCTTAAAAGGATCAAAGGAATAAAGTGTGAAGTGGCATATGCAGTCTAAAAATGGAAATAGCCACCAAGACACACATCACGGCTTCATGCCCGTGTGGACCACAGAAAACAAATGGGGCAGAAAATCCATATTTTGTTCTCTTCATCACTCCCCCAGAAAGTATCCAACTTTTAGCTAGTCTTAACAATTCTTCCAAAACACAACCTGAGTCAGACATTTCTTCCTATTTCTATTTGCCACTTCCCACCAAATTTCCAGCAAGTCTCTCCACTCTCACTTCAGGGCCTTTGCAGTCTCCTCCTTCATACTGCCAACACTTTTGGAAATGTAAGTTATTTGCAGAGATCTTTGTTTCATGTTAATTTACCACAATTGTTTTGACATGATATCAACATAAAAATGATATGCCACACAGCGGAAACTGTAGTTTGCTGTTCAGATTCAGATCCTTTTCCTGGGGATGTGTTGAAGGATGCTTTTCAATGCTGCTGGTCAGTAGCCAGAACCTGTATCTCCCAGTTATCTATGAGATCTCCTTGGTGAACAGGCAACACTATACAGTGTGCCCTCAGCTGTGACATTCACATCCACTGAAGCAGCTGTATTTAATGTGTTTTGACCTCACAGTTTTCGAGCTACAGTGAAAAGTACAACTGTCAGTACAACTTACAACCTTTGTAAGTTCAGGAGAATCTGTATCCCAGTTCATCAAACATAACCATCCTTTAGGTTTCTCTTTATCTTCCCAAATAAAATTCAAACCTTTACTCTGTAATAACTGTTCTTCTAGCTATCATTTAAGGCGTATTGATACCCCTTTCCCCTAGCTTTTTGTGATGCAGCAGCCATTCTGTAGTACAAAGTAATCTTTCTCAAGAGCCTTCACAAACTTCTCTCTGCCTCGGAAGACTATTCTACACATCAGTGTAAGCTGTAACTCATCTCCACCTATAGGCAATTTCTTTACAGAAACCATCTTGGCCATGTACTCTTGAGAACATCCACTATGCCCCTGTCAGGAATTGTATCCCAAATGTTCCTTAGCTTTTGCTGTTATTTTCAATTTCCTAATTTATACAGTTAACTATTCAGTTGCACTTTTTGTCTTTTAAAACTCACATTTTTAGTTGTTTTCTTTTTATTTGAATAAAATCAGGATAGGAAGTTCTTTTTGTAAATCTTATTATTTACATACACAAGTTGAATAAAATTGTGTATAAATATCATACTGCTATCTGTTCATCAGTTCATGGACAGCTGTACTGGTTACATTCATATCAGTTACTTCTCTACAATTTCATCAGCATTTGATGTTAATTTTCTTGACAATAGCTATTCTGACAAGGGTAAGGTGGAATCACAAACATTTTGTAATTTGCATTTCCATGATGGTTAAACATTGAAAAGTTATTTCTCGGCCATCTGTTTTACTCATTTGAGAACTCTCTTTTTAGTTCTATTGCCCATTTTTTAACCTAGTTGGGATGTTTGTTTCTTCATGCTTTATTTTATTGTTTATTTAGATATTCTAGAAGTTAATTTGCCACATAAAAAGATGACAGAAAAAATACATTATTGAGGCAGATAGGGAAGAGAAATGGGGTGAAATGACAAAAACTATATATGTGTGTATTTGTCAAAGAATAAAAATCAATAAAAGTTGGCACATAATATGAAGCATGTAGGATAGAAACATCACATGTACCATAATGCATATTTATCTTTCATTGTCCCAGATATAGTGGACAAGAGACAGACTAAACCTTACTATATGATTCAGTAAGAAATGAAAGAAAAATATATCCCTAGGACTCAGCATTGAAACCTCATAAAATGTGTAACATTACTTTTAGCTCTCAGAATTCATAGAATGTCAACATTGCCTCAGTTTCCCTTGCTCTTGATGTGATAATAATAAGATTTACAAAAGGAACTCAGGAGAAAGCATTTATTCTGGCTCACAGTTCAAGCCTATGGTTTATCTTGCTGGGGAAGTGGAAATGGGAGGAGCTTAAGGCAGCTAAGCATTTACAGTCAAGGAGAAGCTCAGCTCATTTCCCGTTTTGATTGAGTCCAAAACCAGGCCAAAGAAGGGAATTACCCAGAGTGGGTGGCTCTTTCCTCCTTAATTATTCTAATCAAAAGAACACAGGGGCATGGTGCTTGATCGGTAGCTTAGAACTTCCTATCCTGATTCTCAGGCAGCCCGCTGAGAATGAGAGAGTTGGTATGGCATAAGTCTTGTGAAACTTTAAATCGCAAACCCAGTAGCATCTCCACTTAACGAGGACACACCTTCTAGTCCTTCCCTAACAGTTCATTAAGGGAGACAAAGCAAATACATGAGCCTATGGGAATATTATCCTACAAACCACTGCATGCTTTAAGATATAAAAAAACTTCTTTGTTGGAGGATAAACTAGGTTAAACAAGGTTTATGAAGAAACAACTTGGTGACAGTCCGTGTATTAATCTTAAAATGTGTATAGGAAATTCCAGTTATCCTAAGTAAAGATAGAGTTTGGCAAGATCTTCCTCTGTAGGGCTTGTCATTTACTGTTACTCTTTGTTCTTTATATCTGCCTATTATTATTATTATTATTATTATTATTATTATTATTAAAATTGACTGGGGTTTCAAAATTACCCTGTTGCCTCCTTAAAATATCTAAATAAAAAGGCATTTTCATTTGTCCTTCTCTGTTGATTCCTCTTGAATGTATTTCTTTACACCCATATTCCTCATATTTAAAACATTAGGTAAAGAAAAAGAAATGAGTGAACCCAGAAAAAAATGACACATATATCAACAGTCACAGCAAAATTTTAAAACAATTACTAACCTTTTTCATAACCTGCTATTTTGAACTCTACATTCTTTGTTTCCATTTATAATAAATGCCAATAAAATGATGTGTTGAATATAGTGCAGCACCCTACAAACAAAAGGGTTGAGGCAGAGCCTGCCTGGGCAATTCTCAGAAGAAAAAAATATCCTAGCTGGCAAAACATGACTAATGAAGAAAAGAAAATCACTGAGTATTGTAAACTTATAAATTAAATATAAGTTGCATGTCTCAACTATATTTATAAAATTAGGTCATTGAAATATGATTTTTAAGCATTGTTTTCTTCCTTTTGCTGTAAGATTATGTCACTATTGAAGCAGCATCACTGACTACTAGCAGAGATTTGGGTCGTAAATTTTTGTACAGTCAAGATTTGCCTAGGAAGTAACACGGCATTCTGTCATTGGTATATACTGGATTCTGAAAGGCAAAGAATGCAAAACATTAGTTTTTAGAGTGCTCACACACCAAGGTAATTTGTTGGACAATAAATCGAGTAGGAGGAGCTTCAAGTTTACAAAGATTGAAATACGGTGCACATAACTGTCCTTTGGATAAAGCACTATACACCCTCAAGCAACCTCTGCAGATTTTTCTGCAGTTGCAGATTTATGGGAACTGGGCATAATTGGTCATCAGTACACACTAAAGATTATTGAATTCTTGCCTTGCAAGTCTGACTTTTGCTAAGCTTGATATATTTATGTGCATTGGGGAGTAGTTTAAATGCTCTCACACTGCAGTGTTTTAAAGATGAAATACAGAGATGTTCTTGAAAGATGGACTATTGTATTGAATCCTGCTGTAGGTTAGCATTCTCTAAGCTCAGAGGATTATAAGAACCTTTCCTGTATTCAGCTTTGAAATTTTACTTTCTGATATTCCAGAAAAAAAATAAATTTGCAGAAAATGCAAAACAGTGTTGCTAATACCTTGTATTTATATATTAGATATATGATACCTAAAAACATTATTTAGTTTTATTAAATTAAATTACCCCCCCAATACCACTGTAATCAGAAGCTTCTGACCCAGCCTAGCCTTGAAGTCCTGCCCACAGCTGCTTAGTTCCAAGTAATCACACAAAGGCTTATATTAATTAAAAGCTGATTCATCTGTGGATTAGGCTTATTACTTGCTAACTCTTATACTTTAAGTTAACCCTTATTTCCATTTATGTTTAACCATGTGTCTTGGTACTTTTTTGCTCAGCACAGCATTCTCATCCTGCGTCTTCTCTCTGTCATTGACATCTGCTGCTCTGCTCTTCTGCTTCCCAGAATTCTCCTAGTCTGGTTCCTCTACCTCTACTTTCTTTTTAACTACTTAAGTAATCAGTGTTTTATTAAACCAATATTTACAGTGACAAATATTGACAGTGTACAAGAGCATAGTCTCACAGCATACTAATTAACTTCAGTAATTAAAATTCTTAAATTAAATTTTAAAATTTATTTTACATACCAACCACAGTTTCTTCTGTCTCCCCCAGTCTTTTCCCTCTACCTTTCTCTATTGCCCCCCATCTACTCCTCAGAAAGGGTAATGACTCCCATGGGAGTCATCAAAGCATGGCATATCAAGTTGAAGCAGGACCAAGCTCCTCCCCCTTGCATGAAGGCTGTGTAAGGCATTCCACCATAGGGAATAGTCCCAAAAATCCAGCTCATGAATCAGAAACAGATCCTGGTCCCATTGCTAGGAGCCTCACAAAGACCAAGCTACCCAACTGTCACATGCATGCAGAGGGACCAAGTCCGTCCCATCCAGGCTTCCTAGCTGTCAGTCTTGAGTCTGTGAGATTAGACTAGGTTGGATTAGATGTCTATGTGGGTTCCCCTGTTATGATCTTTACCCCCCCACCTTGATCATATAATCCCTCATCCTTCTTTTAACTGGACTTCCAGAGCTTTGCTGTGGGTCCCTGCATCTGTTTCCTTTCTATCACTTACTGGATGAAGGTTCTCTGATAACAATTTGGGTAGTCATCAATCTGATTACAGATGAAGGCCAGTTAAGGCACCTTCTCCACTATTGCTAGTAGTCTTAGCTGGGCAGTAATTTAAAAATAATATTGTAAGTAGTACTCACTCCTTCCTAGTAGGCTTCAGTTTCTTCTTTGGTCTTTTCCTTTTATAACATCCTTATTTTGAAGGCCAGTTTTCAATAATTTCCTTTTATCTTGGTTTGTCTGATATTTACCCATCATTAGACAAATGAACTTATTTTCCTGTAGTGTCACAAAAGTCATTCTATATTCACCCCATTGCTTACTCTGAAGGTATTGTATTATATGACTATAGATTCTGTTACTGTGACATAAGACTAGTTTACTTCTTCAAGATAATATTTTCTGTAGCTAGAAGTTTCTGGCCTAGCCTAGCGCTAAGATCCAGATGACCCACAGCTGCTTAGTCCCAATAATCACACAAAAGGTTATATTAATTACAAACTCTTTGGCCTATTATGGCTCAGGGTCATTACTTGCTAGCTCTTATATCTTAACTCAACCCATTTCTATTAATCTATGTCTTGCCATGTGGCTCCTGGCTTATCTGTACTTTTACATCTTGTTTCCTTGGTGGCATCTTGTAGCATCTCTGTCTGAATCCACCCTCCTTCCCTTTCTCTATGCTTGGATTTCATGCCTGCTTCTAATATGCCTTGCCATAAGCCAAAACGGTCCCTTTGTTAACCAATCATATTCACATGATACAGAAAGACTTCCCACACAAATTTCCAATAGTTTTTTTTAATTTTAAAATTAATTCTACTATGTCTAAAAAATACTTGTAGAGAAAAATATTTTAAAACTGTATGAAAAATTTTTTAGCTCCATTCACTAATAATTTTTAACATCCATTGAGATTTCTTCCCAGAATTAAAGTTATATTCTAATGATCATTATTTTATAACTCCATTTTTCTCTTTTGTTTACTTTATGCCACTGAACTTTGAAAAAATGGCTTTTCTCTGCTATCTATTTATCCACACTGTAACAGCTAATAAAATCAATTTTACTTTCATGGGTTATAATTCATTGCCATCATAATTTACTTAAATGTTTAAAATTTCTCTAAGTATGCTACTGGGAGATTGTCTCAAACTATTATAAATGCCCTTTAACCAAGTTTTACCACTCTTTGAGAATCCCTTTCTTTGGAACTTAATGTGCTTTTGACTTATCTTATATTTTCCATAAATCAACTTTATCTGTTATTTAATGACCCCTAATTTCTTTCCTTGGGGAGTTATATTTTAAACTATCTTATTACTCCTACATTTTCTAAGTGCTCAAAACTAAGTTATCTGGGTAAGAATATACATATGCATTTCTATAAAAAATTATGCACTGTTAAATTTGGATCAATTTAAAAGTACTCACTTTTATGCAAACTTGATAGTGCCTAATACGTGTTATCTAATTTCTTAAATGACCAGTAAAGTGTAACATTTAGAATAGATCAGCTGATGCTGTCACACTCAATATTGTCTCTTATAGACTGAACTGTCTATTGGTAAAAGGAACTTGAGATGCAAAACAGAGGTCCAGAGGCATTTAAATGCAGCAAAATGATTAAAATAGTGATTGACAGTTTACCATTTACAAGCAGCCTAGTTCAGGTATTGGTTAAGGATCTAACTGGGCCAATGGTCAAATGGCTAAAAACTAATTTATCTGCAGCACCAACCTTGCATAATTGGAGTGACATTTAGTGTTGTTGCAAAGGTATTACAACAAACCAATAATTGTTACATGGAAAGTACATAAAAGTGGAGGTTCATTTCTGTGCTAATTATTATTGGGATTTAGATTTATTAGTTTTACCACTTGTAGTAACCTTTTTGTAGACCTAGGAAAATAGAGCTCTGCATTAACAAAACAATATTGGCCAAGCTACTAGTCCTAGTTTTAGTAGGTACATAATGTGTACCATCATCATGTCAGTTTGTGTGGAACAGGGAAAGATGTCCTGTAATATTCACTCTGTCAAATGGTACCTTTAGATTTTGAAATCTTCATGAACTGCTTCATAACAAGATTCAAATATTATTATCCCATTAGCATTTAAGAGTCACAAGAGTAGAGGGCATTTGGGAATTGTCCAGAAACTTGGCTTATTTCTAAGATTATTTATAATAAAAGTTAAATTTTTACTAATGATCATTGATTACATCCAAGTAGCTAAGAGTTAAAATCTAATTCTACTACTTTCATAAATAAGACAAATAAATGGCAGTTGTGTAAAAAATACAGGAAATTAAGGTGCCTGATCTGTATTTGTAAACATAATCTGAGAAGGATTTCTAAGTTTTTTTTTTTGAAAATGATGGCAAGTTTAGTGTCTCATGTCCTATCTAATGATTAATCTGTATCTATATAATTGCTACTGTGAGTGACTCATTTGGAGAATCACATGATCTAGCCATCAAAAAACTTGAAAATGAACTATATTCTCTTGTGCCACAAACTTAAAAGACACTAAAATGTAACCAGACAGAAGTATGTACTCCCACATAACACAATGAAATAGAAGCATCTGAGATCAGACTGAGCAGATAGAAATGTGAACACATCTTTTAAGTGTCTTGAATAAAGGACAATAGTAGTAGTAAGGAAAGTAAGCCACAATCAGCTCAGAAATGCTTTCTACAATCTATTTTGCCTAGAGAAAAATCCTTACTCTCAGGACATTCTAGATATTCTTATGTTCCATATAGATGTCACTAGAGGGGCATCCTGTGAATTTTTATAACTATTGTGATCACATAGTCTGTCTCCCATGACAGCTGCTGGTATTAATCTAATAAGAAGCAAGTAACATTGAACTTTAGACCGTTATTTCAGTAAATATGTAGGGTACCACAACTTCTGGTGGATAAATCCTGAATAGTAAGCTTGCAGAATTTTAAATCAATCTTTGCTCAAAGCCATCTTGCCTAGGTAGGGTGCGTTTTTGACACTGCTTGGACAGCAATCAGGCAACTTCCCTCAAGGACTCCACCATACATCCATACTCAATTTTTAAACTTGATCAACATTATAGTCAGAAGTTTCTATCCTGCTGGAAACTTCCAAATACCTGGCAGCCACTTCCTAAATAACTGACTCGGAAGATTAATATTATACTAAATGCTGGACCGGTAGCTCAGCCATTTTACTAACTAGCTCTTATTCTTAAATTAATTCATATTTCTTATCTATGTTTGGCCACATGGCTTGGTACCTTTTCGCAGTAAGGCATTCTTATCTTGCTTCCTCTGCCTCTGGCTGGTGACTTTGTCCTCTGCTATTCCTCCTCCCAGAATTCTCCTAATCTGGTTGCCCTACCTCTACTTCCTGCCTGTCTACTGGCCAATCAACATTTTATTAAACCAATAGGAGTGACAAATTTTTACAGTGTACAAGAGCATTATCCCACAACACAACATATAATAACAAATCTTAGGAAACTTGAGATGATGTTTGCCTCCTTATTCAGACAAAATAGGCTGAGAAATCAGAAAGATACAATGTTTCACAAGAAATTATTCTTGTCTGTGCCATGTTGGACTCCAGAGGTAGTACAGTGGGACAGTCAGTATACATGGTATATGAAGGATGCCGGGAGGCAAAAATGAATCAAAATAAGCTGTGAAAACATAGGTATTCCCTTTTAAAATGTTGACTAGAATACATATGCCTTAAGAGATTGTCTCTCCAGGCCTTTGCTCATAGTAGCAATTGGGTTTATAATTATTATGCAAGGCTCACATTTTTTCATTGCTTTGTGCAGATGAATGAGTTGAATTTGGGGTTGCAAAATTACTTGATAACATAACTTGCATTAATGATAAGCCTCAAATTATACCCTAAATATGCATGCATCATTGTTTCAATTTTCCTTACTTATGCCTTATCTATCAGTAATATTTTTTACTATCACTGCTGATATGAATTAATCATGCAGTTATCAAATATGTCAGGGGAACCAATATACTGAACATATGGTTAGACCATGGGTTATAGTGGTGAAGTAAACATGGGGAATAGACTGTACTTTTGGAGATAAACCTTAGTTGAATAATTCTACTGGATCATATTGAAAGTATATGAGATGATAAGAAGAGTAAACCAGGAAGCACTAAGTGCTTACAATGGTGGGATTTTACCTGGTGAAATTATAGAAGATTTTTTTTTTATAGAATATGATTCTCAAATTGAGCTGAGAGTTGAAGGGAAAGACTGAGCTGGGAGAAGGAAGGAGGAAAGAAAGTGAAAAGGTTATCTGAAACAAGAAGCTATGCAAAGTGTGCAGAAGGCCCTTGTGACCAGGGACATGAGAATAACAGATCTTTATTCAAGAGGATGCCAGCAAGCAAGTCATTCAGTGCTTAGCAGACTCAGTAGATCCAATACAGATTGCCACAAGGACTTTTTGGACAAGGACTAGGTTAGTTAAGAAAAGATTGTGAGTTCAGTTCTATACATGATAACATGATAACTTTAAGACTTTATTTTGTTTCTTGTTTTTTTTTTTTTTTTCATGACAACTAAAAGGAAATAGCAAGTGATAATCAGGATTTTAGAGGAAGGTAGTATGTTGGAATTTCTGGAACTTTATGTGGTATTTCCATTTTATTTCTCTTTCAGTGATAAAAACAACACCATTTGGGAAAAAACAAAAAACCCAACCAACCAAACAAACAAATAAACAAACAAAAAAACACAGAAAGAAGGGCTTATTTGGTTTCTCTTTTCTGGTCTTAATGCATTGTTGAGAGAAGCCAGGGCAGGAGCTCAATCATTTACTGAATTAGAGATCTTAGAGCCTTAATTCTCAAACTATTGGTCACAACCTCTTTGGGGGCTCAGTGGGCCTTTCATAGGGTCTCCTAAGACCATCAGAAAATAGAATATTTACAATACAATTCATAACAGTAGCAACATTACAGTTATGAAGCAACAGCAAAAATAATTTTATATTTGAAGGTCCCTACAACATGAGGAACTGTATTAAAGGGTCACAGCATTAGGAAGGCTGAGGACCACTGTTCTAGAGGAAGACTGCATAGTTTTAAAGAATTTCTTTAAAAATAATGAGACTTTTTAATTTTATATCTGCCAACTCAATAGCAATTGTATCTCATGGGTGTGTGTGTGTGTGTGTACTTGTGTTATATATGTCTAAGGCATAAATAAATGCTCATCCATTGTATGCACAAGTAAATATGGATGCCCTCCCATATGTAAGTCAAACATTAAGGTCCAGAACTTGATTGTTGCCCACTTTATATTTTGAGACGGCTCTCAAACTGAATGCAGAGATTACAAATTTAGATGTATTGGTTCGTCAGTGATCTGCCTACATCTGCCTTCTTTGCTCTGTGATTTTAGATATATCACTGGATCTAGATATTTATGTGGGTGTCGGGGATCCAAACACAGGTCATTCCCATCCTTTCCTCCCTCCCACCCCACCCCCACTTACAAAGCCTATCCCACCTCAATCCTGCCATATATCCCAGGCTAGATTTAGACTCTTCATGCTTTTGTCTCCACCTCTGAGGTCCTGAGATTGCTTCTCTGCCCTGAGGTAATGGGCGAATGTCTACTAATTCTGATATCAATGCTTCTAAACAAAATAAAATTATTTTTCTCAAAGCCAAGATTTAGGATAAAAGCCACAGATCAGTCAAAACCGACTCATTTACAACACAGATGAATATTTCTATAGATGTTCTTAAAGTAAGAAATAATTATAGATGACTTGCCAGGCTTCAGACTCAGTACTGTAAAAGGAATTTTAAGTAAAGCCAGCAAGTGGAATCTCTTACCAAAAACATAGTCCATCAGTACAGTGTTATACCAGCTTGACTCCCATGTCTTTCTGGTTCATGCTGTGACTTTGTCAAACATAAGCTTTTGACTCAAGTAGGTGTACCTTTTGTGTGTGTATCAACAGATGTTTTTCAAAACGTTCACCTGTGTTTAAAGGGGAAAACTGCATAAAGTAAGATTGGAATATCAAGAATGCATAAATCCTTTGTTGCATGCTTGCCATTTTATTAGACAGACCTTTACTTCTCAGCCTCATACGCCCTGTACACTGTTTACATGCACACAAATACAAACATATGAAAGGTCAGTGAAAGGATTTGTTTCTGGCTATCTGTAATGTTCCAAAATCCTTTGTAACTAAATCAGTATGGTTACGGTTCTAATTTACCGCCTACTTGTTAATTATTCTTATGCAGTATATTTTAGGATACATTTTACAAGATGGCCGCTAAAAAGAGTTTCAGGTGTGATTTCAATGATTTACTATGTTTACAAAAGTAGTATAATTATATGTCCAGTTGCTCTTTAAAATGGACACACTTTCATTCCTTAGTTCTTTCACCCCATGTGGTGAGCTATCAACAGATTCAGGTTTTCAAATGCAGAGTAATCCAGATCTGAGTCAATACCTTATTCATACTTGGGTGATGTATATAAAATAACTTGGGTGATGTATATAAAATAAGCTATAGAATTCTCATACAGAGGAATATCTATGGAGCATCCTAGCCATAGGAACAATTAGAAAAACCTTAATGTAAAATTTGTAATGAATTGATTTTTCCTTGTGCTTTGATGTGTCATTGGTGACCACAGTCTCTGTCTTCTTGGTTAACTTCAGAGCACATTCAGAAAATGAAGGCACCTCTTTACCATCTGCTGACTCCTGTACCAGCCCCACGAAGATGGACTCTTCATATAACAAGACGGCTAAGCAGTGCCTAGAAGAGATATCTGGTAAGTGCTCAGCTGATTAATGGGAAAGTCAAACTCCAGAGTTTTATAGTCTCCTTGAAAGTCTGTTTTCTTAGGTCGCATTTGCTTTGTGATTTTCACAAAACTGGACTCTGTATGCTTCAGAGCTCCTCATGAATTTTAATGTTCAGGTTAGGATGATCTCTTTGTTACTCTGAAAAATTTGGAAAGAGAGTTAGTTCTTTCAGAACCTGAAAGTGTAATTTACGTCATTTGGCCTCTAGGGAAACTTCTACAGTTAGTAGGTTAATAGAGTCATCCTTGGATATGTGTGGAGATCAGCGATACACTAAAGATGAAGCATAACTGTGAAGTTTATAACTGACTCAGTCCTGCTCTATATTTAATTCTGTGATGTTTACTACACTTCTACATTGTATAGCTTGGGAAAATTGAGTTAGGAAGATGTTTCCTTGTACAAATGTAGGTGATAGAAGAAAATTTCAAATCTCCCATGTATAATAATCAGATATTTAATTGTATAGAAAAGAATTTTCTGCTTGAGTCAAGTATTTTTCCAAAGATTCAGATAAGCCTAGGGGTATATGGAATGCCTTTCATATAATTTTATGTATAAATATTATGTATAATACATTCATATTTATTCATTGATGAGGACCCAAGTAACTTCCTAAAAAAAAAACCTATATTATCACTAGTTGTAGAGAGAATTTAAGAGATTTTGTTAAAGTTTCAATTAGAGGAGTAGTGTCTGTTTTCCATTAGGTCTCTGGGTGACCTCATATGATCACTGCAAATCCAAAGGTGAAATCGAGGGGACAATTTGAATTTTAAACATTTCTTTATTGCTTCAAGGCCTCTAAATCCTGTTTCAGAGTTCAAACAAGTAAGAGAATCATGACTGGGAAGGTTAAGAAACATCTACACTTTGGTAGCCATGAAATGCAATTCAGTAAGCAGGAGCCCTTTCTGAAATACCCACCACTGAGCAGGGACAGAAATGACAAAGCAACACTCCAGGTGTAACTTTTAGAATAAAAATGAGTGATACCATTAGGCATCTGTGATTTCAGATGACAAATACAACAGAGAGCCAATGCAGGGGAGGAAGAAAAATTATGATGAAAAGATATGACTCTGGTGATGTATTTATAGACCTCAGACATTAAAGAGAAGTATCAACATGATGCCTTCTCCCTGTATTGTGACAAGGTATTTCTATAAATGATGGTGTGAAGCAGCTTCAATTACCATATTGAATGTGCATGAACATCTGCATTATGACTATGAAGTACAGTGCTCCAATCTGTAGCGAACATGAATTTGAGTAGAATTTGAATTGTAATCATTGTTTCACCAAGGAACACTGCTTTCTGGAGTTACTATATCACTGAGTAGCTCTGATGGAATAAATAATCCATACCTTATTTTACAGCTTCTTATTCTTTCTACATTTAATCATTTTTTATATTTGTAATTAATATTATTTCTATTTGATGTCCTCATGTTTTAATAGAATATTTGAAAATGTAATATAAACCAGATATTAGTGTAATAATATAATGGATTTAATAAAAGGACTAGTATTTTATAGAAATATGGATCACAAATTTAAAGAAGAAAAGGAAACAAAATAGATGCTGAAATGAGTCCTGTGCTATTATGTCATTTTTACTATTATTTGTTTGAAATTAGCTTTACATTCTGATCCTCCCTCGAATACAATCCCTGCCTTAATTTGTGATATTTTAAGGGTTTGAATAAATGACTCTCTCAAGAACCTAGCCTCTTCTAGGGACCTTATCTCACAGTTCCTCCTGAGGTACACAGGTACACATTCTCATATTCAGTGCCTAGGCCTGAGCGTCATCATGAGGAAATATAACTTTTCTACAGCATCTTTGCATGAATCTTTTAAAAATTACATTAATGGTTGTTTTGTTTATCCTGTATGTCTGGATATGATATGTGTCCCTGATGCTCATGGAGGCCAGAAAATGGTGACAGATCCTCTAGTGACACCTTGTTGTGAGACACCATGGAAACCATAGTTGCACTCTGGTCCTCTCGAAGAAGAACTAGTGCTTTTAACTACTAAACCATCTCTCCAGCCCCATAAATCATATACTTACAGTCTAAAGTGCCCTATGTTTATAGTGTTCTCCCCACTGGTCTCTGACTCCACAGTGCTTCTGCTAGGATTTCTCGTTTATGAAGCTCCTGATTTCTTATTGACCTTTATCCAAAGGCATATGCCTTCCTCTTTTTAATCAATTTAGTAATTGTAGTAAGTGAAGGGTTGTTCTCACCATTCCCCTATACATCCCTAATTCCTTTATCCTTTCTCACCAAAACAACAAGTGTAGTTTGTCTGTGCTTTGCCTATTCTATATCAATAATGAACAAATAAAATGAAATTTACATGCTGGTTGAGGTGATTCACTGTATAGTAATCTCATCAGCCTTATAAATTTCCAATAGTCCCAGTAAACATTATGGTTTTCTAATTCTGCTCAGTCTCTCAAATTCTTAGATGAAGATATTACCCCTCTCATCACAATACTCCAGCATTGCCTATCCTAGTCTTTTTAACTGTTAACCTTGATGTAACTTTACTGAAAAATGAAGAAGGAAATACTTGAACTCTGCTTCCAAGTCTACTCATTCAGGGCATTAACTCAGTACCCATTTCCTTTGCTTTTCTTAGACTGTTGTCTTTTTCACCTTCTAATATACTCCCTGACTTCCAAACCATCTCTTAGACTACAAGCTATGATGTATCTCAAACTTCAATAGTACAAATAGCTTTCCCCTTGCCTTCCAATACAGCTATAATTTAGTTCTTTTGTGAGTAACCTTCAAAGCAGCTGCTAATCTTTTCTCATCGTTGCCCTAGGTTACTCCAACCAGCTTTTTCAGTTCATGTCTGCATTGAAATTGCTCTTAATTGAAGTTGATATTATTGGAGACCCAGCAAAATCTAAGGATTAAGCCCTGTGGCTCATCTTACTCACCTCTGACCAGAAATCTGCCCTCTTAGAAAAGAATCCCCTTTGAAAAGAAGGTTTCTTTCTTGATCTCAAAATTCCATTGATTTTCCCCAAACCTCACTGTTCTTTCCTGGTAATTTTCTCTAGTTTTGCCTTTTTTACCCTAATTTCTTATCACTGAAACAATTCAGCTTTCTTCCCAAGACTTGTCTGTAAATTCTCCCGTGGTGAGGATAACAGTAACTGATAGCTTTACATGTGATCCCTATGCTGACGGCCCACAAACATCTCTCCATTCTAGTCCTCCCCCACCACCTGATTCAAGTGTCCGATTCCTTACATAGCTCTACTTAAATATCTCCGAGATACTTACACTATGCTGTGTTTAAAACAAACCCTAAAGCTGCCTTGAAATGCCTTTTGTTTGCATTGTCTCCATTTTGTTTAGTGATATGCAAAACTCCAACTGCTCAGGCCTGAAACTAAGAAACATTTGTGAATCTATATATCCTCGGAGGTCTGTTCCATTACACCATGTTACTGACCCTGTGGGAATTGCTTGCTTTCTGAACTCAAGAAAGTGGGAATAAGCTTTTGATATGCTTCTTGATATTTGATGTTTGCTGTTTCTGTATCATCTCAGAAATTCAGAAGCTCAGTAAATACTGATGGCACTGTATACACCATTCCATAAGAACTAAAATGCTGTCCTCCTGGTGGTATAACTCAGTGGGAGAATACTAGCCTATCAGGTGATAACCCATAAATTAAATTTTTAAGACTGCAAACAAAACAAGACAAAAAAGTGAATGTGCTAAGTAGTTTTTAAAAGGTAGAATAATTATACTTTCAAGATATGTCTAGAATAGAAACCCTTCTTTCCATGTATATTTTTTTGGCTATTTTATTAACTGGTGTATCCAGCATGTCATTTGTTCATAATTAGCACCCAATTATCAATTGTGAAATAAATGAAATGCAAATATTATATAAATGGGACCCTTGATGAGAATGAGCCTGTCTTAGGGTTTCTGTTACTGTGAAGAAACATCATGACCACAGCAACTTTACAAAGAAAGCATTTCATTGAGATGGCAACTTACAATTCAGAGGTTCAGTCCATTATCATAATGGTAAGGACATGGTGTCGGGAAAGAAGACAAGGCTCTGGTTACATCTTGATCAGAATACAATAGCAAGTGGACTGACTGTCACACTGACTGAAACTTGAGAAAAAGACCTCAAAGCCCAGCCTCACAGTGACACACTTCCTCTAACAAGAGCACACCTACTCCAATAAGGCCACATCTCCTAATAGGTCCACTCCCTTTGGGGACCATTTTCTTTCAAACCACCAGGAGTCCTAAGAATATCTAGGTGGATACAACATGCAAGAAGAGGAAAGCCACTATAGGCTTTGAAAGGCATTCCAGTAATTCTCATGGTAATGCAGGGGGATTAGCACTCAGTGAAGGCTCTCTTTGGTTGTTTGCAAGGTGACACTCCCCCATGCAGCCCAGATGTTTGAATACTTGTTCCAGGCTGATAATACCATTCAGTGAGGCTATGAGACCTTGTGGAGGTGGAGCCTTTACCACAGGTTATGGATCACTAGGGGACAGTCTTTTCAGTTTTATAGTCAGGTCTACTTCCTGTTGTTGACTACCAAAGTCTGAAATGACTGGTTTTCTCCAGCTCTTGCCATGCTTACTGCACCTTACTCCACCAACTGAGAACCAAACTATTACACCCATGTCAAGGGACCCCCACAGACCAACAGGGAGCTGGATTCTGATGTAAACTCATGAGGGTCAGTTTATTCTTTTGGACAGGTTTGAACCCAGACAAAACACTATGTTCCTATGCAGCAGAGGAATTTGGCTTGAACTCAGGGGTGAGAGGGTTTTTAAAGAAAAAAACATGTAAGTGGGGGTGTTACATGTTTTTGCATTTCAGGATTGGGTATAAGGGCATGGAGAAGAATAATTATTGTAAACTATTTGTTAAACTTTCAGTACAAAACCAGGTTTTGAATCCATTGGCTGTCAGACACATTTCCTGAGATTTTTTTCCTAGACCTGGGCCCTGTCCTCAGGCATATATGGTCTTTCGCTGAGATGAAGGTTTGTAATGGTAAATCTGTGCCTTCACACAAAGTATACTTTTTTCCACCCTTAAGTTGTTTTCCGATTTGGTGGTTTGTCTCAGAGATGATAAATGCAACTAACACAGACGTGGATGGAAAAATAAAATAATTTTGATTCTATTATCACTAAATTTTTAAATCTGAGATATGCCACTACCTCTTCCTTCCTTTGTAAAAACTGATATGTTTCCTAGGGGAGAGGAATTCCTTTTCTGTTAATTAAAACGTTGTCAAGTGCATCTTGGTTCCATTAACTGCATGATGTATGGCCTGTGAGAATTCTAACACATCTAAGGAATAAACTTAGTTTGTTCTTCAGTGTAAAGTGGTCAGAGGATCAATTTTTTGCCAAGAGAGGGGCTTAGCTGATTGAATTTTCACTGGTGGAATAGCTCACCTGTAGTAATTAAAGTGTATTTTTCAAGAAAATGTTATGAAACAATTTAAATGTAATTAAGTTTACATGTGAAGATAAGCAGTAGAAGTGAGAGACCTCACTTTGCCATTAAAGAATCTTTGCAACTTTTTAATATTCTTCAAAATAATAAGAACAGTATTCGAATTTCCTTTTGTTTGTCATATTCTTTTGGAGGAAGTCTCATGGCCTTTACCTAATCTGATAATGCTGGTTCTAAGAGTTATTATTATGCACTGTGCAGTCCACAGCAATGAATAAATCACCTTATTATTCAAAACACTTCCTCTAAGATTCATGTCATGATCCTGATATTACATTTCTGTGTGAACTTATCATGTACATTCACTGCTTTCGCTTTGTTTGTATTTTTACCTTCTTTGACAGGGAGGATTTATTCTCTGAGGCCATTTCTTTTAAGTGCCAAGAGATCAAATATAATTGGGATTAAATGTTCATTCTATTGTGGAATGGTTTGAGATTGTGCTTTCTACTTAAGATCACATTTGCCGCCTTTTTTTTCCTTTTTGCATAAAACTCTCTGCTCCCACATGTGTCTACTCTGTGTACAACATTTGTTCAATGCAGTTTTTAACCTTTAACTGGAATATATATTTAATTTTAAAAAACACTATCCTGTTTTCTAAGAAGCAATATTGAATAAGTAGATGATTTCAGGGAATTATTTTAGAACCAAGCATATATGTTTAACCAACATGTAAGGTTTAACCAACATGTAAGTTTATGAACACTTTACATTAAAAAAACAGGAGGTATCTGGTTTTAAGACATTTGCAAATGATCACCAGAATTTTCCATTTCTTGAATGTTTGTAGAGTCTAAGGAGTTTAGATAATTCAGCTTAGATCTTCTACTCAAATTGAAAAGCAATGCTTGCTAAAGACCTGAGAGTATTTTACCCCCAGACATTACAGTCGATCAATTTTGTTTTACATAGTGACAAAATTAGAATGAGTCCCATTCCTGCTTGGATTGTCTTTCTCTTTGCATAGAAGCTTGCCCTCCACCCTGTAGAATGTGCCTTTCTCTGTGTGAATCCACATAAATAAAAATAGCTTGCATTTTGCACACTCAACAAAGCCGGGTCAGATGCCTGTAGTGATATAAGTGGGCTCCCTCCAATTGTAACGGTAAATTTACATCTAGTAGTTCCAGGGGGAAAACATTTGAAATTACAAGCTTGTTATAAAATGTCTAAATAAATACAAAAAAAAAAAAGACACCTCACATACATACACACTTGCTGATTCTGTTGTTGTGATAGCTTTTCAAAATATTTATGATATTTGCCTACAGTTCCTTCCTTCCTTTGTTTTATTGAATTTAATTAACTTTTTCTGTCTTCATCCTGTGGGAGGAGTGCTGTATTTCTGGCCCAGGAAAATTAGGATGGAACATGCAATTTGATTTGATAAATTAAATGTGAGTAAGAAAATGACACGGGTCATTCTTGAGCAGAGGCATTGGGATCCATTGTTTACATAGCTCATTTCTGTTCTCTGTCATAAGATCAATATGTTTTCAACTGTGGGCTCACCATGGGTCTGATAGTAAAATATACCCAAGCAAGAGCTGTTAAGCAATACAGAATGGACATTAATGTCAAGAAAGTGAATTGTCATTTTGAAAGGCACTCTGAACCTTGACATTGTGGACATTAGAGAGTGCATAATTCCTTTTCCTGGGCTCTGAACCTGTCATTGTATGATTTTTAACAGCATTATTGGCCTTTAGTTGTCATCCTCTCCCATTGGAACCACAAATGTCTTTTAGGGAACAAACGTCATCTGCAATTAGAAACCCCTAATCTCAGCCTCGTAGCTTGTAAAAGTGGGGTCCCAGAGCCAGAAGTAGTTGGAAAATATTAGAAAAGTGATGTCAGGACCTTCTCAGACCTAAAGAATGAAGAGTTGTGGGGCTTTTGCCTTCAAAATGGCGTCTTAATAAGTCCTTCTAATGGTTCACTGCAGACACTAGATAACTACTGTTTAAGGTGATTGGCATAGAAACACCCTTTTGAAGGGGAAAGGTCTAATTACTGCTTTCATGTGTACATGCAAAGCTCTTTGACCTATAAAATGTCAGGGTTCCTTTTCTTGTGAATCAGTGAGACCTTAAAGTACATTACCATATGTCAAACAATGCATGTGTAACTTGAGTCATAGAAATAGATTGTTTCCTTCTTAAGAATTTCATTGTGTTCTCCTAGTCTGGAAACACACTTGGTTACAGTAACTTGAAAGAAAGAAACAATTAAAAAAAAATATTTTGAAGCATAATGATCCACTTTAGTAATTATTTATGTGCATTAATTTTATTTATACATGTATTTTATAAACACAATTTTTAAAGTGTGAAATTGAGAAGCAGCATTTACAATTGACTGCTTGTCAATGACATCATTTTGATAACAGTTCTTTACATCTAATCTCCAGTATTAATAATGTGGCTCTAAGTATGATCTGCACTGAGTGGACTGAGTGGAGTCATTACCTTTTCAGAGAATGTTGTCCTTATGTGGAACAGAATGAACACTGCATATTATTGTACTGTTTTATATAGCTAGGAAATAAAACATTTCTACCCCATTGAGATTTATAACTAAAAGTGGAAACTCAAAGTTAATTTTACTTGTCATCTCTGAAGATGATGAAGACTTATATGCAATTTGACCCACACAGTTTCCTATCTTGATGGATTATCTCATGCCCCTCCCATTTAGTGTGTGGTATTTAGGAAGAGAATTTTTTCAGAAGTTTTGTTCCTTAATGCCCTTCTTAATCATCCATACTATACATGACTTCTTATATACCATATATTTGCTTTGCACAAAAAAATGTTCCTAATTAGTATGAAATCAGAATTTCATACTAACAGTGTGCTATATACATATAGTATGAGATAAAAATAAGATGGTTATCTTTTAAGTGTTTATATTTATCAGTAAATGGAATATTAAGAATTAATAGTACTATGCTGGGCTTATGGGCTGATTTAAGAAACTGCTTGATATACAAAAATAATGTATATTGTGTGCACTGGACTGTAAACTTTTAGGCGTGTGCTTTGAGTAATTTTGGCGAAGGTCTTTTTGTCGTTGTTTCTGCAATGTTTTTGAAGGAAATAAGGAAGAAATCTTGATTTTCATTATCACGTTAGGATTATATTTATTATCTTAAAATTTTAAACTTCTTCTTAAGACCTATCTTAAAAGTTTAAAAGGCAGGATCAGATCTTTCCCTTTAAAACATTACCTGCCAGAGGGGAGAGAGGAATTCAAGCTCCAATTTTTAGTTCCTTCCTTTACACTCTAGAATTTGATTTGTGCTTTTACAGCACGAATCACAACATTCAGAAGGCAGATCTGCCTGCTTCAGCTGCCTGCAGCTATAGAGAATTAGTCCGTCTTTCTCGGAATCGGGAAGAGCATGCTGTGTAAGAGTGTGAGAGAGAGCATGTGTGTTCCTGTGTGAGAGGCTGGGTGTCTGAGAATCATTTAGATGTGCAGAGGATCCTCGTATAGCAGCATCTCGTTCAGGCTTGGCTCTGAAACCTGTGGCATTCTCGTTTGGCCAGCTGCTGCCTGCCATGCCTCCGTTTTAATTTAGCAGGATGCTTGCTGCCATGGCAGCCAACAGCATCCACTGCAGCAGCAAAGGAGAACCATAGATCTGAGGATGCAGGTGGAATACTAAAAGACGACAGAGGCTCAAGCAGGGCTGGGCTTCGGTGTTTCCTTTCTGCTGTTCCTGGGCTCTGCTGCGGAAGCCCTACTTACTGCACTGTGTCAGCTCATTAAAGGGTTGCAGACCTGCATCAGGGAAGGGCTGCTGGGAAGCAGGGCTGTGGGGCGGGAACGAGAGAGAGAGAGAGAGAGAGAGAGAATTCTGCGTTGCTTCACCACCTTGCATTTCGGAACACAGAAGCATTAGAGGGAAATGTGGACGCACCATCCTGCTGAGACATACGATTGGATGAAGACAGGAAAACGTAGTTGGCTTCGTGCGCTACTTTTCAGCTGGAGCAGAGTCTTTCGGTGAACTCTTTTTCTGCTTAAGACATATTTACCAAAATGTTTGTAAGTACTGCTGATCGGTGAAATGCTGTGTGGCAAGCTCAAGCTGTGGGAAAACGATTGTGTCTACCCCGTCTGTACTACAATCTCCTGTGAATGTCTGAGACTGAGCTTTTGTTGAAGTGCACGTGCTAATTAAAACCAAAAGAGGGGGGGGGACAGTTACAATTGTAGTGGCAAAGGACAATAATGAACTCCAATTGAAAAGAGGAAAGGAGGAAAACCATGCAGCAGGCAGCTGAGCTGTCTGTGTTCCGGGGTAAAGAAGTAAAGAGAAAAGGAGCTTGTCTTCAGAAACAAAAGTCTTTGACCAACCTTTCCCTCACCAGCGACGGGGAGAGGAGACCCACTGTGCGTATCTCCAACTGGTTTGGAAACGCTGCAAAGGCTAGCCAGAGAGAATCCAACTATGCAGAAAGAGGCTCCCTCTCCAGGTTTCTCTCTAGGTCTATGCAGTCACTATACCATGGCAGCGGTTCAGGAGCTTGGAGCCTCTTGCCTGCAGGAGGCAGCCAGTCCTGCACGGATGACTTAGAGGACTGGTCTGCTCGAAGAGGGCTGGAAGGTGAAAGTGATGAAGACAGCAGGTCGGAGGATGAAACAGGCTCCTCCAAGCCCAGCAGCATAAGCCGAAGTTGGGCCGCTGAGGAAGGAGAAAACTGCCTGCGGGAAGGGACCGCACACCTGGATGAGGATGTGATCCTCACCATGCTGGGTGATCTGGAACAGGCACTTTACACCGACTTACTCGGTGAGTCCAGGTCGCTGATGGTGTAGTCTTCCATTTTCTAGACTAATTTCTTTTTAAATATATGTGCTTGAAATGAGTTTCCTTGTAAAACTGAACTGAGTATCAGTTTTGAAATTTAATGGGAAAAAGTAAATAGTCTCAGTTGTGGGTATAACTGACAGGGAGTCTAGGATATCCTAAAGGTCAGCATGCTATCCACTTAGTGTTTCATAGGGTCTTGTTTAACTTCTCTCAAGGTGACCTTATCTAACATGTGTAATGAAAGTGGAAGGGTCTCCTGAGTCAATTTTCTGTGTGCTTTTATTTGCAGCTTTGGAATTACCTAGAAAGAAGGATACCCTCCTTGGATATTTCCAGGACTCTGCATACAGAGGCCTATGCTTTCTAGGCTTGCTTTTCCTTCCTTCCTTCCTTCCTTCCTTCCTTCCTTCCTTCCTTCCTTCCTTCCTTCCTTCCTTCCTTCTGTCTTTTCTTTCTTCTTATATCTGGATATAGCTGTTCCTATATATGAGTGTTACAACTAAATTACAAGAATGACTGTTAACTGTTTCATACTTTACAAACTAGTCTGCTTTAATGACCCAACATTCAGTGACATGATTTTTAACTAGATGTGAAGGTTTTTGTGGTGAAACTTTAAATGTCAAACTTGCCACTTACATGTATTCCTAAAGAAATGTCCACATTTAATATTTCTATACTCATCTTCCCCTGACATATATTTACACCATATGATCTCCTCAAAAATCTTTAAGCATTAAGCTACAGAGAAAAACATATTTTTATATCAGTGTGAGTTTTCAGAAAGGACTTCAGATGGTATTCTGCAAGTTGAAAAGAACTACCCATGCCCAGTGATTCTCTTTGTCCCCTCCCCTCCACATACACAGATGGTGCTAAGTACAGATTTGTTTTTATTCTCTATGTGAATGTCCTGTGACAAGGTGTTTTATGGGGTTGTCTGTGATGTTTTAGGGAGCAGCTTTGAAATGAGAAAGTTTAGAGAGAGAGAGAGAGAGAGAGAGAGAGAGAGAGAGAGAGAGAGAGAGAGAGAGCTGAGGCAGATATGGCTCAATTTTTCATATCAGTTTGGCTTAGAAAGAATAGTGATTGCTGAATCTAAATCCACCAGGTACTCAGATGCCAGAGATGTATTTCAACAGCATTATATAGTTTGGGTGATAAGCTGTTTCTCATAAAGAAAGCTCTGCTTAGTACAAAGGCAAGAGGAAGTCTCATTCCGTGTGTCTTTGGCTCCTTTTTCCTATCTCTTTTTGATCCTCTGGAACTGCAGAATCAAACAATATTCATCTTTGGCTTATAAAATTATAGCATTCATCCTGTTCTAAGTACCTTTCATGTTAGTATTTTCAATGATGTGAGCAGAGTGTAATCCCCAGGCGGTATTTGAGGGTTGCTGTGTTAAATTACTACAAGATGTGGTTGGCTATAAATATGAGACCTTTCTTATTGTGCATAAATAACCTGGATCAGTGCTGTCACTGGACAGCCTCCCAATAGAAGTGTCTGAGCCTGCATTTGAACTGAAATCTTGCTAATCACATTCACTTGCTTACTCTATGTTAGGGCTTCCCCTCCCACCCACCAGTGTGCCAGCATACAAAACTACAAGTAAGGAGAGGAACACATTCAAATGGGTCTGATATGTATAATCATATTTCCATATCAAGCATGGCAAGAAAATTCTCTAAATTGTGATGCTTTAAATTTGTAAAATTTCTGCTTTTTTCTCGACTAGGTTCTGTCCATGACTCAAAATGGTCTCTTTGGTCAAGATTTCATGAGTTTAACTTTTTACTTTTGAGTATCCTAATAAATTAGAATTGACTAGGATCTGTGCTTTAAATGTATAGGACAATATTTTAAATGTCACTATATAACCACTGACCATATTCTTTTAACCTACAACATTATAAAGACAAGTTAGGAAATTTTATTTAAAAATCGTGGATGGGCTCATTTACAAAACTAGGGATATTTTTCCAAGTTAGATAGTCTTTTAATAACAATGTGTGTGGAATGAATTCTGTAAAGGATCTAGTTACATAAATCAGGTTTCACACATATAGAATTTGATTTTCATTGAAAGATGGTAGTGTGGCAATGTTAATTATAACATGTATAATTAAAGTGTGCACAGTAAGGGAAGACCACCCAAATTAAATGCTCTATTTTGCACTGGTAGAAACACTACAGCAAGCCTGCTATTTTGGAAGCTGTTGGAAGGCATTTTAGGCCAATGTGGAGAATTCAATTAGATTATAGAGTACACCATTTTTAGAAATGTGTGGACATTCCTACCACTGTTTTTGGAAAAGATGAGAATACTCCCTTGGAAACAATAGTTGGTTTGGGGGTTATGCAAATGGGAAGAAATGAAACGCTTTTGTGTTTAAGTAAATTTCACATCTGTATGGTTCTTCTAACTTTTCTTTATTTGCTAAACAGTTAGATGTATGCATCCTTTTATTTGGCTTTTCTGCTCCTCCACAAAGCCTTGGTACATCATTTGAGTACCACTTTGAAGGACATTCCAGACGATATAAATGTTCCATAGGGAATTATAAGTACACTTGGTTTTTATCTTGTCTTTCATGGATCACCGGAAGTATTTACTGCAGTGCATTTTGCCCTGGTTTGTATACTTCATGGAATGAATAAGGCAGCTAAGATGATTTGGTCTGTAAGTGTTGGAGGGCAGAGATCCTTCTGTGTGATTGTCATGAGTAGCACAGAATATGTGTGAGTCTAATTAGGATAAAATCAAAGAAGGAAGATAATGCAGTAATGGCCTTTGAAAGAAACTAAATAAACAAGCCCAGAATTGTACTGGAAGGATCCATGGATCAATCACTTCTAATGGACTACCAAAAAGAAATACATATGAAAAATGATCAGTGAAAGAAAGTGCATGCAGTTATTGTTCTTAAATTGATTATTAAAAGCATATGAGGAATAATTCATATATCAATTCCAGTGTCATACTATTGGACTAATGGTAAAGATGTAGCCTGATTGCTGGTCGGTCGAGAACAAGCATCATGTTGTGATGCTGCCCATGAGTATGTTTCAGGTTAGTGCTTTGCATCTGCTCCCCCACAGTGGTCTCCACACAGCCCTCTTCCTAAAGTCTCTAGTGTATCTTCATCTGTAAATATCTGCACCATTTTAGATCCATTCTGCTGCTTTCTTCAGCTAAAGTTATATTCTTTGACCACTCTTTAATTTTTTCTCTACAAGCCTTTATTATTATTATTATTATTATTATTATTATTATTTCCAAAGTTGTGACACATTACTTAGAAGTAGAATGGGAACATATCAGTAGCCATTTCTCAACCATATTAATGAGAATCATGTAATTTCTAGAGAGGATATGATTAGCATCTTGGAGCTTATGAATAGTTTCTGAGAAATTTGTAGGATCAGAGATTGCATAGTTCAAATTCATGTTGGAACACTTATGAGTCCAATCTTATATTTTGCTATTTCTTAAAATGTTTCTTTTAATGAAGCAATTTAATATAACCTCAGTTTGTAATAATAAGGCTGCTGTAGGTGTGATTTAACTGTACAAATCATTTATAAATGAGTGGGAACAAGTTTGCTGGTTGATAGCAGAATGGGGCTGTGTGGGTTGACATCTAGGCTGAGGGGTTATGAACAAAATAGAAATGCTTTCTTCAGACAGAAGGTAAAGTAGGCATCAGTAACCTATTGTTATTTGAGTGGTGCCTCAGAAGAGTGTAAGTTTGTACAGTTGCTTTCAGAACCACTAGACCCACTGAGTGAAACTTTCGGGAAATAGTTGTGGTTCTATTATGCCTAATGTTGGGAGGAGATGGATGGTGGTAGATGGAGAGTTTTCCAGTGTTGAAGATGCAGGTGAAGTAGGTGTACATGCCCATGTGAGTCACAGGTCAGTTCCATAGTAGGCTTTCTGAGACACTCCAACCCGAACTCCACAACTATAATTAAAGAAACAGAATTGAATTTGTGCTTTATTTTTAAATTTTGGTCTGAATATTCAAGAAGTATATTAGTAAAATTAATTGGTACCTAGAATGATAAAACAGAATGTGTATAAGTGTGTGTGTGATACATTTTGACATCTCTGCGTGATAATTTTCATAATGTAATTCTTTTTCTCTCCACTTTCTTTTGATTTTTTTTCTATACAGTCCCATTCATTGATTCCTCCCTGTTTTGTTATTTACTTTTTCTCCTTACTTCATGATACGCCTGCACTGAAGTGATGGGTGTTCATGTGGGATGCCTGTGGTGACCACACTGTCAGAACTCCTTGCCTCATATGTTGTAGAAAGATGTGTTTAGGTTTAGATATACAGGTCAGTGCTTGAACTGTGATGTCACTATGTGGACATTTTGGTTTTCTATAAAAAATAGAGAGGTGAAAATAAAGATATCCAGTGTTGTGAATCTTGGTCCATGAGTCTAATAAGACAATCAAAAATTAGCACTCTATACTGTTTGATATGTATTGATAGGTAAAGAAGTGTTTTGTTATTTACTTTTCCCTCTTACTTTATGATACGTCTGCACTGAAGTGATGGGTGTTCATGTGGGATGCCTGTGGATGTGCTTGAAAATGGATAATGGTTGAAGTTGAGGAGATCCAAATTAACTTTAGAAATTTTAAATTTTGAATTTTATTTTTTAATGTTTTCTTTTTTACTATTTTTTATTTAAAAAATTTATTTTCCATATGCACCACTGCTCCCCCTACCTTCTCTTCTTCTAATCCTCCCCCAGTCTCCCCCCACCTTATCCATTCACCAAAGAGGGCAAAGAATCCCAAGGTGAGCCAGTTTGGTCTGGCATATGCAGTTGAGGTAGGACTGAGTCCCCCTCTCGAGTATCAAGGCTATTAAGAAATGTGTTCTCTGCAGGGTATGAGCTCTAAGAAGTGAATTTTAAAATTAACCCAGTAGTCAGCAGTACTGCACAGTACATTTCCAGTTGTCTCTAATGTTACAATGACTATGATCATAGACTCATGAATATTCTTGTAGTTTCAAAACTTTAGAATTTTTGTTTGGGATGCTAAATGTGTTGCTATTGTAAAAAATAAAATGAGTTACAATTTTCAAATGATCGAAGTTTTCTGGAATTTCCTGTCTTTTTATTTTGAATTAGAGGGGTTTCTATTGCTTGCCTGTGTAAACGATTGTCCTTGAACAGACCATGCCATGAACAATGCATTTCTCATGTTCATTCCCAGGAGAAGACCCCGAGACAAGAAGAATGCGTACAGTCAAGAACATAGCAGACCTGAGGCAGAACTTGGAAGAGACAATGTCCAGTCTTCGTGGGACCCAGATAAGCCACAGGTATCCAAAGTTCTACCTATCTTTGGAAGGATAAAGAAACACTATAATGTAACATTTGTCTCCTCTTATGATGATAGAGAAGAAATTTGGTGGTATTTACTATTTTCTTCCTCAATTTATATGTGACGATCAGTTATCAATAACCCTTAAGCTGAGAGCCAGGAAGTACTCTATCTTCTCACTACCTTGTCTCCTGTAGAAGTTCTTTGTTAGACTGAGTTAGGTGGTCAGCTACAACTCTTTTTAGTGAGATGTTTTTCATGTCTTTCAGACCTTTGGCAGAGGACTGGCAGGGATCCTTGCAAACATGCCTACAGCTAACTTCTTGTATTGGTCTGAGAATCCTGAGATGAGTGAAATTCTGCATTTCACTTTTCAAAGAGTTAAACAATACTTGGTTAATCTAAAATATAGTGGTAGCCTTTGAGGCTGGAGAGATGGCTCAGTGGTTAAGAGTACTGACTGGTCTTTCAGAGGACCCTAGTTCAATTCCCAGCATCCACATGGCAGCTCACAACTGTCTGTAACTTTAAGATCTGACACCTTCACACAGACATGCATTCAGGCAAAACACTAATGCACATAAAATAAAAATAAATTAAAAAAATAGTGGTAGCCTTTTTAAATAAATGTGATTTCCTACATTTTGACATCTGCAGAGATGCTAGAATCATGAAATGAATCTGTGCACTATTTACTTCCATAAGAGTGATGAGCTTCTAGCCAGAGACACTGAACTCCAGCCTTTCCTGTCATCATGCACCTTGGTCTGTGGCCTTAGTGAACCAGAGTCTAGTCATCTCTCCACTTTGTTTGACAGCACCCTGGAGACAACGTTTGATACTACCGTCACAACTGAAGTAAATGGACGGACCATCCCCAACCTCACAAGCCGACCTACTCCCATGACCTGGAGACTGGGCCAGGCATGTCCACGTCTTCAGGCTGGAGATGCTCCCTCCATGGGTGCTGGATACTCTAGAAGCGGTACCAGCAGATTCATCCACACAGACCCCTCCAGGTTCATGTATACAACACCTCTCCGTAGAGCTGCCGTCTCTCGTCTGGGAAACATGTCACAAATAGATATGAGTGAGAAAGCAAGCAGTGACCTGGATGTGTCTTCTGAAGTGGATGTTGGTGGATACATGAGTGATGGCGATATACTTGGGAAGAGTCTGAGAACTGATGACATCAACAGTGGGTAAGTGGTCCTGAGCATGGCAGCATCATTGGTCCAGGAGGAGTGCGTGAAGATGTGTTAACTGTGAGGGGTACATAGATACCACCTAAGTCATTAGAAAACACTGGTTCTCTGAGATGATTTGTGATATGTCAGGACCTATTTTGCTCTTTAGTAGAAAGTAAAATACTAAAGGTTTCTAAAGATTAAAGCCATTAAATTTCCCAGCTATTCTTCTAGAGTAGTGTTCTCAAACTGTTAGTCTCAAGGCCTTTGGGCGTCAACCAACTTTTTCACAGGAGTTGCCTGAGACCATTGGAAAGCATATTTACATTACAATTCCTAACAGTAGCAAAATTACAGTTGTGAAGTAGCAACAAGAGTAGTTTTATGGTTGGAAGTCAGCACAACATGAAAAACTGGGTTAATAGGTCATAGCATTAGGAAAGTTGAGAACCACTGGTCTAGAGAAATATATGTGGCCTCTATTTTTCATAGAAATCTAACTTGTTCCTGAGTAACAGATTTATAGTTACATAGGGAAGTATATGGGAAGGAGAAAGGAGTTTTGATGAACTGCTTGCGTTTCTAGCCTTGGTCTGGCTGCCTCTAACTTCCTTGAGGATTAAATACTTTGTGGCATTGTTCAATCAAGAGCATCCAATTTAACTGCAGGGAAAATCATTTCAGAGATGAAAGGTTTTTAATATTTATATTTTGGTTTAAGTTTTGTTTATTTCTGTTTTGTATATATGTGTGTGGGCTTATGTATACAATGATGGACATGTGAAGTCATTCAGAGGACATGGAACAGCAGGGATCTAACTCATATCCTCAGGTCTGCAGAAGATAACTTTACCCTTTGACTATCTCTTCAGCCCTAGATTTGAAAGTTTAGACTTACAGGCTTATTCTTTATTGATATTTTCAGACTTTAAAATATGGGTCTTTTCTCTTTCCTATTATATTCCAAAAATAATAATTTGTGATTCTGAAATTCTTAAGGTGTTTCAGCAACTTGAACAATTTGGTTTAGTCAGTGGATGAGCTTTGAAAGCAAGAGGACATTCTATTAAAACTATTCCTGGGCTCATGCGATGGCTCAGCAGGAAAACACTTCCCACCAAGCTATGGTGGAGTTCAATGCCTGGTGACTTGGTAGAGAGACAATTGACTTCTACAAGTTGTCCTCTGATCTCCACACATATACTATGAAATGAGCACACACACACACACACACACACACACACACACACACACATACAGAGGCAGAGAGAACTCATAAATATGAATGTTTTTGATCTTCACGTGAGGAATGCAAGCCACAATCATTTAGAGAATGAGAATATTGATAATTCTGATTTTATCTCATCAGGCTTTTTGTATCGCCCTGATCATTACAATTAAGCAGACAAATTACAAAGGAGATGAAGAAAATATTATGGGAGAAAATTTTTCTCAGTCAGGCCCGGAAGTTGCAGCCCACTTCTGCTTACACTCATGTCCAGAGTTCCTTTAGGGCCACAGCTACCTGCAAGAGGCAAGAAAACACAGCTCATCTGTGTGCTTCGGAAAAGGAGGAAAGTAATTTGGTGACAGCCAGCTACTTCTACTTGCCTACTGAGGAAAAAGCAATGCTTTTAGGTTCTTTGTCCTACTTGGCTTGTTTTCTTTTTTATTTGGAGCCTAATTCAGACTTCTGGTCCTTTTCATTTCTTCTCCACCAGTCTTTCACAGGAAGTCTATTATATGTGCATCAGTGAGCTACATGCTTTATGAAAGAAAGTTGTATCAAAAGTCCACTAGAAGACAGTGGTTTTCCTCTTGCCTATCTTAGAGGAGTTTGAGCTTGAAACTTCTTTCCTTTTGGTGACACACAGGAGACTGAGACTGGCTATTAAAGCATAGTATATTCTATTCTCCAGGTGAACATGTTCATGATCTGCATGAACTGTGGTTGGTCTCATCTAGAGGCTGATGGGAGGAGACTGTGGAGAACCACAGTATGCAGTAAGCCGATGTTGATATCTCAGCGAAGAGTTGAAATGTGGGGCACATGAGAACAGAGATAGCCCAGGAAAGTTTTAATTTGATAGTACTTTCTTTAAGTGATGTAAAAACTATTGCTACATGTTATTTAAGAATCACAGACTTGCTTGCTCTTCACAATTTTCTGAGTATGTTTTGCTGATTAAAGGAACAAAAATCTTAGTACGCAGTTATTGTTTAAATGTTTAAAGAAATGTTTGATTCAGCTTTTCTTGTGACACCACATGGAATGTCATGAGGTCATTGAAAATGAGAAGGAATTCATATTTTTTCATGGACTCTGGATAGGAATGATAAAATTACTTAGTTGGTATTCTCAGAATTTAAAATTTCTTGAAGCATGCAGAGGCTTACTTATCTCAGACTTCTCCTTTTGAAATTACTTCCCACACTTGGGAGAAATGTGAAGCTGTCAGTAATTAGGAATTACTCAGATGAAGAACTCTTTCTTATAATGAATTGGAAGGGTACAGTTATGAAGCAACAAAATAAAAATTAACAGAAAAGTTACATATTTTAAATGAGTGGACATTAACATTATCTTTAGATATCATAATGATAAACTGTTCTATGCAAGTGGCCAAATATTGAAATTTCATTTAAGTCATTTGGCCCAAACATGAATAAAGAATTCTGTGGGACAAAATTGAAAAGATGAAGTGAATATACTCTAATCCTGCTATGCTTTTCTCTTAATTCTTCTAACAACTTGGGGTAATTAACATGGGAACAGCAGCTGAGAGGCCCTAGAATTGAGTGTGTCTGGGAACTCACAAGTTGCCAACACTGACAGTCCAATTTCATATTCAAGTTACTAGCAATTTAGTGTTAACCTGGAAACTTCCCTTTGACGACCACCTGCTCCCTCTCCATGTCCCTGCTCTACACCGATGCAGTTGCACAGGTCCCCGGAGGTCCTTTCCCCCACATTCATGTCTCATGTATTCTATTATTCTCCAGACACCACTTTTCCTTCGTCAGTTCTTGTCTTTACTTCCTGTGCTACTGGAGTCCTCTTATGGATCCTTCCCTATCTTTGTAATTTGAAGACTTTCTCTAGTTTTTACTCTAATAGTTTCAACATTTAAGGATTTACGTTTATTTACGTAGTGTATGTTTAGTGACTATGGTGTGTATGTGTGGGTGGGTGGGGGGCTATCTGTCTCTGTCTTTCTGTCTCTCTGTGTATGTCTCTGTGTGTGTTTGGGTGTCTTCCCTCTGTTTCTGTGTGTGTCTCTGTGTGTGATGTGTGTATGTCTGTGTGTGTGTGTCTGTGTGTGTGGTGTGTGTCTGTGTGCAGTGTGTGTGTCTGGGTGTCTTTCTCTGTGTGTGAGGGTGTGTGTATGTGTCTGTGTGTGTGTGGTGTATGTCTGTGTGCAGTGCGTGTGTGTGGTATCTTTCTCTGTGTGTGAGGGAGTGTGTATGTGTCTGAGTGTGTGTGTCTATGTGTGTCTGTGTGTGTCTGTGTGTGTATGTTTCTGTGTGTATACACCTGTTGTTCCATGTCTCCTACCATAGTATATACTGTAGTGAGATGCTCAGAGGACAGCCATGTTGGATGCTAGGTTTTCAGGTTTAGGAAGTGCCTTTCCCAGGTGAGCTATCTTTCGGTGCCACATTTATGTATTAAATTAAGGTCTTTGATCTATATTGAGTTGGTTATTTTGCAGAGTGAGTAATAGAAATATAATTTTATTCTAGCTCCAGAAGCCATTCAAGTTTTTAATTATTTTGCATTTTTATTACTTGCTTGATAATTTCATACAGCATGCTTTGATCGTATTCACCCTTACACCACCCTCTTCTTAATCCTTCCTCCTATACAACCCATACAACTTTTTGTTCAGTTTTTGGGGGGAAATCTCCCAAGACCATTTTATTTTATGTTCCTTGCTGCTTTATTTGCTATAACTAGGAAATGCAATCAGTCTATAAACTAACTAAAATCATCTATAAACCAACAAATGGGTAATAAATTGTGTTGCATATAAATAATAGGACATTGAGCTGTTAAAATCATTATGAAATTTCAAAGGTAAATGGATGGAATTGAAGACATGGCTCATATGTACATGAATTTTTAGATTGTATATTTAACTTGGGCTACCTGCAGGGTCCAGGAAACCAGAAAAGGGGCCATGGTGGGAGAGGATGTCTTCAGGGAGGGAAGATATTTTAAATGTTGTATCTGTGTTCTTTATCTAAAATGGTGATACCCTTGCTAATACACGTAAATGACTTAAAGTAGGTCCTAGGGCCAGGCAGTGATGGCACATGCATTTAATTCCAATAATTGGGAGCCAGAGAAAGGTGGATCTCTGATTTTGAGGCCTGCCTGGTCTACAGAATGAGTTCCAGCACAGTCAGGGCTACACAGAGAAACACTGTCTTGAAAAACAAAACAAAATAAAACAAGACACACAAAAAATAGGTCCTAGCAACATATGGGACAGTTATTATATTTTGGTTATAATTTTATGATAGTGGCTAGTTATGGCATAATTCTTACTTATCCAACAAGATTTATTTTAGTTTTAGTAAAGTTTCATTAATTCTATGAACTTCAACATATCACTTAATCATTGGAATTACCTTTCTCTTTTTTGGTACAATATATTCAAAAAGGAAAATAATAGGTTTTATAAAAAGCTATTGACTTTCTATACTAAAGAATATTTATTTTTTAAAAGTAAGTTTTATTTCTTTCTATTGAGAGTATTTATATATAAAATAATTTAATAGAGTTAGTTTTGGGTAGTTATTGAAAATTTATAATACAGTAGGTTTTATTGTGTTAGTTACATCATGTAGTTAAAGTGAATTAATTTTTGTTGATAATGTCATGTTGGCAATTCTTTTCAGGTACATGACAGATGGTGGGCTCAGCCTATATACCAGAAGTCTGAACCGAGTACCAGACACAGCATCTTCCAGGGATGGCATTCCAAGAGGAGATCACGATGTGACAGTGGATGCAGACAGGTAAGACTACTATAAGATGCTGATGTGCATAACCCATTTCATAAATAAGGTCACAAGAATTTTGCTGCATAAACTGCATCTTCTACTTTACAGTATTTTAAAAACAAAGTTTCATTTGCTAGACCATAGTAGCTCAGTAATACTAAAAAAAGCCATATTGCTGAAAACTTAAAATTTCGGTTACTATATGAGAAAACTTATTTTTATTTTTCCAAATTTGAGGAAAAAAAACATTGTTAGTGTTTTCCTGACAATTCAGATGCACTTAGATTTACCTGGGGGCTAATACACAAGTATAAAAATGCATTTCAAACCATCAATTACAATAAGTACAATAAGCTTGATGCTTCTCTTGAGAGTACTTTGAAGACATGCAGCTTTTGCTTTGGGCTAACATCTTGTTCTCCATTTTCTCCAGTTCCTTAAGGAGTGTGTGTGTGTGTGTGTGTGTGTGTGTGTGTGTGTGTGTGTGTGTGTTTCAGACATAGCCATTTTTTTTTACTGAAACTGTTCTGTTGACTTTATATCAGAATCATTATTATTTGAGATCACCATCTTTGTAAACTAATGAAAATATATTTCCAATCCTGACTTATTTAGCATTTCACTCTAAATTCTTATTTTATTGAGCAAGAAGGCACTGAACATTTCTATAAGTAATATCAATACATACAAGAGTGTTCTAATTGATCATTTATGATACAGACAACATCTTAAAACTTTAGATAGCTACATTCTGAAATAAGAGAGTGTACTATTTATTGTGTGTGTGTTTAAAATTATACCCAAAAAGGAGATAGTGAATCCTGATATTAGTTTTTAGTTCCTTCTGACTTATTCTCCATAATACCTTAAGTTATGTCAAAAAGAAGAGAAAGATCAGCTCCCATCTTTTTCACCCACCATCCCAGTCTGTATAGTCCCTCTGAATGTATTTGTGTGCACACATCTTTGTGTGTGCATGTGAAGTATGTAGGTATGTATAAAAACATACCACCCTTTTCCACTCTGAATTTATTTTCAGATATATCTGGTCACTGAATATTACACTAATTTCATTCCTAACCCCTGAACTTTGTTTCCATCTTTTGAACAATGTAAACTAATTTTTACTCAGAGTGTTGACTTGCTGCTTTTGTGCCTAATATGTTTTTTTGCTGAACCATTTTCATTTTTTGCCTGCAGTTGCAGCTCAAGGTCACATTCTTAGAGAAGTATGCTTCTTCCTAAATACTTTCTGCCTTTTTACAAGAGGCAGACATCAGTGAAAATCATGTCATGATCACTAAACACTGAGGCTTTAAAAAAACTGTTTTAGGGAATGAACATAGGTAATTTATTCATTTAGTTTGTATATTTTGTTAGACTAGCAGAAGAGACCTCTTAGAAAGGCAAGCAAATAAAATGAGACAAGAGCCTGGGTACTTTAAAGATATAATGGAGAGGGGATGGAGTATATATGGAGGAGGAGACAGAGATTAGGAGAAAAGATATTCAATGTATAGTCTACATATTAGACCTAATTGCCTATGTATTGCTGCTTGGCAATAAAAATATTAAAGATAATGATATTGAGATGGAAAGGCCCCCACTTTTCTTCACTTTTAAGGCTTACATTGGATTCCAGCTGGTGAATTTCAGACCAACAGAGAAATCCAAACACGTATTTAATAAATTTGGTTCCCACAGAAACATCAAGCACACTCAATGGTGTAGAGGTTGTGGTACTTGAGAACAGGTTAGAAATGAAAATTTATAGACCCACTCAAGACATAGAGAATCAGAGTCTCTGAAGCTGGGCCTAGCATTCTGAAGTTCAGGTAACTCTCCAGAAACTCTAATATATAGGACACTAAAATCTATTATGTGAAATTGACCAAGAGATGCAGTGACTACCAAGGCATCAGCATTTAAACATACAAAATGGGGTCCATGGCAAAGACATTGCCAAGTATTAGTATAGACCAATGACAACATTTTTAAGTTAGAGCAAATAATGACTTGTCATACCTGGAAAGAATCATATATGGTACTCAACCTTTGGTGATTCTATGAAAAATAATTAAATATGTAGCTTAAGGAGTGAAGAGAGCATGCTATTTAGCTGTTTTAAATAGAAATGTTAAAGTGTTATTTTTTTCTGGAAGAAATAGGGGTTCTATTTAATTTTAGATAATTCTAAAGCTGTTTTAAAACATCATGTCAATGATATGAACCAAGATGTATACCATTCATAAATGAATGCTCTAAAAATAGTGTAGTTAAGTTATGTATAGCTTTCTGTTAAGTTTCTGTTGTTTTAGACAGTTTTCTTAGTTGTGATGCCTCTTAAAAGTATGATAAGCAAGTGCAGATAGAAGATACATTTTTTTTTTATTTATAAATAACCAAGAAGAAATTACTGTAATTGAGATTGTTGTGGCCAGGTCACAAGGCCCCCAAAAGAACATCAGAGACACAAACTCTCTGAAATGCAAAAGCAAGGTTTATTGGTAAATAAAGTGTCATGACAAGGGCCTTGGTCCAGCACACAGATGTGGCAATGACCAGAGGAGGCACCCGACCCTTTGTAAGCTGGGTTTTTAAAAGCAAAAATCACACACTTAGGCAAAAATCACAAAGTTATATATCAATTGGAGTCTTTTAGTACAGAGGATACAATTCTGATTAGCTTGTATTCTGGGAGATTTTTAGACTTCCTCTGTTTGTCAAGCCCTTTTTTTAACTACCTCTTGGGTTGGGTCTTTCGAGACTATCTTCAGACATTCTATGGATAATTAACTGTTTTCAGTCTCTAAGCTACCTTTTCTATCTGAATTTTGTTCTTATGCAGACTTTAGGCTTGTCTAGAAACTGAGAACTTTTGCTCAAAAAAATGGCGATACTCATTTAGTTTTCCAAGATCACATTAAAAACTCATTCTCTTTGAGTTGCCTTAACTTCTCCATCCCAGCACCTTTGATCTTATGTAGTAACAGACAGGAAAATAACAGTGGGGAGAATTTATTACACATATGTACACACACACATACACACACACATACCAGATCGTATAGTGTTTATGAAGCCAGTGATTGCATCTTGGTATCACCCTCATTTGGTCACTTTTATAGCACACTCCATCAACATGCTACTCATCATCTTCCTGTTGTGCAGTCATATTTGCAGTTATGCCTTTATATTTTTTTTAATATCAGTAACTGTGAGATTCCTGGGTGTAAACCAACCTTTCTTTCTGCATCTTTCATGCCCACTAAAAGAATTCAATAAATATTTGTCAGATAAATTTCACAAATGACCATATGAACTTCTAAGATACAAAAATGTGGCTTCAAAAAGAAACAGTAAATACTGCAAAAATTGCAATAATATTTAAAGAGTTTTTGGATACTACAAAGAATGATTAAACACACACACAAAACATCTTTCTGTTTAAGTTATTCTGTTTCTTTCTAACTCATTGGTACTTTTTATATTTCTTCAGTTTCATAAAAAGCTCTCTTCAGTAAAATACTCTGACACTGGCATAGCAGCAGATATAGGAAAATATTTTGTTTAAATTTTATTTATTTCATATGAACAGTGTTTTTTGTGCATGTGTATCCATGCACCACAGGGCCCACTGAAGCCAGAAAAGGGCACCAAATCCCCTGAAACTGAAATATCAGATGACTGTGAGCCCCATATGGGGAACTGAACTTATGTCCTCTGGAAGAGAATCCAGTGCTCCTAATTACTGAGCCATCTGCCCAGTCCCCAAATTATTTATGGTTAATACTGTAGATTCCTTTTAAAATAACTTATGGTTAAAATATGGGTAGACAATAAGGAATAGCTTGATACTTCTTGCTAATAAAGTAAAAAATAACAAAAAACAGGGCCTCACAAAAGACAGGGCTTTCAATAACTGGAAATGATGTGTTTAAATTATAGTATTGCCTCAAGCTATGCCCTGTTCCTTTACTTTCTGTATGACCCATCCTATCTCTGTGACCTTTTCCACCTGGGATTAGAGAATATGAGTACTCGTTGAAGCAGGTTGAAAATATACAAGAGCTTTGCTAATAAATTGGCCAGCTAGTGTTGCAAGAAAGTCTTGCAAAAATAGTGTAACTTAGACAGGTTTTTTTTTTTTTTTTTTAAAAAAAAGAAAGCCTGAGGTGTTTTAACACATAGGCTAGGGGGAGGTCAGAAGGGACTGTGAGAAGAACAAAGAAGTATATAACAGTTTGGAAAACAGGGCCCTCTGAATTATCTGAGCAAGGCCCATATCAGCTCACAGACTGAAGCAACCAGCATAGGGCTTGCAGGACTCTGCACCAGGTGTTCGGTGAATATATTATAGCTGTGATTCTCAGCCTGTGGGGTCAAGACCACTTTGTGAGTTGAATGACCCTTTCACAGGAGCCACATTAGCCCACTATAAATTGCAAATAATTTACATTATGATTCATAGCAGTAGCAAAATTACAGCAATGAAGTAGGTAGGCATGACACGTAATAAAGGAGGTCGAGTGTCAGACCAAGTCATTTGAGTAAGTAGTAAATTATAATATGTTTTATCTTCATTTTGTTTCCCTTTTTAAATATCAAAAGTACATGCTATGATTGTATTTTAAAATGAATTCTCTTGAACCAGTGTAAGAGATATAGCTGATGATGATGTTTCCTCTGCAGAATGTGATGTCATCAGTTGGGAGAAGCTTCTCACTAGGTAGGAATGTGAAAAACTGTTATCTCAGTCTCCAAGTTAATATTAATGCAAGCAGTACAAATCTGGGGTCATTGTCCCAACTCAGCATGTCTCAGAAGAGCTGGCCTTAATCTTGCCTAAGGCTTATTTTAGTAGTAATTAAAATGTGTTAAATTGTTATGTGCATCAGCACTATGCATTCTAAAATCACATTTGAATTTCTATGTAGAATGAGAAGCCCAGCTCTTAATATGTATCCTTGACATCTAAAGAATAAACATAGAAGATAAAACCATTGAGGAGATAAATTCTGGTCTAATGTGAGGTGTAAGAACAGCCAGAGTTACTGAACCATTGGAATGGAGATGAGATGGCCCAAAATGCCAGATACTATGGAGAAAGGACTCTGGCATTTGTTTCTTACCAGTAATCTTATCTAAACTAGTTTCCATGGAGAGGGACAGGGAAATGCTAAATTATGCAAATAGGAGAATTAATTCTGAGGTTGAGAAGGTAGAAACAATGAAGTGGGTAATTTGCGTGCCTGCTGCCTTCCTTGGATGTGGTAGCCATTTCTCAGGCTTCCTCTCCGGAATCGAACCCCGATTCCCCGTCACCCGTGGTCACCATGGTAGGCACGGCGACTACCATCAAAAGTTGATGAATGAAGCCCATGGAAAGAGTGGGGAGGGCAGGGACAGGGGCCAGATCAAAGCTTGCTGAGTTGCTCTGCTCTATCTAAGAGATTAATTTTGCTACTTTTCTCATTGAAAAAAATCTTTCATTTTTACCCTTTGTATTTGAAAAGATTTTTTAAATTTTATTTTACATACCAACCACAGTTCCCCTGCCTTCCCTTTCTCCCACACACCACTGAGATCTTCACCCCCATCCACTCCTCAAAAAGGATAAGCCTTCCCATGGAGAGTCAACAAAGTCTGGCATATCAAGGTGAGGCAAGACCAAGCCCCTCCCCCCTGTATCAAGGCTGAGTAAAGAATTCCTCTAAAAATAATGGACTCCAAAAGCCAGCATGCACTAGGGATAAATCACGGTCTCACTGCCAGAGGCCCCACACAACTGTCATTCACATTCAAAGGATGTAGTTCTGTTCCATTCAGGTTTCCTAGCTATCATTCCAGAGTCAGTGAGCTCCCATTACTTTGGGTCAGCTGTCTATGTGGGTTTCTCTATCATCGTCTTGACCCCTTTGCTCATATAATCCTCCTTCATAGAAGAAAGTTTTATTTTGGTTTATGGTTTCAGAGTGTCTTTTCTATCTTGGCAGGAAAGTCATAACAGCAGTTTCTTGTGGCCAGAAAAAAATAGCAGTGACAGAGGAAAGGACCGGCCCTGAGAGATATGAATTTCATTCCCCATTTGGATTCTTTAAAAGGCCCCATATTCTCCTTTTCACAACTGCATAGTAATGACATCATATAAATCCCCAAAAGGATTAATCCATGTATAAGGTCAGAGCTCCAAAGACTTAAGTTGCTGTGGAAAAAATCCTCAAAGGTATATCCACAATGTGCTTCATAATGCCGTGTTCCTTAATCCAGTCAGGTTGACTATAATAATTAACCATCATAGATATGCAAGAATCTGAACTTGGATAGTGAATTCCTAGATAAACTAGGACAGCATTTTCCCACCCATGGGTTGCATATCAGATATTTACATTATGATTCATAACAGTAGTAAAATTATAGTTATAAAACAGCAGCAAAAAAGTGTTATGGCTGGGGATCACTGCAACATGAGGAACTGTATTAAAGGTTCACAACGTAAGGTTCAGATCCACTGAACTAGAGGGTGTTTTAATATATTGGATACCAAAAGAAATTGGAAAGAGATCATAGGATCTTCTATAGATTTAATGCCTATATTCCCTCTTGATATTTGGATGTGGGGTCTTTGGGAATTACATTAGTTCTTGAGAGTAGAATCTTCATGAATGTATTTATTTCCCTAAAAAAGCAGACCACCAGAGAGGAGGTAATTATCTCTTTTAATGTGAATGAATGAATAAATAAATAGATAAATAAATAGATAAATAAATAAATAAATAAAATAAAGCTGTCTGTGACAAGAAGCAGGACCTTACCAGACACCATATCTGCTGGCTCAGAGTTCAGGTCTTCCAGTCTCTACAACTGAGAAACAAATTCATGCTGTTCCAAAACTGCTAAGTCTATATGGTATTCTGTTGTAGAAGTCTGGACAGATCAGCAGGGTATGGCTGTCTGAGAGGAGAAGCAGTTGAAAGAAATTACCTCTGAAATAGAAATGGTACTGTTAACATTAGAATGGGAGGGTGGAAAAATAATGTAAATTTCAAATTCTGTCCTGTAGAAACTGAGCTTCTCCTGAAGTTGATGTTAGACTACTGAGAAATCAGTCCAAATTTAAAATTCTGGCTGAACATTAATGAAAGTATTAAAGATAAAACCTTTCCAGAGAGATATTGAAATCTTAGTTAAAATAAAAACAACTTGAGATCAAAATTATGTGACAAGATTATGTGACCCAGTTTCAATGTACAGTGGAGTAACTTTTAGTAAATACACATAAACAATGCCCACAACCAAATATACATTTTCTTACCCCAGAAAGCTCCTAACGTCTCCTGCAAATCTCTGCTCAGATACTCAATCACTGTTAACTAAACTTATGCTTTAGTCTACAGAATTGCCTTGTCTGTATACTTTACCTGAATGGATTCCTATAATCTATAGTTTTAGGCTTGTGGTTTCTTTCACTAAGTGTGCTGCTGAGGTTCAAGCATGTATATATTTCACTAGTTTATTATTTATTACTGAGTGGTATACTATGAAATGAATATTGATGGTATGGTGTGTTATTCATTTACCAGTTGGTGGAACATTTAATTATTCCCATACTCCAACTATTTAAAATAATGCTGTAATAAACATTCATGAGTAGATTTGTGTTAGAGTATATATTTTATTTGTCCCAGATTGATACCTTGATATTTAACATCTACGCCTTATGATAAATTTATTTAACTTTTAAAATAATTTTCTGTCCAACAAGTTGCCACATAGTACTTACCATTCCTGCCAGCAATGTTTAATAATCCTAGTTTTCTCTTACGAATGCAGTGGGACTATGTCCTGTTACATTGTAAATAATTGTCCTACCTACTGGTTTAATAAAAATGCTGATTGGCTGAAGGCAGTCAGGAAGTGTGGGTGGGGATGACAGGCTAAGAAAACTCTGAGAACAGGAAGAACAGAGCAGAGACACCAGAGATGAGATGCCCACAGAAGCAGACGAAAGAAGCTGAAATGCTGCTCTGAGAAAAGGTACCAAGCCATATGGCTAAACAGATTAATAGAAATAGATTGAGATAAGATGAAAGAGCTAGCTAGCAATATGCCTGAGCCCTAGGTCAATCAGCATATTAATATAATTAATGTAAGCACTTTATGTTTCTGAGGGACTGCAAGTCTGCATGTCTGGACCACAGGCCAGACAGGCCAGAAAATTTATACTACATATGGATTCTTTGTTGGAATATTCATTTCAGTCTTTGCGGGTATTGAAATTGAGACATATTTTCTTTAGTGAGTTTTAAAAACTTTTCAAAGTATATTCTGCATGCAATTCTTTACAAGGATAAAAATATGAGTTAATAACTTTTCTATACCTTGCTTTAAGGATATGAAGCACAATAAAGTAAATTGAATGTTTACACTTTATTTTTTGGAAACTTTTTTTTAACATAACTTATGGTTAGGCCATTAACACTTGAAGCAATTAGTTTATGGAAAGATCAAGTGTGGACATGCTTTCTAATGCCTTACTTGGTGGCGTTTGTAGAAGAGTAGAAAAAAATACATTTTTTTTCAGAATTGACAACTTGCTGATTGAATCTATTAAGAGATGCTGTTGCTTTGGATTTGTTTGTGGTTGGTCTTGTTGGTTGGTTGATTTTTGAGAAAGGATCTTAGAACATAGCTTAGGCTAACCTTGAATTCCCTTAGCCAGTCTGTCTCAGCCGTTCCAAGTTATTGAGATTGAAAGCCTATGCCACCATTTGTGACTCATTGTACATGCTATTTTTTTAAAAAAAATTAATGTGTTAAAAGATAAAGATCAAGTATAAACTGAATTGAGATTGAGGTGAAACACAAAATGCTGATCAACCCTAAGACAAATGTTTCTAAAATATAGTAGGAGTTTAAAAGTACATGAGTATATCTAATAAAAAGATGTAAACGAGGTACCTACTGTTCATATAGTGAAAAAAGAAGCATATAGTCACACCAGGTGTCCAAATTTAACATTGATGGTAATGTGCAGAGCATCGTGATTACAAAGATAATCACAAAACATTGTAATAACTGTGTGAAAAAACATGCATGGAAGTGAGAAGCCTTTGCTGTTCCACACAGCAAAAATAAAATAAAATAAAGTCAACATATTTCTCCTAAGAAGGCAAGCAAATATTTTACAGGTCAGACTGATTATGTTTGCCTTTAGTCTGTGTATACTATAATGACTCGTTCTGTTCAGTGTTGATTTGCTCTAGCTTAATCACAGAATCAGGATATTCCCATGCCTTAAATATTCCCTTCATGAGTTTATCAGCTTTCAATAGTAATTAAAAGCAAATACAAAAGTAATAGGCTGGAGTGAAAATAAACAAAGTGAATGTCATTACTTCATTTCATGATCAAATGGCCTGCCTTTTTGCTTACAGATCTTAGCTCCAAATAAAGAGGGTTAAATGAACAATATTAGGGACATATAAAAACTATTTTAGATGTCCTCTTATCGTGCCTTTGGTATTCTGCTCACATCTCAGTCTTATACCCTAACACTAGACTTCCTCTTACCCAGTTATCTGCGCTGGCTGGTCCCATAGTGAATAAACATATATGATGCATAACTCCTTCTAGATCACTACCACATATATGTACTGAGTTACTGTACTCACAGGTTTTGTATTTAGAAGGGCATTAGAATGAGGACTGTGAAAATCTTAAATATCTTTGATTCAAAGCATACACTGATATTACAACTATCTCAGGTGATAGACAAGCTTTAATTGGAATTTCCTTCAGTGTCTTTCAGAATAAAAGAATGAACATAACAAGTGTTATAGATGCTACGCGAACTCTTGGAAAGACCTGCTTGGCAGGCAAAGTACATATACGAAATAAAAAAAAATCTTAAAAGATCTAAGTGGGCCAGGGTGGTACTATGTGTAATTATGATTCTGGTCTTTTGGTGAGGGAGGAAGATTATGAATTGGAGACAAGACTCTTTTATATGCTCATTTTAAGGTTGTTGAATCTTTGGAAAAGGGTAAATTTGAGAATAGACGAAAGATAGGAATCCAGGTTGTTATAATAAAACAGCACAGGAGACCAGTTTGTATTGCAAATGTGTTATATTGTCTAAATACATTATTTTATCTTGCAACAGCACCATGATGGTTTTTATTATTACCTTTTACTAAATATTAGCCATAGCAAGAGTAAATATTACTAAGGAAGAATTTTTATGTCAAGTAATTTGCCTGAAGAATTTGATAATAAACCATGAAGACTATTTTGAATCCAGTTTCCATGTTTATACTGTTCTTTAAAATAATAAGTTAGATCAAGACTGTCATAAATATCGTAATGACAGTTTTATATTTTTATGCAAACTATCCCTTTTCTAAATATATCCACTTAGAATTATGCTCCAAAAGAGAAAAGAAAAATGTGAGTTAGCTTTGTATGTGGATATTCTACATCCATTGCAAACTGTCAATAAATTTAAAAACAAAGGAGACATATGTTTGCTTGTTTGGGGGTGTTTAAGGCAGTGTATCTAACCTGGGGGTTATGACTTCTTTGGGATTGAATGACTCTTTCACTGAGGTCACCTGAGATAATCAGAAAATACAGATATTTATTTTACAATTCGTAACAATATCAAAATTACAGTTATGATGTAGCAAAGGAGCAATGAAAATAATTCTGCAGTTGAGGGTCACCATAACTATACTTACTAAAGGGTCACAGAACTAGGAAGGATGAGACTCACTGGTTTAAGGGATAGCTACCCCACTGATGGCAGTAAACCAAGTTACAGTTTTTTGTTCTTTGTCATGATGTTGGTGATTTGGTTTGAGTCAAGGTTTGCCTGTATAGCCTGAGCTAGCTTCAAACTTTTAGTTGTCCCATTTTCTCTCCCATAGTGCTGTGATTGCAGGTTTGTGATGCTGGACCTATGCATTTAGAGCTGCTGTGACCTTGACATTGAGTATTTGTGGAAATATCTTTTCATTTCCATATATAAATATGCAGAAAAGTGAAGAAGCAAAGAGAGCTTCCTGCATATAAGGAAAAATTCTTACAGAGAGCTTACAAAAGTGGAAAAGCAATTTGAAACTTTAATACTATAGGATTTTTTTTTTTAATGAAAAGCAATAAAACTGGAGAGATTGTGTTGGGTAATTTAATTGTATACTTTTATTTAATATGTTCCATGAATACATGAAACTTTTTTTTTTTAAGAACTGGGGGTTGAATTCCTTTTGTGATGGGCTAACTAATGGCGTGAGACACCAACCTGGGGTCATTACACTGAAGATTTCTGACTGGTACCTGATAAGCCTGAGACGTCTTCACTGTGGCTGCACAGAGTGGGTGGCCACGAGTTATTTATTGGTGTCATGTGTCCTCCAGTTGTATCATTGCGTGACTTAATTTGTGTTGGAAACGGTTGAAGTTGTTTGCAATAAGCTGCTGTTATTATTGTCAGCATTCATAGAGCTCCCATATGGTTTTTCTGATAAATTGTAAATGAAAGAGTTTTCATTAAAGATGAGTGCTTATTTTTCTGAGAGAAGTTGGTGGTTTTGTTCTTATAAAATTCCCATGTGACTTTTGAAGAAAATTAGTACTTATAAAAATTCAAAAGGGAATATAAAGATAACATGTTCTCCCCACCTAAGGACAACCAAGGTTATTACTTTAACATACTTCTACTTCTCTTGGGCTTGTCCACTCTCTGTAGTTATAGTTTACATACATACATGCAGAAAATATATGGGTTCATTGTCTTTTTATTATCATAATGATTTAAAAATAAGCTTTTATTTTATAAAAGAAACTAAGTTACCTCACCATTTTGGGGACTCTAGCGTATCATGCTTCCATGGTCTTAGTGATGCTGAGAACTGTCTTGGCTGTGGCACATCCTATGGGTAGCAGAATTGGAGACATTTTCTTAGCGGCAATTACACCTTTTCACAGGATCTTGAGATCTTGATCAGGCCATGCTGGGGACTTTTATAACATCCTCCGAGAATACTACAAAGAGAAGCAGCACAAAATAACCTTTCATGTCTCTCAGGGCTGAGAGTTGGCCACAGGATACTTAAGATTCTCCTCTTCTATTTGAAACCTTTAATTAAGGCAGCAGGTGTGCATGTGTCATGAGTGGCATTTACCCTCTACACCCCCCAAAATGTGCTCAAGCATAAGGACATTTTTATTTGTTTTTAGTTTTTGTTTTGGAAAGAGGGTCCTGATATACATTTGAGTGTACCCTCAAGCTTTATTTGAGTAGCTCTGGCTAACCTTGAACATATAGCCACTTTCATGCCTCAGTTTCCCAAATCCTGGTATTACAGATTGTGCCTCCAAGCCCAGCTTCAAGCTCCTAAGTCTCTATCACTGAAACACTTTTAGGGAACATACAGCTTTTGGAGGTAGGATTTGCCATAAATTATTAATAATTAAAGGGAGGTTGAAAGTAGAGATTCCTGGATTCTGGTTATATCTAAGATATTTGCTGTTTATAAGGCAAGTTATTAACCTCTCTTAGCCTGATATTTATATGGCCAAATGAATGAACTGTTAGTGCTTAGTAACAATTATAGGCTTCTTCAGATAGAGACCGAAAATCATATTATATTTTGCTTAAGACAAAAAGTATCTCACAGATTACTTGCAAATTGAAAAGCCCATAATTAACTTTGAATTTAGGGGTGGTTACGTCTATCAACACCCCATGTCTCTATCTTCTTGGCTTGGCTGTGGTGGTATGTACAGAGAGTAGACTTAATGTTCCTTCATTACCACAATATAGCCTCAGTCCTCCATGATTCAACGCTTAAATCTAGTGAGCCAGAAGCACACTTCTACAAGGTTCTTACTGGAAACCAGTCCTGGATTGAGAAAGCTAGAGACCTTCTGCACATCCTGTGCCCATCACAAAGTCCAAATGAGTGTCTTTACTATGAATCCTTCTTTAGATGTTAACATACTTTGACTGTAGAACTATCAACACCTTCTCTACTCCCTGGCTCCTTCTCCGGATTCTGGCTTCCAGCCCATGGATTTTCCTTATCTCTTGTCTTGACTGACATCAATTTATTCTTTTCAAATATTAGTTATGTGTTGCTGCCACACCAGAACACATTCCTTATTCGCCTATGTCTTTCCTTCTGCCTGGAATCCCATATTCAACCTTGGATGTCATCTCTCACAATTTATTCTTCTTCATAGACTCACCATAGGTATTGTCTCCCCTGTGAACTTGCCATGTCTCTTTTCTGAGCTATGTCATAACATGATTTACTGTCTTAGTTGAGGATCTGAATATACCTGTGTCTTCCAGAGTCCTGTGACATACTGAAAATAAGAACTATCCCCAATTCTTCTCTGAACTCCCAAATTAGATATAGCTCTTGTCACAAGGCATGTGTTTTTTTTTTCTGAAGTCCCATTTAACTATATACTTCCTTCACAGTAACCAATACTTACAGTAACTAATATTGTTCCTCACACTGAAAGTATTTATTCAATATTCTGTGACTTTATATTCTTAGCCCATACAACAGGGTCTCTGATACATTGGTTAACCTCCAATATGAGATAACTGAATGAAGAAAGAGAGGAAAAGAGGAAGAATATCATTCCCAGCCCCCCTTGTTTCCTTTTTAAAAACAAGATCTTACTGTGTAGCCCAAGCTGGCTTCAAATTAACCATGTTCTTGCCTTCCCCTTGTATAATCCCAAGTACAGAGATTATAGGCTTGAGTCACAAGAGTGGTAAATCAGATGTGGCCAGTGTTCCTTTGTCCTAGAGAGGAAGGATCTATCTGTTCCAGATTTCTAGTTACCTCTTCAGATTGACCTTCACTGTATATCTATGTCTAAGTTTCTTATAGAAACACCAATCCTATGGGATGAAGCCATGTGTTCACTTCAGTTTGAATATGTCTACAAAGACCTTATTTCCAAATGAGGTCACAATCTGAGGGACTAATGGTAAAAACTTTAATATATGATTTCTAGGCACTGATGATGTGCCCATTGCATTCTTGCTCATCGGACCCTGTATCAGACTTGATTTTTGTTAGAAGATCAAGTTAAAAATGTGGGAGTTATTTATTTCCTTTCATCTATTTCATCCATAGCTTATCTCACATAAGAACAGATAAACAGAATTATATTGAGGCCATGCAAAGTGATCTTTGAAACCCATGCTCACAGCTTTCAAATAACTTTGCAGATATTTTAGAATAGTGGCCATTTTATGAAGGTTCTGCTGTTAGTGGGAAAGATGAAATATTCACTGCCAGATGCCATTTAGAGTCTTTTTTTTTTTTGGTGGGAGGGGGGATTGGATATCCAGAGAAGAGGAGAAGAAAGGAAAGAAAGAGAGGGGGAAGAAGAGCAGAGAAAAAAAGAAATCACTGCCACTTGTTATTTCCTTTTAAAGGAACAGGAGCATGCAGACTCGCCCCAGGGTGAGGCACAGCTGCACCTGGGAGTGCGCTTTGTGGGCGTGGCATGGCTGCAATGTGGCAAGGGCTGCGCCCAGGGGGAAAACTGGCTTGGTGTTTGGAACACACTAACATCTACTACTCTAGCAACAAAGAGGTAGTGTTTAGAAAAGTAACATTAAAATAAAGCATTTTTGATCCTATGTCGAACAAGCATTTTTGCCAGCCTTTACACATCATAACGCTGGTTCTGTAAATAGATCAAAAAGATACTCTTTCACAGATAACACACTCCTGTGTCCATGTGGCATTCAGGAATCACTGTTGCTCACAGTCCCCAGCTGTGAACATGATTTGCTGTTGGAAGTGTCCTTCTGCATCTAGTTGGGTCTCAGCATGCAAGGTTGATTCAATCATTCAGTCTTACATTCAGCAAAAGGGTGGGCTATCACAAGATCCCCACGTGTCTGTTTTTTAAATGAAAATGCAGTGTAGCATTCTTAGACCCAAGGACTTAGATTTATACTTTAGTTCCTTAAAACTGCCTTTGTAGAATTAGCCCAATGTTCTCATATAAGTGTGTTTTAAAACAAAGTCTGATAGAGCTATAGTGTTTTTCTTATTTTTTAATTAATTAAATTATAATTACATCACTTTCTTCTTTTCTTTCATTGTCCCAACCTCTTCTATGCCCCAACTCTCTATAAAACTGGTGGCTGTGTGTGTATGTGTGTGTGTGTTAGAGAGAGAGAGAGAGAGAGAGAGAGAGAGAGAGAGAGAGAGAGAGAGAGAGAGATAGATAGATGCTGGGCCCACTTAGTGTGCTGCCCCTGTGAATTTGATTTTAAGACTAACCAATTCATATTGGCTAACCAATTAGGGTGCTCATCCCAGAGAGAGAACCATTCTCTGTCTATGCACAGTCATTAGTCAGTAGTTTTTTGTCTAAGGATGGATGCTGAGATGTCCTCTGTGTTTGTCAGTGCCCCCCCCTCCACTTCTCAGTAAGTTGTCTATTGATGCTATCATTGGTCAAGTCTTGTTGAAGCAAGGCAGTCTCTGAAGTTTTATTAGTCTGCCATTGATCTGTCTGCTGTAGCAGAAAATGTTTTATCAGAAAAACTAGGCAGTACATTTTATTATTTGATATTGATGGTGTCTTCATGAGTGATCTCATCTACTTTCATAGGAGTTTACACTGAATATTTATGTTTGGACCTGGGAATATAAATCAGCAATAGATCTTATGCTTAGCATACTCAAGGGCCGGGGATCAATAACTTGTGTATTAAAAAATAAGCACAAATACATAAGACAGTACATTAAATGTGTATTACAAAGAGGTACAATTCTTTCTGTAGAGAAGAAAATATTAGCCAAAGTTAATATATTTAAGACTCTTTGCAAATAAGAATTAAAAATGAACTTGAGGTTCTTTTAATTGGAGACTGGATAGGAATCCCAGGAACGCCGATTCTACTGTGATGAAGAAAGTGATTCACAGTAAGAACACTGGAGGAGAATCAGGTCACCCTGAGAACCAAGCGGAAGATCCGTCAGCCTCCTCATGCCTGTGGAATGGCTACTCTCCTCTCTACATAGCTCAGCAAAGGAAAAGGATGTTGACTTTGTTTAACTATATGACAGATACTGTGCCAAGTGCTTTTGGATCATAATCCAAGGTACTTTATTCTCCAGTTTTTAATGTGGTAAATGAAGTAAATTTACAGAGAGTAAATTCATTTATCACACTACTTTAATGTCTCATGAGCCTATATGCTCTCCCCACTCAATCCTCTCATAGAATATCCACAGAGACAAATGCCTTTCTCATAGGTATTCACATAATGTGAATTGAGCTATAAAATATGAAGATGTGCACAGGCCAATAGAAACTAGAAAACAAAGTATAATGTCTCCTTTGAAGCTACAGGAGCAGCAGGCATCTTCAGTTTCTGGGAATCAGTAGAAGCCTTTTTGTAAGATTCAGTTGTCTGTATAATACAGAGAGTGAATCTTAAATAAACTTTTCAGTGTTTGCTATTTTGAGACATGCTTCTAAAATAAATTTCACCTGCATAAATGTTCTCTAGATTAAAGGCTTAATCACCACAGTCTAGAGAGTTTCTTTTCTTCTCATTTTTCTTTCATTGTTATTGTAATGGCAGCAACTCATTAACTCAGTGGGTGTCAGTATTGATTATGATGTGCGCATCTTACTCTTTCTCTTGATAGTTTAGTTTCTTTCTAAAATAGATCATGATTCTTGATTGATTGCTGCTTTGGAGTTTTGCCAAGATATCAGACCAATTATTCATGTTAGTGTTCAGATAATCTACTGGTCATAGGGGCCCTGGATTCTTCTTCCACTATGATGCTGTGTTTCATAGAACACGGTGGTGAGTGTAGCCTACTGAATGGAGTTAATCAGGAAGGTAATGTAAACACTGCAGGCATTGTCAGCCTCCTCTAAATATCTCATACTTGTTTGTTTTATGTGTTCGTTTAGTTGAGTGTATGTGCATGATCAGATCAAATAAACTAATTTAAAATCCTATCAACACGAGTCACAAACTGGAATATAGTGGCTTTTAGAGATTGTATTCACAAAGCAAACTAGCAAATATGAGATGCAAGGTTATAAAAGACAATAAACAGAGTGTTAGAATTTTATGTTTTAAGAGATAAACATATTAGGACTAATGAGTCTTTCAGGTTTTATGTTTTCACCATTAGAATAGGAAAAAAAGCCACTGATTTATTTTTTCTTTTAGACTCATGGATTATTCTTTTCTAAGAAGAAGACTCTTAAAATTTTTATTATTCTTACACTGTCACAGATAGTCAGCAGAACAGTTCAGGACTTCAGGACTCAAGGCATACCGAGTTCAGGGGCAGATCTCTGTGCTCAGCACAGCTTGAGAAGACCAAGTGAGGCTGGCCTCATTGTGAACAGTGGGTGATGACAGAGGAAGTGCTCTTTGTTATTGATGGGTCTCTCAGCCAAGTCAGCTGTCCATCTTGTTATTCTCATGAACACCATCATTATTTACCTTTGCATCTTGCATCCTCCTCTTTTAAAACTTCAACATAAGCCTATTTACCTCATTGGACACATGGATTAGAAGTAAGAGAAATACTTGTGGAAAGTCCTTTGTTGTATCTGTATGGAAATAAAATGTTTCTCCTACTGGGAGAAGAACCCAATGCCCCTAATTATTCCCCATGACATCAAGATCCTCCATTCTGAGACTTCCACCATCCCCCTGCTTTTTTTTGTAATCAACACATATATTTCTATTTCTGCTCAAACCACCAAGATAATCTTCCCTGTTCCATGTTAATTAATGCAATTATGACCTCTTTTACAAATACCAATACACATCTGTTCAAAGAAACTTGTTCTTTCGACTTTTTCTGATAAGTTCTAACTTTAGGATACTGTCTTAATCTTTAGATATTCTGATTTTTTTTACTAGATACATTTATGATTTCTGTTATATGAATATATATGTTTATGTTATATGTTCTCTTAGAGAACAAAAGAAGTATGCAATATATTTCTACAGCTAAAGTTTTAGTGAAGGATGTCTGTCAAGCAAATATGTATTACATATATAATTTATAAGAAATTTTTCTGATATTTTTATTTCCACACATCTATAGCTCTATAAATTTTCTCTTTTAATTTCATTTTTAGGCTGAAGATATGGCTCAGTAGGTAAAGCAGTTATCGTGTGATGATAAAAATGGAATTTAGATCTCCAGAACCCATGTAAATACCTGTGAGTGTGGAGCGCCTATTGTCACCCCAGTACTCAGGACACAGAGACAAGTGATCCCCTGAGCAAGCTGGCTAGCTAGACTAAATCATTAGAATCAGAGATCTCTGGATTTAAGTGAAAGAACCCATGTCTATATAGACAGTAGAGATAGCTGAGCTCAATTATTTCTTCTACATTCATGAGCACATGCACTCAGCCTCATGTGTACTGCCATTAATGTCATATATATGTATATACGACAACACACATAAAATAAACTCCATTTTTCCATATCCTTCTATTACCAAACACCCTTCTTTTATGCTTCCTAGAGTTCATTCCCCACAGCTCCTTAATGTGCTCATTCTAGGAACCTTAAATCCTACTTCCTGTATTATCCATACTTTGAACTCCAAACCATTGCTCATTTTTACATCTACTTAAACATAATTTCTTAGATGTTGACATGCACATGTCCTAGCTGCAGAGGACTATGACACTTTATGCCCATAGTCACACCTTATAATTTGTCAGTAATACTAACTTTACTCTCTTTATTCAAAATCATTTGGCTTTCACATGCTCTAATAACTATTAATACTTTTCCAAGTTAATCTCTTAAACAATTAGAGAATTTTACAACAATAGATACAATCCATTAATATCCAACTTGCCAAAAATTGACATTCTTGTCATTTGTTCATTCTCTCCTTTGTGAAGGTTCGACTCCATGATTGAAAAGCAAAGCAAAGCAAAACAAAACAAAAACCTCCTTCTTGAGTGGTCCTTGTCTTCAACCAAACTTATCTTTTTTTGTTTGTTTGTTTGTCTAGCAAAACAGATACTCAGAGTCAATTTAATGTTTTATCCACTCTGCTTCTTCATACTTGAAAGTGACTAGAGAAAACATTTTTAAAAATCATTCAAATGGAAGGGGTGTGACTGAATCTCACTCATTCAGTGGCAGCCTGATGTGATGGTGAGTTTTGATTGTCAACTTGGCACAGTCAGGAGTCACCTGGGGGGTGTTTTAATGAAGGATTGTCTAGATTTAGTTTGCCTGTGTGTGTGACTGTGGGAGGCTGTTCAATTGTGTTAAAAGATGCCAAAAGACTCAACTCAGAAGTGGGACTCTTGTTGATGACAAGTTATTTTTTCTGAAAGCATTTAAAAATTAAAATGTTTATTTTAATATTTGATCACTTGAGAGATCATATATGTTCTTTGAAGAGGACAAGATAATCCAATATGTCTTCAGAAATAATCACTTTGATCAGCAAGATATTAGAGGAAAGAAATGCATTATAAATGTATTTGTCTGGGCTTGTGAGTAAGAACACATAAGCTGCTATAAACTACTTGGAGGGTAACACCAGAGAATGCCAAGTTCTGGGCCAGCCTGTGCTACAAGAAAAGTTAAACCACTTTATATAAGAACATTATGAGACTTTGTCTCAAAATAAAAAATAAAAAGAGGAGTAAGGATATAGTTCAATGGTAGAATATTTGCCAGACATTTACATGGCCCTAGATTCGAACTCCAATATTGTATGCAAGTGGCTGTGCAACAATCAAAATAATAAAGATATTATTTAAGAATAAAAATGGTGCAGAGGATATGAGGTCACTATAAGAGATTTTATATTAAGGTGAACATAAATAAAAATTTACACTTTCAGCATGACAACTAGCTCTCTCTATGAGCCAGTGCCTTCCACTACCGAGCATCTGAGCTGTGTTCATGATACATAGCACAGCTGTGAGTGAGCGGCTACAGTCTGACTTTACCTGTCCTGCCCAGAGGGAAGGAGCTCTTAGGTTAGCTCTTTGTGAGACAGAAGATGAATGAAATATTGCACAGGACCTTGCACTGATTCTTAAAAAAAAAAAAGTGACAAGTCTCATTTCTGCTCCTTTTTTCATTGAGCAGACATTCAGGGGCAGGGTCACAGTCAAAAGGTTGGACAGGCATAGTCAAGAAAGATGGGCACTATGTGAGTAACGATGCAGTTCAATTTAATGATTTTTTACTGGGTCTGCGTTGCTGAAAGGACTGTGAAGATGATGGACAGAAGCAGAAGGTCTAGGAGAAGGAACGGTTATAGACAGAAATGAAGTCAGGAAAAAGCATATTGTGTGTGGGCTGAACATCCAGGCAGAAATGACAGGCAGGAAGTCTGAAACAGAAATTGGCACTTGGAGAAAAGGTCGGGGCTGAAGCATGTGAAGAGATCCAAGAACCAATTATTTAGAATTGCATACATATCAGTGAAGAATGATAAAGATATGTAAGTACAGAAAATAGAGTAGCCAGTTTAAAAGATAAGAGGTTGGGTGAAAGTCCATAGATATGTAGAACTGCTGATCTGCTTTTAAATATTTCAGAATCTTTTAACAATGGGTTCCACAATTTGGGAATTCATTATATAGTTCAGATGGCATGAATTTTATAAACATAAGTCTAGGGAAGGGTACTGGAGATCTTGCAGTCAGAGGACCCAGATTGGTTTCCATCACCCACATGGCAGACTGCAACCACCTGGGAATCTAGTCTCAGGGTATTTGGTGCCATCTTCTAGCCTCCATGATCATGATGCACACAAGTGATGCACACACATAAATGCAGAAAAATCATTCGTGCACCTATTTTCTTCTAACCCTTAAAACAATAACAACATAACTATACTTGTGAAAACCCAGGAATTGATCTTATTTCCCTGCTCATTCACTTTTGTGACTTTTTGGCAGAATCAGGCATGTTACTTCACTTCTGCAACTAGCCTTTTTCTTTCTGTTAAGAGTAGGATTTGCCCTTGAGGATCTGTTGGAGGATTACATGAGGTGAAGGCTGGAAAATATTCAAATAGCCCTTGGCTCATTTTCACACCAACTTGTAAAAGAGTTTGCTAACGTTACCGCAAAGCAACGTTCACTCTACTTCCATTTACCTTTGCAACCACCATGGTCATTTTGATTAAACCATGTGTTCCTAATTTTCTAGTCTTAGACATTCTATTGACTACTTAAGAAAGTCTCGGATGTCATCAACCAATATTATGATAAGAAAAATAAAATTTAATTTATTTATCAGATATGTGCAACCCTTTGAGTGACAACATATTGTAGTGATATATATTTAATAAAAATAGTTTGGAATATCAGAGGCTTGAGCCACCCGCAGAGGCAAGCTATGAAGGTCTTGGAGTGGTGACCCCTCGCTTTTAATTCCATCATTGTGAGGCAGAGATCCTCTGGATCTCTGTGAGTTCAAAGTCAAACAGAGCCAGATGGTGGTGGCACACACCTTTAATCCTAGTACTAGGAAAGTTGATCCAGAAATTGAAATAGCCTGAGCCATATAGCCAAACTGTTTATAATTAAAATAAGGCTTGGAGTAATTATTTTATAAGCAGCTGCAGTACCTCAGGTGGGAGACATTTGTCTGGATTTTGGGGTCCAGATGGGTCAGAGAAACTTCTGACTACAACATATTCTTCCAAATGCTCAATTCTTGATCACTGCAAGAATATTTTGGCAGCACACAGCCTTTTTGTCAGTGTTCTTATCACAGTGATACTGGGAAAGGCTGTGAGGGCAAAGCTGATGCTGCTTTCTCCTTATCCTTTTATGGCTAATGAACTTAGTGGTTTTAAAGGATTACTTTCTACTGAGAATCATCCATTTAGTCTGAAGTAATAAAAATGAGAACAAACTGGAAGTTGGCTATAATTTAAAATATTGGAAGAAGTCACCAGTTCAGTAGCATTTCCAGTTGACTTCTGGTCCCTTTCCACTTCGAATTTTGTCCTCTGCTGTTTTCTTTTTCTTTTCTTTTCTTTTTTTTTTTTTTTTTTTTTGCATTGGGTGTATCATCATCTGTGTGTTGGAGCCCTAGGAGAATCACTGGCCATTATTCATAGTGCTAAAATAATTTAGTAAAGATTTTCTGTATGATACCAGTACTTTGCTTCTATTTTTGCATGTGAAATTTTTTTAAAGCTGTCAAGTATTATAAATCCTGTAGCCCATATTCTCTTTTATGCTATCCTGTGGTTTTTTTCCTTTCAAATGGTGTTTGGTGTTTATTGTCTTTAAACATCACCATCCATTTGTTAGGCCTCAGGCTTATTTAAACCCAGATTTCTATAGGAGGCCTTACAGATGTTGTAGAATTAGAGAAAATTAGCTTCAGGTCTGGCAGTAATTTTCTAAAAATGGTTCTGTTGATCTCACTGAAATCGAGGATTTCTTTGTTAAGCTGCCAAGATACATAAATTTTCTAGGAGAGCTGATTTTGAAACAGACTTTGACATGTATGAGCTAATTCTAGAAATCAGAGTTCTTGCTGAAAGCTGACAGCCTCAGGGAGCATTAAAGATTATTTTGCTGTCCATATGTGTATTTTGTTGGGTGCTGTATGGAGGAGGCTGTATGACCGTTTGACATATTATAAAGAAACCCCAAAGATTTTGTATGACAATCCAGTGCTTTGTGGAGATGACAATGTAAAAGAAAAGTGGCTGTTGGGGTGATGAGTGGGTGTTTTACTGAGTGATATGTAGCATTTAGTTTTATAAAATATTTTACTTTTAATAGAGTCAGTATTATGATACAAAGTAATACCTTACTATAAAGCATTAGGCCTCACCTTTCTCTTTTCCTCACGAAGTATAATACAGAAAATTTATAAAATTACTGTCAAGTTTTGAAAAATTTTTTACACATATGTAATAGATGTTTGAATGAATACAACCTGGACAAGTAAAATAATAATTGGTAAAGTGTTGGTCATACAAGCATAGGACCTTGTGTTTGGATCCCTGACATCCAAGTAAAAGCCTAGTGAGACAGCACACATGTAAAATCCTACCACTATGGAATTGCATAGAAGTCAGTCCTGAGGCTTTCTCACTAGCCAGCCTAGCCAAGATATTGAGTTCCAAGTTCAAGAAAAGACATTGTCTCATAAAATATGAAAAAGAGCAATTGAGAATGACATACCTCTAGCCTCTACATGTACAAGCATTCATGTATACCTGAAAACATACACATTCATCCACACAAACAGATACACACACACACACACACACATAAAATGTGTTTCTGTGTATGCATCTGAAGCAGAAATTAAATTAAAAATTGTCAGTTAATTATTTGTATTGCTTTGTGGATACTTTGTATTTAAGGGTCTATTAGTTTGTTTTCTTTAATGATAAAAATAATAAAAAGGATGATATGATTAAAAATAATGATGATGAAAAATAATAAAACTATTATTTTTATTTCCAGAGCGATATACCGTTATAAAAGGCTTTTGCTAAATAAAAGAATCCTTATATGCTTCCAAAAAATTGATGCAACACTTTTCTTCTTTTTGCTAATCTTTTATCATACTCATTGTTGGTTTTACCAGTGTGATACTATATAAATTCGGTAGATTTTTTCTTCATTTCTTATCACTACCCATAAAAGAACTTTAGAGATTTTAGTAAGCATCAGTGCTTATTGCTTTAGCTATATAACTTATGTTGGTTATAAATTATACATCCTGAGTTAATTCTGAAATAATATGTAAAATAGTCCATAATGGGCGTATAAAATCCAAAAGGTTAAATAATAAGGTTTTAGTGCTTCATTTTCTTTCCTTTGCAAATGTCTTTCTACCCAGGAAAGAAACACTGTTATTATAGAATATGATACAGACTTATTACCATAAACATTTCAGCTACAGAAACCAAAGGGGAAAGTACAGAAATCTTATTACTTTTATATATTGCCTTTGACTTTCAACCTTCTGTGTGTAATCTTTTGCTGAAGCATGAAATAATCCAAGCATATAGGGAATGGTACCCTTGTTAGAAGGGAGAAATGCAAGGCTCATCATCTTGTAGTTTATCCACTGTGTCTGTGGATAAATTAAATTCAGACTGTAAATACACTTTAAAAGGTAATTCTTTGATGCTAGGGCAGCAAATTAACCTATAATAACCTATAGCACAGGCAATGTAGAATTCAGGAGTCCTAAGAAATGCATACTGCATTCCTGGGGTATCTGAGGGTAAACCTGTGCTGCTGTCCTTGGCCACATTACTTGAAAATGGTTCTTAGAGTTCACAATAGACATATTTCTGTAAATCATTTCATAATTGTCATTTTAACATAAAGTCTGATGAGCTTTTGTGAATATTTCTCCCATTCATGATACCTGTTCTAGTATGAATTTGAAATGTTTTAAAAGTGTGGGTGTTGACTGGTATGTTTGAGGGAAGCTATTGGATCTTTGTGAATCTGACCCAACCTATGTATTAACCTCCTGATGGATTCCTAACATGTCACGTGAAATGATGAAAAGTATGAAAGATTAATCCTCATCAGATGAAATAGATTTCTCAAGGTATGTCCGTGGAGGCTTTGTCTTGCTCTGGTCACTTCCTATACCCCTCATTTTTCTGTTAGCTAGCTGGTCTCCATATTGTGAGCAACTATTCTCTGCCATGTCCCCCATGCTCTTGGTGAATAGATTACTTTTCAAGCCATGACCCAAACTAAATCCTTTCTCAAATTATATATGTCACATATTTCCTCTTTGATGCAAATATGTCACATAAAATAGAGTAAAACTTTGTTGATATATTCTTGACTCTATAACAGAATAACTTCTGGACATTTTTATAGGTTATACTTAAAATGACTGTGATGAAACATCATATAACTGTCCTTTTGACCTCTTTTTAAAGTTATTTTAAGGCCTACTATAATAGTTTCTTTCATATTTCTAAAATTCACTGAAGGCAGAGATAAAAGTCAGAAAGATGTGAACATTTCCCCACAGTCTTTTCATGGGATCTAGCCTTTCACTTCCAAAGTTGAGAAATAAAGTTAAAGACATGTGGTATTTTTTTCCTGCATGTCAGATCTATTTTTATACCATGTGTCTATATGTCCAAACTGATACAAATTTTAGGGGTTATTCAACAAATATATTAGACAATTATTTCCTGGAAGTTTGTATACTTTATGGTTTTAAAACTCCTATGTGAGATGCCACTGTTTATACAACTTATCTAGAGAGTCTTCTTAATATATGTGGTTGATGTGTTGAAGATCATAAATGTGTTATCCCTAACTCCACTTATAAAAGTAAAAACTTAGTTAAATGTAACAATAACAGAACTATGCTTCTGTGTGCTTAAGTTTGGCTTTATAATAAAATCATAACTAATTCCTTGAAGAGATATTTTTGGCCATTGCCAGGCTAAAATATACAGCCATGATGTACAACATTAGATTTCACTGATGAATTTATTCTATCATAAACCAAAAATATGACTTCACATGTTCTGTTGACAACCTTCTTTGTCTCTCTTTCTCCTGTGTATGTGTGTGTGTGTGTATGTGTGTGTGTGCATGCCCACACATTTACTGATACAAAACACATAGTAAAATATATTGTTGGCTTAGGTGATATTACCAAGTTGGTTGGCTAAATGCTCTGGAGAAACTTTTCAAATCATGTCTACTTTTTGTGACAATTGCCATTTAGTCAGATCCTGGATGAGGACTAGGGTAATTTGAAAAACAATGGCCCCCAAAGGGAATAACAATGCACTATTAGAAGGTATGACCATGTTGGAGGAAGTGTGTCATTGTGGAGGCAGGCTTTGAGGTCTCATATGCTCAAGTCACACCATTGAGACAATTCACTTCCTGTTGCCTTTTGGATCAAGATGTAAAGACTCTCAGCTCCAGCACCATGCATGTCTCCAGCACCCTGCCTTGCTTCCTGTCATGATGATAATGGGCTAAACTTCTGAAACTATGAGGGAGTCACCCCATTTAATGTTTTACTGTTTAGGAGTTGCCATAGTCATAGAGTCTATTCACAGCAATGAAAACCTTACAGAAGTTAGTCCTAGGAACTAGGGGATTGTGATAGGCCTGACTATGTGTTTGTTTGGAGGAATTTGAACTTTTGTACCTTGAAAGCTGTGGAATACTTTGAGCACTGCTTAATGGGGCATACTCACAGGAGAATGGAAGACAGTGTTGTTGAGAGTTATTAGAACTATGGAGGGTTCACTCAAGAGGTTTCAGATAAGAAGAATTTTAGTATGTTGCCTAGAGGTTCTTCTTGTGATATTTTGGTGAAAAAAAGTAGCTCTCTTTTAACTTTGTCCAAAGATCTGCCTGAGGCTAGAGTGAAGAATTTTGAATTAATTCCACTGGCAGAAGAAATCTTAATACAGCATAGCATAGACTCTGTCATGTGGATATTAGTGGTAACTCTAATGAAGATTTATAATGAAATGGAGCAAGCTGACCAGGGTTAATTACAGAAGGTAAATTTTGAGGAGAAAAAGAGTACCATAAAGTATCTTCAATATCTTCTTCAAGGAGAGAAACAGATAAAGAAATGGAATAAAGGGATTGATGACCTCAGGGCAAGATCTCTCCCAGCTAAATTTCCAACTTGTGAAAAGGAACTAAAAAAAAAAAAAGTTTACAGCCAGGTGTGGGGGAGCACACCCTTAATCCAATCACTGGGGAGGGAGGCAGAGGCTGGCAGATCTCTGAGTTTGAGACCAGCATGATCTACAGAGCAAGTTCAAGGACAGCCGAATTTAGGCAGTAAACAAAACAGAAAGTTGGTGAAGATGTAATTAAACAATGGAGTCATGTTCCTGCCCCAGCAAGCAGCAGAACTTGGAAGCTTTGGTCACATGTGTCTGGGTTTAGAGTTAAGGACAGAAGAAAGAAGTTATATGCCAGTCATGTGTCAGGGGTATCTCTGAATGGAGACCTAGCAGAGAGACCAATGAAAGCTATAAAGTTGCAGCCTGGATTATCTTGGAGGGCCCAAGCTGCTAGAGGTGCCAGAGTCATGGATATCTGCTGAGGAGAGCTACTAACAGGGAGGAACTAGCCCAAGAGAAGAAGTGTGTTGCAATCAAAAAAGCTGAACAGAATTGGAGATGTGGAGAACATTTTGACATCAGACATGGAGATATAGAGTTAGGAGCTTGTTTTGGGTCTTGCTTTTGTCTGTATTTCCTCACTATGCTCCCTTCCATACAGTTTGGAATGGTAATATATATATATACTGTGCCATTATATGCTGGAAGTGCATGTTTTTTAAAATTTTTAATTTTACAAGAGATTGCAGTTAAATGATTATATGAGTCTCAAAGGCAACTTTGGACTCTTATTGAATATGGGGTCTTCTAAAGTTGAACTGAGTGTTTTTTGTGTGTTATGATATGGCTATTAGCCTTTGGAAGCCAGAAAATGGAATGTGGTTGTTTGAAAGAAAATGGTCAGTGGTGGAAGTGCTCTCTGTATGATGTAAATAAAGGAACTGGTTTGGCCTATGTAGAGCACCTTAGGAGTGGGTGGAGAATCAGAGGACAGACAGGAAGAAGGAGGGTGGAGTTAGTCAGTCGCCATCCGACCACCAAAGAACAAACATGTAAGGAATCCAGGTGAGCCAGATGGTGGGTAGATTAATAGATTAAAATAAATGGGGTGAATTAATATGAAAGAGCTAGCTAGTAATGTGCTTAAGACATGGGCCAAACAGTATGAAGTTAATATAAGTGTATGATTCATTTCTTTGGGGAACAAAAGTAGCCATAGGCATGTCTGAACCTCTGGCCCAAACAGGCCGGGGAAAACTTCATACAACAATGATCCCTAAAGGGAGTGAGTGGTACTATCAAGAGCTGTGGTGTTATTGGAGGAAGTGTGTTACTGTAAGGGCTGGGTTGAGCTCTCTTTTGTTCAAGCTTGCCTCATTGTGACTGTCAGTTGACTTCCTGTTGCCTGCAAGATGTAGGGCTCTCAGCTATTTCTCCAGCACCAGGTCTGTCTGCACACCACCATGCTCCATGACATGATGATAATGGACTAAATCTCTGATACTGTAAGGGAGCCACCCCAATTGAATGTTTTACTTTATAAGAGTTTCTATGGTCATGGTGTCTCTTCACAGCAATAAAAACCCTAAGACAAGAATGATTTTTTTCCTTTAGTTAAATTTATATGCCCATTACAGACTTAGCAAGTCTAAATGAATAAATGAAATGAGAATGATATAATGATTAAACAATAATTGTGAATTGTTGAATAATATTTCTCATGCCTGTGGCACCACTTGTGACTGCTTGTTATAGGAACAACTAACTCTGAATATAGCCTTTACACTATCTTTTTTTACTTTTCTATTATTTGGGTTTCAGTGGACTAAAATAATGACTTTCAGTTAGGTGTTTAACCATCTGTCTTTTATAAATTCTATATGCTTACAGAGAATAAAAGATAACTTTTATCTACCCTTTTGTAACCATAAACTAATAGATGACCTTGCAAATAGAACAAATCCAACTAACCAATTACAGAGTAAAAGAATTGAAAGTGCCCTGGAATCTCATGTGATCATACCTTATGATTAAAATTAGTCATTGAATCCAAGGTTGAGACTTTTGGAAATAAAACACATTAATAATGGTATAAGATGTGCTGAAATGATGAAATAAAGGTGGGGATCAGGGTCCAGGCAATCTGCTTTAGTTAAAGTAGCTATGAAAATAAAACAAAAACACTGGAATTCAAACCCTCAAGGAATATGATGAAACATGTGAACTTGTTTCTTCCTAATAAACATTCTGCTGATCATTAACTGATATCTTGTGATGTAGGAAAATTGTATTTAGAGCTTCATGCATGGTAGTCAATGGTTCTACTGCTGAGATTTATTTTCAGCCCTGAGAAAATCTTTTAAAAGTTGTTTTATTGTTTTATTTCTGTATTTTGGCAGCATGTATGTATCTGCATCATGTGTGTGCTTGGTACCCAAAGAGTACAGAAGGCATCAAAATGTCTGGAACAGGAGGAGTAGGTGATGGCTGCAAGCCTCCTAATAACTTTTTAACTCTGAGTCCTTTATTCTTATAAACAAGAGATATTTTGATCCAAGAGAATTTTTTACAGAGACAAGTCAAACAAAATATTGATTTTGGTTTTACCCCTGCTTTTCTTGAAAGTATCATCTATAAATTGTCATTTTGGAATATAATGAGGACTAGATGTCAATGCTGTATCTTCATTTCAGACATCATATGAAATCACTGATGACAAAATAATTTAAAAAGTATTTTTTTTATTATTGAAAATAGATTCTTCTCCTTTACATCCTTACCACAGTTTACTCTCCATCCACCCTACCTCCCTTTCCCCCATATCTGAGGAGTCAGTCTCTGTTCAGATGGTGTTGCTAAAAGATGGGGAACCTCCTGAGGTTCTTTGAGCAGACCTGAGTCTCTGGAACACTACATAATTCATAATGGAGTCCCAGCTACTGGAGACCCTCTAATTTGGCACCAAAGCCAAGGGCATTGTCTGCTTCCTGCTTTGGTCTCCAAATATACTGTGTGGACATACTACATACCCCTTTATACACACACACACACACACACACACACACACACACACATGCATGCACGCACGCATGCACACAATCATATAACTTGGGCTGTCGTCATTTGGAATGATTGGACAGTAATGTGATATGACCTTAGCTGATTGGGAAATGTATGACTTTTGTCTTTTTCAGCCTGGGTAATATATACATGTATGAGTCTTGTGTCCCTCAACCCTCTGCTGCTGAGCTGCTGGTCAGGGGGGGGAAGCTCCACACAGATCTATTCCCTTCAGAAAAGAGCAGACCTCCCACAGACAAAAAAAATACATATAAAAACAAAATAAAATAACATAAGGCGAAAGCCCTTACTGAGGCTGCAAAAGACAGTCAACCTAACAGGAGGAAAGGAGTCCCAAGAGCAGGCAGCAGAGTCAGAGACACGCCCACTTCCACTGTTAGAGCTCCCACAAAAGCCCGGAGCCATAACCACACATATACACATATAACACATACACAGAGGATGTGGAACAGTCCTATGCAGGCCCCGTCCTTGCCACTTCAGTCTCTGTTAACCCATATGAACTCCCCCAGCCTAATTGATTCAGTAGGCCATGTCCTTCCAGTGTCCTCCACCCGCTCTGACTCCTACAATTTTTCCTCCTCATCATCTACCAGGTTTCCCAATCTTCAAGTAGAGAGAGACCAATGGAGACTGCCAATTTAGACTCTGTCTCTGTGTAATATCTGTTCCACTCCCATCTGCTATAAGATGAAGCCTCTGATGAAGACTGGATAAGGCACAGATCTATAGTATAGCAGAATATCATTAGTAATCATTTCATAATTTTTTTTAAATCTCTGGGCTATCCAATTTCTAACTCTTGGCTATCCAGACAGTGTAGGGCATGGGTTCTCTCTGTAGTATAGACCTCAATTTAAATCAGACAATGGTTGGCTGCTTCACAAATTCTTAGCATGTTATACATGCAGGGCAGATGGTAGGTCAAAGGTTTGGTAGCTGAGTTGATTTCCAGGTTTTTCTTTCGGGATCCTGTAGAGTACCTTCCCAAACCAAAGAGATTGGAGCCTAAGGGGGAAGGCTGCCTGCAGGCTCCAACTCAGCCTCTCTGCATCAACAAGCTGGTGAATGCTGTCCATGGAATGGGGCCTCGGCTGTCAGTTTATTGCTACAAAATCCGTATGTTCTTTATACCAAAAACAAACTAGAAACATGTATTTCCAATGCCTAAGGTATTATATCCAGGTTATTAAAGGGGGGGGCTGTTGATTGCAACATCCATGCCCCAGAGTGAGTCTGTGTGCATGGGGGGGGGTGACTATTTGTGAGGATGTCAAGTTTCAGCTGTCCTGGCCTTTTATTGTGTGATGAACATTAATTTTACTGTTTAAGATTTCTTCATTTCTTATATTTTAGCTTCTCTGTATAAGCTAGTTACTTCATCCAAGATTGAAAAACTTCACTATTTCAGAAGGGATTGAATGTTATTCGATGCTAACTGCCAAGAAGGAAAGATGACTACAGGAGAAACTGACTTATAAATGTAAAATTTTTATGTTGTGTCTTCCATGAATTTTTTTTCAATCTGTAGCCTTTTCTGTGTTGACTTGTGGCATAGAAAATATTAGCAAATTGTGACAAACTCTCAAATTATCTAATGAAACATTGCAATTAATTCCGAGACTTGGAACCTCTATGTAAAAGAGAAATCTTCTAAACTTATATAAATATATTTTTTAATTTGCTTGAATTTTAATATATTTATTATATATTATATATAATGAGAAATCTGCTGATAACTGTTTTTAAGAAGGCTATGTATAATTGAAAATGGGATAAATTAAGCCAAATCAGTGTAATGAGAACTGTATCTCTCCAATGGGGATTGTAAACACTTGGATTGTATACTTACAAACTACAAAGAAATGTCATTGGAGAAAACTGTGTGCTTGAAAGATTTTATAGAAAAGTTATTCAGCTGAGGGCCATCTCCTGTAAGAGTCAGGAGATGGCTATGCACAGAAATAGTCAGAAAAACATAGATTCATAAAATTAAAAGACAACTGAAAAATTAAAATTGGTTCAGTGTGACTCTGTCTAGGGAATTGGAGAGAAGTAGGCTACATTACCCAAAGAGAAGACTTTGAAGTCTTCATACCATGCTATGAGTTTCAGAATTCATTCCAACTCTTTGAAAGATGCATTAGAAACTGAGGTCAGAGGCTCAGGGACTAATTAGAATACTGCAGAGATAGTTTACTGAGAAATGTCAAGATTACTGGGAATACAGATGGAAAGAACACACATCAATTATACTCGGTGCCATTTGGATACAAGTTGAGATGATGTTTGTTGAGGGAAGATGAGTTTTTGTCTAGGGGAAGTGGGTCCACAGCATTGTGCAGGTTTACACACCAGCCTTGCATGCATTGTTGAGTGGCCTCAGAACTGAAATCTAAATGAAATTGCTGTAATCATTATTCTTTGCAAGGGGTTTTCCATTTTCCATGGATTAGGAAAAAGTGGTATATTTTCACATAGCCTATTGTTCATCTTTTCATAAACTTCAAGTCATATTTATATTAGAGCAACTAAAATAATAGAAATGCTATGTGAATAATTGCTGTGTTTTATTGTTTATGTAATAATGGCAAAGAAAAATTCTTTGCCATGTTCACTATAGTTGCATTTTCACAAGGTATTTTCAGTCTGTGATTAATTGCATGCACATATGCAGAGATCCCTGATTTGGAAGGCTAACTATATCCTAAAACACTTGCCTCATTAATTAATACTGTCTGTGTAGGTAAATACAGAAGAGATGACATAGGTTGGGTAACACTTATTGATTTCTTGATTTAGATATTTTGACTTTACCCGCCTGAAGTGAGTCTTCATTGTCTCATTTGACTGAAGAAGTTACACAGTGGTACTATCTCAAAAAGAAGTGGCTCACTCTTTAGATAAATCCATAGAGGAGTCACCTTATCAGATGTGCCCTTCACCAATGATGTGAGTTACTGTGTGTGGGCTTATGGGTAAAAAACAATCTAGTTTTTTTATCACTTTACTACTATTTCTTTCCCAGTAGGTCTTTCTGTTCTCCATCATGAAATCCTGTGGAACTTCCTTCCCTCATGATGTGAATCACTCTCTTTAAAAAGAGCCATTCATTATATTTGTCAAAGTGTGTTCATTGTCACTCAGTATCTCCTTTCATGGGTGAATATTCTGAGGTTCAGCAACTCCTTAAATCCTCACACTGCCAGTGACCCCTGGTGTAGTGAAGACCTGGCATTATCATCTTGACCTAGAGGCATGGCCATTGGGCCTTGAGGCTCCAGTGTTTGGGGGTATGGCCAAAGGGCCAGTGTAAAATGGAGTGCAGGGTGCATGTATGTCCTGGTCTCTTCTTCCTGTTTTTCTCATGCTCTTGGATGGAGGACTGGGACCTGCTGAGCTTCAGCCACACAATCCAGTCCAGCTGTCCAGAAACTGTATATCTGTTTATCTCTTGTATCAGTGAGTTTCCTCCCTGAACCCCCTAAATAAATATATCCTTCTTTACAAGTTGCTGGTGATTTACATCTATACCCTTGCTCACTTCCCTCTCTTTGCCCTTGACCCATCTCTCAGTGAGTGCTCTGAATCTGATGTACCTGATGACAAGACCAGATGGTCCAAGTGAACAAGGACCACACTTGCACAGAAATACTTTAGGAAAAAAAGCACAAATACAGTGAGGGTTGACATATAGAGCTCAGAAATAGTAACTGTGGTGTCAACAGAGCAGGCAGTGTCCCCAAGCAGGTGGCTGGCTAAGTATGAGACCTTCCCAGAGTTCATGTGAAATATCAACAATGAGGACCCTGCCTGTTAAATGTCACAACCATAACCCAGTTTTGTCATTTAATCCTGTCAATCTGTTTAGATCTTCTAAGGGTCATTCTCATATTTTTCCCTATGTCCCCCAAATCATTGCACAATATAAGGAGAGGGCACTTAGTTATTTGTGTTAATAAATAAATAAATGGATGTTTTGAAAATGTGCCAGACAGAATCTGCTGCAAGGTTTTCTTGTTGCTGATGCCCTCTGCTGTCTTTCATGGGTGGGGAAAAGCAGATTTCTTGGCAAATGACTCCCTACTGCTGAACTAACTTACTATCTAACTTCTGACAAGACATTCGCTCCTCTGAGCTTTGTTCCCTCTCTCCCTCCTTCCGTCCCTCCCTCCCTCTCCCTCCCTCTCCCCCTCCATCCCTCCCTCTCCCTCTCCCCCTCCCTCGCTCTCCCTCTCCATCCCTCCCTCTGTTCCTCCCTCCCTTGTCCCTCCATTCTTTCCTTCCATCTTTTTGAAGGAATATTCTTTACTGACCCAATGTTCTGAATTTTTAAAAAGAAAAAATCTGTTTTTTATTGCAGCACATTTTTTATATTAGAGCAAAAATATTTCTTCATTGTTAGTAATATTTGTATACATAAAATAAAAATACAATACTGAGATATTGCACGAATGCATACTCTTTTAAGCAATGAAGAAAGACATGGAGCTGTGTTTGAAATCCTGGTCACAGCTTTTGTAGCTGAGCATTACCTAAACGCCTCTTTTCTATATAATGTCTTTTTTTCTCTCAGTCTTGAAATTATAGTCATTTGGGCACTTCTATTATTCTGAAACAGATAGCTGATGCCAAGAATATTTCAACCGAGAAAGGAGGTTCTGAGAAGGGAGGCGGTTTAACTAAGGCCTAATAGCTATGATAGTGATTAAATAGAGTGGCAGTAACGAAGTGTTCAGCTGTCCAAAAAAACAGTCCATCAATTCCCAAAACCGAGAATTATATGTTATCAAAGTTAAGGTCAAAGTTAGGTTTCTATAACATCTTATTTCTATATTTTCTGTGCATGTCATATGATGCCATTAGATAAATGTGTGATGGTCTAATGAATAAAAATGGTAATCATTGTTTAAAATCATAGAACATTTAAAATTCTGAATTTTCTAACACATACTTATTTAAACACATTCATTTAAAGTTGTAATCTGCAGTTTATAGATACCACCATCTATGTTATATAAATAACATCACATTACTACAATAAAATTAAAAAGACAGCATGAGAGTAATATATGTGATAATCAATAAAATGTCTATATATCACATGCTAAAATTATGTAAGTACACCCTAATAATAGACAGAAAAAATGTATATCAGCAGATGGTCTCCTCTAAGTATTAAAAGGGGAAATTAGAGCCTAGATAGTGGGTTCATGGTCAAGGCCACTTGCAACTGCTGCAGGGGATGAGTTCCCAGTACATACACAGTGACAGTGTCTAACAGTAGTTTCAAGAGATTTGGTGCCCTCCCTGGGTCCACAGGTACTGCATACATATGGTGTACACTTATGCTTTCAGGCAAAATACTCATACACATAAAATAATGTCTCTTTTAAAAAGAAAAATTAAAGAAGAATTATAGAAATCAAAATATTTGTACAGAATTTCCTTTGATAAAATATTGTAAGATAAAAATATCAACATCTTATAAAATTGACCAAAATGATATTAATAAAAGTAATATGTTGGGGAAGTATTTTACATTTAAATGTGTAAAACTTCACTACAATCAAGTAGACTTAGTGGGTTATCAAAAAAGAAGAAGAAGAGGAGGAGGAGGAGAAGGAGGAGGAGGAAGAAGAAGAAGAAGAAGAAGAAGAAGAAGAAGAAGAAGAAGAAGAAGAAGAAGAAATAAAGTTGGGTGTAGTACATGAGAAAGGAAAACCAGAAGTTACAGGAAGAAAATGGAGGATATGATCATATTTCATTGCATATATCTATGAAATTCTCAAGAATAAAGAAAGGTTGTAATAGTATAATATAAATGGATTGCATAATCTTTTTGCAAAAAAGCAAAAGTTGAAAGAAGATAGCTGATAAAATGAATGAAAATTCAGCTTAACTTAGAATTTTGATAAATGTAACTGTAATTCTAACTCTCAACTCCTTTCAGTCTAAAACATTTTGATACATTTAAGGACACCCTTCTACCTTCTATAATACTCCTTGGGGTTTTGTTTATGATTGACAGAAAATCGTAAACCTATTTATACAGGTTATTAAATATATAATAGATCATATAAGGTGATTATATCATCATTGTAAATATATGTAATGACTTAGTCTTACAAATTAAAAACTTAATATTATTGCATAAAGTGAATGCTTAATACATCAGAGATACTATAATAAACGAAATTATAAGAATAAAAGTTTGTATGTAAAATTGTTAAAATATTAAGGATGGCTTCTTCTAGGTAGATTACCGATGTTTAGCTCTGTTACCATTGTGTATTTATTGTCTGCCCACTTCTCAAGGGTTAAGTATTGTATTAGTTGTTTTTCTTTGTGTTATGACAAAAATACTTAACAGAAGCAGCTTGAAGAAGAAGATAGTCTTTTGTTCACCCCTTATGATGGAGAAGAAAATGGAGGCAGGAGCAGAAGATGACATTGTTGACCTTGTTGTCGGGAAGCAGGGATGAGTGTAGAACTAAGCCCATTGTCCCTTTCCTTTTTCTATAACCCCAGGATCCCATGGAATAAATGGATTGTCCCTTTTCAGTTTAACCTCCCTAGAAACTTCCTCACATTTACACTGTGAAATGTACCTCTGCACAATGGTAAAGTCAATCAGATAGTCAACATAAATTAGCAATGGCTATTTACAAGACCTTGTTGACTTTTAAATCTGTATGCCATGTATAAACAGGATAAAAAACATTCAGTTCTTTAATTTTAGTATATATGTATATATTTACCATATTTTCTTCACTTATCAGAAATATAAGATATGTTTTTCATCCACATGGCAGTATTGCAAAAAAAAGCAATGAAATAAACTCTCACAGCTATTATAGGCATTATTCTAGTAATGTGTTTGAATGCATTTTTAATAACATTATTTTATTGCTCTTGTGATTTCAGCTTCCATAATAAAAAAATAGATATTTTTCTTCTCTGCCTCAAACATCCTTAAAATATAAAAATTTGCCTGACTGCATAAATTCATTTTAAACTAACACTGTTTATTAAATTTGACAGAGACTACCTGGGGCTTTCTTTGATAAAGAATGAGAGCTTTTCATTTTGTTGTTTATCTGTCCTTATCTGATGCTTTAAGAGAACAACTGTAAATCTTGATTATTTGTTTTCTAGAGAAAAGAGAAAGGAAATGAAAAGGCCAGCACACAGCTTATAGGCTGCCCTCTGATTCCAAATACACATCATATTAATACCAGTCTCATAACATTTCATAAATTAAACTCGATTTTATTTGTACACTAAAATTGTAAAAATGAAGATTTTTGAAATGAATTGTCAGCTTATTAAGGATTATAGTCTTAGCTGTTATGTAGCAAACCACCTTCTTTTGATATGGGATAAAATGATGCAAATTAAAACACAATATACTTCAAGATTGTGTTCTGAGTCACTTTGATGATTCTTTTCTTATTATAACAGAAGTCTTCCTCTCTTGCCAGGAGAAAGGACGTGGGAAAGGTAGTTTTTTTTCTCTTGTCTATATTCATTGTAACAGCCAACTCTCATGCTTTCTTCAAAACGTTTTTGTAACTTTTTTCTTGTAATTTGCATGTGTCTTTTGTTATATAAACTGAGAAATGTCACCTCAACTGCTTGCTTAAGGCCCTCTTTTTCTGTTTGCTTTCTTTTTTAAGATTTATTTATTTATCATGTATACAGTGTTTGTCTACATATATGCTTGTAGGCCAGAAGAGGCCGCCAGATCTCATTACAGATGGTGGTGTGCCACCTTGTGGTTACTGGGAATGGACCTCAGGGCCCCCTAAAAGAGCAGCCAGTGCTCTTAACTGTTTCCAGTACATTCATCACATTCAAATATATTTAAACTGTTACTGTGCAAGCAGGGAAGGTGATTCAGTCATTAAAGTGCTTGTCTTCAGGCATGAGGACCTGAGTTTGATCTCCTGAACCTTGTAACAGGTCAGTAGGAAAGACATGTACCTTTTGTAATCCTAGTGATGGGGAAGGATGTAGAGCAGGGAGAATCCTGCAGGGCTGTTGGCTAGTGGTGCTGAATCATCAAGCTCTGCTTTCAGTAAGAGGCTCTGTCTCAAAAGATAAAATGGAGAGTGAGAAAGACACCTAATGTATAATGAGAGTAAGCTTAGCTCAAGAAACCCCCTTTTGTATTCCTGTAGCCATTTTGTACTATAGAGGTAAAATAGAGTTCAGTTTCACATTGCTGGCAGGGGCTTGTCCAGTTCCAAGAAATAATAGGCTAAGCATTATCTAATGGATGATCCAACACTATGGATGATCCAACCCTAAGTCAGTAAAACCACAGGCTGCACCACCCAGATGGTGTCCATGTTAACCTGTAAAAAGTCCCTGATCATGAGCTAATCAGCAGCACACCTGCGCCCTTGACCCAAAGTAAGAGTTTTGTTGTGGTTTTTGCCTATAAAAGGTTTATATAATTTAGGGTTCCCAGTTCTTCCTTGCACCACATCCATGTGGGTTCCAGGGACCAAGATCCCTGCCTGGTTTGTATCACACTGACAATAAACCTTGCTGTTGCATTTCAGACATCTCTGTCTCTGGTGGTCTCTCAGAGGAATCAAGCTTCAGGCATTACAGTGTTGACTTTTAGCATACGCATATGCATGCATGCACACCCACATACAAACACATTATAACACATAACTTCATTGCTTAGGATTCTTTGAATTCTATTGTCCCGGTTGCAAGATCTAAAGACTTTCCACCATGCATACAATCCTCCAGTAAACATTGCTGATTGCTCTCTGTCTCACTAAACAATTGGACTTTTCTCACATCTGCCACCCTAGCGGCATACGTCTCCTGAGTTTGGGTATTTCTGGTGTTTTGTTCTTGCTAGCTTATCTTCTTTCTCACTCTTTGTTCACAGAAGGTCTAGCTTTACTTCCCAACTGTCCACTTGCTATTCTTTAATGTGATTCCTTTAATCAAACACCTTTTACTCACCCAAACTTACTCATCACTCACCTTACTTGGTTCTCATTTCACTACTTCATTTTTATGATAATTCATAATTATGTACACATTTGAGGATCACAGCCTGCATATCACATATGATGGCTGTGACTTGTGACATCATGAGATTGGAGGATCTTCTGATTTAGTCTATAAACATTAAGGAACTATATTGGGCTGAAGTTGTGTTGGACTCTGAGGCTGAGGGAAAAGGAACCACTCTGCTTCTGCTCTTGGCTATAATGCTGAGACTGGAACAGCATTTGCAAAGTAAATCACAATAAATTAGAGGCCAAATAGAAGCAAATGTATATGTGGAATAATTAATAAATTTGAGGAAGGTTTGGAAGGATTCACAAGGAATGGTATTTCAACTGTACTCTAAACCAAATTGTATGTATGCAATATGCAGTGGCAACATGAGACATCGATAGGTGTAAGGAACTTCATTTAAATTGTAATAAAGCCATATAAAGGTTATTCATTGAGATAGTATCTTTTTAATCTATTATCATTTTTAGACATTGATATATTAATTTAGATCTTTTCCCATTTGAAATCTCTTCTGATGGCTTCTTTTCATTATGGTAATAAAACATTTTCAAGGGAAATGCTCAATGAATTTGTCTGGAAATAACTCTACACTGTTTTCTATGAATGACCCTGAAGTAATAATGAATTTATACTTCAGTGATTGAGGTGACCAAAGCTGTATGGGAGTGTATTGTGTTTTGTGATAAAATTGCATACTATAAGAATAAGTAGCTGCAAGTTCATATAGTTGTGAGGACCAAAGTCCTGGACTTTATAGTTTGATTCTAAAACTTACAGCCTAGATAGTTCTCAACATTTTATTATTTCAAAGATCATTGTGTCTAGAAAATACTTTGAAAGTAACATGCTACTTATTATTTTAGTAATCATATAGGGAAATATAACCTAAAATATAATAGGATTTTTAGTGACTTCATTCTGCTGCGCAAATATCCTCTAATTTTCTTTTTGTTTTACGAAGAAAAATCTAGAAACTTTTACAAAATAATCTCATAATGATTGTGGTGGTTACTTTGTTTCATTTTTTAAAGCTGTTATTTTTATATTTAAGAAATATTTGTTAAAATCGTTAAAAATCTTTACAGTGTTATATTCTATGCCATCTGCCAACTTTTAAGATGAAAGAAAATACTGTTTTTCTTGATTTATTATCTCATGAGAATCCTGACATTGGATTTTCTGACATTCCTATGAAACTTTAGGGACTTGCATCTTCTTAAATTCAGATTTAAATTTTTTTCTATGTCAGATAATTTACTTTTACTTGAATAACTCCAATATTGTAATACATCCTTGTGATGGTTACCTTTAATAATTGCCTTGACACAATCTATCTCAATGAAGGATTGTCTACATTTATTAAGTTGACCTGCATGTATACCTGTAGGTGCTTGTCTAGATGATGTTGATTGATGTGAGCAGTCCCAGCTCACCATGGGTAGCAGCATTCCTTAGGTTTAGGTCTTAGACTATATTAGTGGAGAATGTCACCAACTACTAATTATACTTGCATTCATGTCTCCGCTCTTTATTGTAGATGTAACTAAATGTGTTCAGCTCTTGCCTTCTAACATTCTCAGTTGTGATGCAGTATAATTTGAAATTGTGAGCAAAAATAAACCCTTCCTCTGACAATTTGCATTTTCTTGGGCATTTTATCACAGCAGCAGAAATGTAACTAGGACTCCACCTGTGAAACAAATGTTCCCCTCTGTTCTCCTCTAAGTAATGGGCTGTTTCTAAGCCCATCTAATATATCGTCCTATAGATTTGGTGATTGTTTGCAGATCTCAAGAACTTGAATGAGTAATTTCTCATTACTAATAACAAATTTACTATACTATTGCTGTTTAGTTCACATGTAATTATTAACATTATTGACAAGTTTTATGCACCTTGAACTGTTTAAAAATGGAGCCAACTATATATGAGATATAATTTAGAATTCAAAATAGAAATATTATAGTCTTGGCATGGTTCAAGACCTGTGTAGTAAATCAACCTTTTGTCTTAAAAACTAAGACACAAGTAGATGTGGTATTTAGAAACCAAATGCAGTACATAGTAGTCTACTCATTATTAGTGACTTAGAGTCTAGTTAGGTGGTTACTGTCCACAGTAAGGATTAAGTGGGAAGATGATCATTAATGGTTGACTTATAAAAGCTGGCTTTGATTGAATGCCTCTTACAGTCAAAATGTTTTCCTTTGCTACCATGAAGTACAACCATGGGCACAATAAACAAAACTTTCTAGGTTTCAAGATTGTTACAATGTTTTACATTTTTAAAAATGATGAATTAATTGAATGGGTTGTGCATTGCTTGGCAGCAGTGGCAAAATGAGAGGCAAAGATAAGAATGTAATGAGTTATGTATATGGAGAAGGGTATGCTAATTTTTAAATAGGATAAGTCAAGTTTCATACAGAAGGCTTTGTTCTAGCCAAGACCATGAAGACAGACACACATGTATCTGCAAGCACCCAGATTGAGAACATTATGTTATCAATAAGCCTCATCACTCATTTCAAATGTTTCCCAGTACTATTGCCCCAAGAACACTCCAATGCTGAGAAATATTTTAACATCTATGGCAATGTTTTCTAAATAAACATGTAGTACATAATCAAGCCATTCAAATGGGGACTAAAATATTTTACAAATGAATTTTTATTTTATTTTTAAATATTTAAAATTCAGTATTCAGTGAACTTGTTGGTAGAAATTTAAAATAATGTCACCTCCGTGGCCAGCATTTTGATTATAACCACATTGGAGTAAAAGAGGAGTGTATCCAGAGAAATAAGTAATTGGCATGTTCCTTTAATTCATTAATAAGAATTAAGTAAGGTGAAAATTTTAAATTAAGGTTACTTTTAGTGCCTGAGGTTAAGAAGATTTGATTTTTATTAAGATAAAATCTTAATAAGATATATCTCTTTACTATAAATGCACAGGTTGAGTATTTTATACAGCAATCTGTACAATCTAAAGGCATAGTGAAGACAGATTGTCCCAAATGCTGCTATACCCAATACAGGAACATATGGACAAGTGAAACCCCACCACCACCACCAACAACAACCAATAGCAGGGGTCACTGGGCTAAGTTTTTCTTCTGGAACATGTTTCAAATCTTCAAAATGATTTTAAACAATTATTCAGTAAATATTTCAGAAGTTCCTATAAACATTAAAATTGTGAACAAAAATAAATTTATTTTTAAGCAGATTTGCCGTCAAATGTGTGCTCTGGGGTGTTTGCAGATAGCAGTCAGATTTGCCATGTTACTGAGCATTAAAAGGCTAAAATGTAGAAAGTATCCTCAAACAGTTTTTAAATTTATTTGATATTCTAATAGGCAGTCAAGGAGTAATCTGCCTGAATGTTAAATGGTTACATTTTTAACAGGTTTTCTAGGTTGTATAATTTTTGTATTATGATTATACATTTCCTAGTTTGGAAATCTGTATGAAGCTATTTGCCCACTCTCCCTTTGGTGCTAACCACTAGCCATCACTAAATTATCAAAGAAACAGGATCACTCAGCACACAGCCTGTTAAATCTGCCGTCACCCACCCACCCACACCCACACCCCCTCACACACACACCAGACTTTCAATTCATCTATGTCATTTCGTGTATCAATGGCTCATCCCTTTAAACTGTTAAAAAAGAGGATGCTGAGATGAATGTCTTCCTAAACAAAATCTTTGCTTGCAAGTCTTATTCTTTATTTGAATTAAATAAACAATATTATTAACCTAGATGATAAAGTAGATTCAAGACATTTGCTGACAACATTTGAAATCATCTCAAAATATTCAATGAACTTCACTGTTAGCATATTTTGTTGTGGTGGTCTTTGTTGGGTTAATTGCCTGAAATCTGTGTCTGGACAGATCTGGAGAGAGGGAGAAGGGATTATATATGAGAGGGTCGAAATCATAATGGGGAAAGTCAGAAAGACAGCTGACCTGAGCTACTGGGAGCTCACTGACTCTGGATTGACAGCTGCATAACCTGCATGGTAACAAACTAGGCCCTCTGAATGTGGATAACTGCTGTATGGTGGGGGCAGTTTGTCCAGCTTCTGGCAGTGGGACCAGGATGTATCCCTCCTGGATGAACTGGCCTTTTGGAGCCCATTCCCTATAAAGGGATGCCTTGCTCAGGCTTGGTCTGCCTCAACCTGATATCCCAGAGTTTGTTGACTCTCCATGGGAGACCTTATCTCCTTTGAGGAGTGGGTGGTGGAGTGTGTGTGTGTGTGTGGGGGGAAGCTGGGGATTGAGTAGGAGGAGGGGAGGGAAGGGAAACTATGGTTGCTATGTTTAAAGAAAGTTTTTAAATTTAAAAAAAAGTAAAAAAAAAAAAAAAAAAAAAACCAAAAAACAAAACAAAAGAAAAAACCTTCATTGTTTAGTATGTGAAACTGAGTAAGTCTTTAATGTAATTGTGTCTTGATCTCCTTGTTTATATAATGCTGGAATAATCATATAACCATTACTGCTGGGTTTCTGTGAGAAGTGAGTTTCTAGAAAGTGCACAAAAGGAAGATTATCTAGTCACTTGTGGTCTTTACACACACTGATTGTTAGCTAGAACCTTTAAATATTTATGAAGTTGAAAGCTTTTATGCTCTTGGGATGTTTGAAATTTTTTTGTACATTGTTTATTAAGATTTTTGTCTGTGATTATTTATTATTATTATTTATTTTGCCTTCATGTAATAATAAGGGTAAGTGTTCTCCATTACATTCTAACAAAAATGTGTAGTTTACCTTTTTACATTCAGATCACCCTTTCAATGGGTAAGGAAGATTAGTTTGTAAAGTCTACTTGTTTTTTATAAACCTCCCTATTGGTTTGGGATTTGAATGTCTTTCCTCTAAAGAATGGAACTTTATATCTTCATTATAGTCTTCTACTTTTCATGCTGACCTGACTTGGGATTTAATTTACAATTTGTTATAAAATCCCAGTTTCATATTTTTTATGCCACAGATTTTCTTGACATTTGCTTAAAAAATTAATGGACCTTTTAATTATTTATTCTTCCATTTTCATTATGATTTATGCTCATTCTTTGGTTTTCTTTGTGGACTTATTAGGGTAATAATATTGTTATAGTTGTATATTTGTGTGTGATTATTTCACATGAGAAGCTGTCAACTTGGATGTACATTAGCATGTTAAGTGTATTGGAATGAGTGTATGGAAAGGAAATGTTAAACTTCTGTGTTCAGAGATGACATGACTGGTCATACATGAAGAGGTAAAAAGGAATTTAATTTAAAAATCAGGCTTTCATCCTGCTACACCAAAACACAATCCACAACTTGACATGATTATGTCATACAAAGCCCAGGTTTAAAAGCTGATTGTATTCGATATACCAGAAACAAAAACAAGGAAAAAATTAAAACATAAACATTTAAACATCTACATTGTGACAGCTTCCATGATATAACCCAATTTCTTATCTTTAAGCTCTGTCATTCCAAAAGTTACCCAGTAATGTATAAAGAAATTTTAAAAGGCAAAATGTTAAAAATATATTTTTGCTTGTGGCCTGAGAGGCTTGAGAAGATTATAAGTATTTCCCAGTGACTCTTCAGATTTGATGAAATGCAGATCAAGTCACCAGGAGCCTTTTAGTAGACATTTAGAAACTGTATCTGAAATCATGTGTAAAAGTTAAGAACAAAAATACATTGGTTTTGTGAATGTAGAATGAATCTGGTGAACTTACACTATCTGTTTTGAAGCCTTGCTGTAAAGCTACAGCATAATGGTAACAGTCACTAAAATGCCCATAAATACTGAAGCAATAGAAAACCTTGAAATAAACCAACATGTATATAGTCATATAGTCAACCATTTTTCCCTATATAACTTGACCTATACTTCATGTATGTAATTAAAAGTTTGCCATTCTGCATAATATAAAGCTATAGGAAAGATAAAGTTTTTAAAAAAAAAAAATAAAGAAAAGGAAGAAGCCTGCAGTCTGAAGCAAGACTGATTTCTTTTAATAGGAAGAACATTATGAACTATTTATAATTAATTAAAAACCTCAGTCTTGTGACACTGGGTCTGTGGAATGAAGGAAAAGTCATTTCTTAAGCTAAGAATAAAAAGTTGTGCTTGAGAGTAGACTGCATTTTCAGAATGCTTTTGGTGAAAGTGCAGATCTCCAGTACTCACATGATAGTCAGGCATGATGTTGAGCCTCTAGCTCTCTGGGGCTTGCTGGCTAACCATGCTAGATGTAATGGGAGCCCCAGGTTCAGTGAGAAATTCTATCTAAAAATATGATGAGTGGGCATAATGGTGCATGCTTTAATTCCACCAGGAAAATCTCTGAGTTCTAGGTCAGTCTGGTATACATGGTGGTGACCACTCTAGCTAGGTCTACCTTGTAAGATCCTGTTTCAAAAAGGAATAAAATTTAAAAAAAAGAAGATGTAGGAACAATAAATAAGATGTTCTAATTTAACTTCTACTTTCTACATGAACCCACAAAGGTAAGTACATCCCTCACATCAGTATACACACACACACACACACACACACACACACACACACACAGAGAGAGAGAGAGAGAGAGACAGAGACAGAGACAGAGAGAGAGACATGGCAGAGACAGAAACAGACATGAAAAGCAGAGACTCAAACACATTTACAGAGAAAGAAAAGGACAGAGATGGAGAAAGAAGAGAGAGAGAGAATTCTATGCAATTGTTATAGAAGAATTTGTAGGTTTCTTTCCATTCTCACAGATAATGACTCTGACTGTTCTACCCAGAGAACAAAAGTTCATGTCCATGCAAAGACTTGTATGTGAATGTTACAATGATTTTATTTATAGGTTTTCAAGACAGGACTGATGCAGTACGTAAATAAGAATTGTGTTAGTAAAAAATCTCACAGCTGATGAATTTGTCATAGGTTGTGAAGGAAATTTTCAGCATTATTATAGATGTATAATTTGGCAGAAATAAAGAGGTACCCTTTATGCAAACTATAGTTAAAACCCTTAGATTTTTATGCAATTATAAATGAAAGGATGGAAAAATATTTGATGAGATGTGAGACCTATTACTCAGAGCTAATTATGCTAATAATCCTTTCATTAAAAACTATTTCTATTAAGTTTTTTTTTAACTTAATTAAATGTATGACAATCAACAGAATTAATTGCACCATTGCTATGGAGAATTCTGTTATCTACAAAATCAAAGAAGAAAGTCAAATGTCATGGAAGTTGGAGATTAGAAAAAACTCCATTATCTGTCAGAATATATTACTTTGAACAAATTTTGCTCAAAACTTTCATTTAATAAAGCTGAAGTGATGGCTTAGAGGTTAAGGGCACTTACTGTTCTTACAGAGTCCAAGTTCAGTTCCCAGCACCCACATAGCAGCTCACAGGTATCTGTAACCCAGAAGATCTGATACTCTTCTCTCACCTTTGAGTCAACGCACACACACACACACACACACACACACATATGCATGTGGTGAATACACATGCAATACAGGTAAATACATTTGTACACATAAAAATAAATCTTAAAAGAATCTTTCATTTATCATTGGACTTAACGCCACTTAAAATCACTGAGTAGAGGCAGCATTTTCAAAAGAAAAATTTTATTTAGCAATATAATTTAGTGACATAGTCAACAACAGATACCACATTATGTGTTAGAGATATAAAGATAAAGTACAGTTCATTATATATAGTATGAGAAAGGTGATAGAAAACTCACATACATGCATGCATGCACACACACACACACACACACACACACACACACACACACACACACGACTGATTATCATGGGTGAAAACTCACAGCAGACTGATTAGCATAGTATCTCATCTGCTCATTGTTGTCATATTTACATCATAAAGCTACTAGCTCTTCAAAGAAGTAATCTTGATTCTGTCCCGCCAGCCATTTATACTACTAACTTATATCACAGCGCTTCCTAGTTTCTATCAAATGCACTACTACAGTTGATGTTTTCTGCAAACACTGAGTTTCTTGAAGAATTGCAGTTTATTTCTCACACTGAGTGAGAATCCATGTTTACAAATATCTTTGAAATGAGTGCTGAGGGAATGGAGAGGTGGCTCAGAGTTGAAGAGGTTCTTAGCTGCTCTTCCATAGGTCTTAAGTTCACTTCCCAGCAACCACTTGGGGGCTCACAACTGGCTATGAATGAGTGCTGAGAAAAAAAAGACAGGGAAGACGTATAATAAAAGAGTGGCCAGCATGGTCCCTGTTAAAAGAATAGTTTTAAGTGATTAGGGACAACTTCACTGGGAAACGACCTTTATTAAAAAAGAAAGGAAGAAAGAGTAATATATTACCTCAAAGGATTGACAAACAATGCCAATGAATGTAGGAAAGAAATTTTGGAGAAAGAATAATGTGAGCTATACAATGTTAATTTGAGATTTTAACAGGACTCTTTTGGGTGGGGAAATTCAAATAGGACTAAAAACACATATCTTGTAGTCAGGAAAGAATTGTAGTTTAGCTTAGTGGTTGACGTTTTAAAATCATAACCTTGATTTCATAGTTGTGGAATGGTTGGCCATTGTCAAAGGAGATATTCTAACGTTAATATAATGGAGGGCATGATACAGGGCAATTCAAAAAGGTTCTCAAGAGTAGAGAAACACAGTGGGAAGAGAGTCAGGTGAAGATGGCAGAGAATGTGATCCTTGTAATGGGCACATTTTAGCAAAGGAGGGGAGAGTAAACAGAAACAAGGGCAGTATGTTGCTAATTAAACCAGAACAGTACATTCAATAACCTACTAATTGTTTACCACCTGTGAAAGTGGTTATATCCAACCAGAACTCCTACGTGCATTTTATTTCCATCAACCTTTATTTGAAATTTGCTTTTTGTGTCCAGTATATTTGTTAGATTACTTTGTTTCAGTTTTCAAAGTGAGTTTGAAACTTCATGAAGTTATTGGATCTATCATTTATACAAGTTCCTACAGCTATTGTGTTTATTGCGACACTCCGTGATTTTGGAGAGTATCTGTGACTGTTGTGATCAGAGTAGTTGATAGTGTTTTTAGCATACTATTTGAAAGCAGAATTTTTATTTATAAGAAGCTATTGTTGACGGCTGAAGAGGAAATGAGTTAGCAGGCAAAGGTCTTCTCTACCAAGCTTTAAGATATGCATTCTATCCTGCTGTGGGACTATACTTGTTTTACACTGTAAATATTTTTCACTCCCATTGGTTTACTAAAATGCTGATTGGTCAAGCAGCTAGACAGGAAGTAGAGGTGAGACGCCCAGACTAGGAGAATTCTGGGAAGCTGAAGAGGAGAGCAACAGATGACAGTGAGACACAGAGAAAATGGGATGAGAATGCAGCACTGATTAAAACGGTATCAAGCCACATGACTGATCATAAATAAAAATACGGGTTAACTTTAAGTTTAAGAGTTAGCAAGTAATTAGCCTGAGACATAGACTAAACAGCTTGCAATTAATATTAGCATGTGTGGGATTATTTGGGACTGATTGGTGAGGATATCAGGGCAAGGCTGGGCCAGAAACTTCTGACTATGTCATCCCATCTAAGGAATCCAGATAGGAGAAATCGAGAGAACCCACTCTCTCTAGCTTTATTCTTGACTATTACTAGAAATTGTGAGGAGCTTCTCCATGGTTGTGATTTAGCACCAGAGAATTTTGATTCCCTGCTGGGTTGTTTAGTCTTATTAATAATAGTCTCAAAAACACATTCAGGGAAAAGTTTAATAGAGTTTAAAAGAAAAACTCCAGGGCAGGCAAGGTGTACATTTTGGAAGCTGCTTGGAGGATAATGGGGAAGAGAAGAAAATAAGCCATGCCACTGAATTAAGAAGCATGGAGGTCAGCTGCATGACAGAAAGACGGGCTTTAGAAAATAAGGAAGCCTAAAGTTCCCCTCAAACCAGACTTAAGCTTTGATGGTGTCTGCAAGAATAAGACATAAGAAAGAAATAGGCCTTTTGAGTTACAATTTATAAAAGCAGATGGGCCCAGCAGAGCCTGTAAGTAGATCATAGGACCTGCACTGGGGAGAAGGAATTCTGTGAAGGAAAAGTACCGTTTGTAATTACAGGGGTAATTACTTCATATATCGCTTTAGCATAACTTATTGTGAGCTCACATTTGTAATAATGCTCTTACCTTCTTCATGGTGGTCCCTGGTGATTGACCACAGAGTTGAATTAACCCTTTTATGTTTTGGGAAGATTTGAATGTTAGGTCTCCACCCAGGTCAGAGAAATAGCTTTTCTGAATGGGCCTACACAAAGCTCTGATAATAGCATAAACTCCATACATGCACCATGTCATTCGCATACACACATGTGCACATACACACACAGATACACACAGGTGTGTGCAAATAAATAAATAAACATGAGTGTCTTTTGCATGGCAGCCCTTTATTAAATACAAATTTTGTAAATACCTTTATGTAGTCATTAGCTTCTCTTCTCATTTTCTTGATATATACTTGTTAAGAGACTTAAAGTTGAGGAGGTTTATGTTGGTATAGTGGTGTTAAATGTATATATTCATGGTTTTTAATAATTTATATTCACATTTTCAACATGTAAAGTACAAATAATGAAGTAATAAGTAATGAATAAATCATGTTATAGAAATGATTATTGTATTGACTAAGGTTTGAGTTGCAAATCACATTGCCAACTCATAAAACTAAAGCATGTCAGAGGGCTCTTTGTATTGGGAAATTATAGGAAATATAGGTCGTTTACTGGCTCTTAGGAAACCACTCATCCAAATTGTGCTACCTTGAGGTAACTCAGGTAGTTGGGACTTAAAAAACCACCAGCACTTAGAGGAAAGCTGAGTTACTCTGATAGCTGAGAGAGGACTTAATTTTAATTCTGATATCCTCACTAAAGATGATTTTTCTCCCTTTGGGTATAGACAATAAATGGGATCTACACTGTGTAACAGATTTTGCAAGGGAGTCTAGATGTGGTAGGTATTTGCTGATGATGTGTCTAATAATATGAGAGGTTAAAAAATAGAACATGGTAAAAATATAAACCAAATTTGAGCACTCATAAAAGACAGATACCTCAAGTGGTATAAATAGATTTTCCTCACATTAAACTATAATTGTTATTTATAATAATCTAATTTATGAATATCCATTGATGATAATATTTTATGCTCTCGGTAAGTTCAGTTTTCTTCCTGATGACTACTTTTGTTTTATATGTATCTAAGTACATCATAATTATTTGGAACTTAAGGTAGGATTCTGGAGTATATTCATTTTGTCTCCTTTATGTTTTATTTGTGCTTTCATGATGAATATTTGAATAGTATCTTACATTTTTGGATCATTTGTGGAAGGTGAATCAAACCAAATGTTAATTTCATGAGACTTAGTATTTATCCTTATATAGTATGTGTACCTAGCTTGCATTAATTCATATATTAAATACATGTAATAAGGGTAATGTATAGTAGACTGAAGTTCAGTCAGCAAATAAGAAGATCATGGTCTTCCTCTTGCAGAATGAACTTCCCATTCTTCTTTAAGATATCCATATATCCTGAAGTATTTATGTGCCATCACATCACACACATTGACAAAATAATGGGGCCCAAGCTAGCCTGCGCACATTTATTAATATAGCCTATTTTACTGTTGTTTATATAAAAAGTGTGTTAGAGATTTCAGATATTTACTTATTTCTCTAACTGATTTCTTTATGCATCCCTGAGACACATTTTGTCTTAGAACCTAGGCTGTAAGAAAGGAACAGCTTTTTGGAGATTGTATCTAGGTAGTAGCATGCATGGCCAGCTGTGAATTTTTTGAAAGATTTTTTTTTTATGTTCATGAATATTTTTGCCTTTATGAATGTATATGTTCTACATGTGTACCTGGTACCCACAGAGGTCAGGAGAGGGTATCAGATCTCCTGGAACTGGAGTTGCAGATGGCTGTAAGCTGTCTTGGTGGTACTGGGAACTAAGCCTGAGTCCTTTGCAAAAACATCAAGTACCCTTAGCAGTTGAGATATCTTTCTAGGCTCTGAATGTGACTTTTTGGTCACTCACTCAGATGCCATTGCTGAAGCTGAATGGCAAAAGCCAAAAGTAGATAAGAGACTATCTTACATTGTTTGGAATTATAATGGATAAAATTGCTAGATGAATTTCAATATTTAAGCCCGGTTAAATGGCTGTAACTTTAAGATAGAAAAATGAGGAATGGTTTTCAGATGCCTAACTAAAGCAAACATTTTTGAACAGAGAATTAATTTTTAGATACTTTATGATTTCAGGTTGCTTTTGTAGATGCAGGGTGAGGGACAAGCTGACATGTTTTCTTCTCTGTGTTTTCATTCCTGATTCACATATTCTACTGGAATCTAAGTCTTCTAGTTCTTCCTCATATCAGATATAACTATTTCTTAGTACATGTTCAGTTCTTATAGATGTGATGATGGATAGCAAACAAATTCTCATATTGTTTTTTAATGTCTTTATGAAATATGAAATCATGTGTGGAAATGCAGGTGATTCACATTTTTGGTCCTGTGACGGGCTCATTAATGCTTCCTGTCTTATTCTTAGCTGGGATGACAGCAGTTCAGTGAGCAGTGGGCTCAGCGATACCCTTGATAACATCAGCACCGATGATCTGAACACCACATCCTCCATCAGCTCTTACTCCAACATCACTGTCCCCTCCAGGAAGAACACTCAGGTGAGAACCATCCTCTCTCCTCCTAGTGATTCTATCAGTTTCTCCTTCAAAAAATAACATATCTTACTTAAACTGTGGTCTTATGCTTTAATCTTAAGTATTTACATATACTGAATAGTCAGAGATAGTAAAGAGTCACCAACTCTGGAAGCTGAAGTGTTTTTATTTTAGATCCCCCAGAGTTCCACCCCTTAGAACTATAACAGTGTCCACCCAAGCCACTTTTGAAGACCATAAGTCACTTAGACACATTTGCTGATCTCTAACCCAGAAAGACTCACCTAGACATTTTCCCCCTTCTAATATTGACATATTTTTATGTTTAAACAGTCTAACTTTGTATTGTTCTTGGTTACTTTTATAATGGTGTCAAAAACATATTAGTTGTCTCACTTGTAAATGGTGAATCAAGAAAGAACATTGAATACACCCTATCTTGTCTTGGTTTTTCATGTCACATTTGTCAAGAAAAACCCCTTCCTTTGTAGAGTTTAATTAGGCTTTCTTGAACATTATTTATTCTGACACTCTCTTATATCTGTAGAGGGAAATTCTATGGCTCAAATCAATGAAACTTAAGTGACACCACAGTTAAAATAGAATCGTCTCTGACAAATATCTGATATAAATCAGTGCTTCATTATTTTTCCTACCATTTATCTGAAAATGCATTCCAGTTCCCAATTCATACTTTATAGAGTTTTTTTTCCTTGAGAAATTTTTCTTTATAGCTGAAAACAGATGCAGAGAAACGTTCAACAGCAGACGAGACTTGGGATAGTCCAGAGGAAGTGAAGAAGACGGAAGAAGACTTTGACAGCCACGGTGATGGAGGTGCCAAATGGAAGGGTACCACCTCTGGACCTGCTGAAGACTCGGAGAAGGCAGGGCAGAAAGCAGGCCTGTCTGTGTCTCAGACAGGATCCTGGAGGAGAGGCATGTCTGCCCAGGGAGGAACATCAACTAGACAGAAGACCAGCACTAGTACACTCAAAACCCCTGGTAGGTTTGTCTATGAGGTCTGTGCTACAGAAGAATATTAACCTATTCTGAATCTTCTTTCACAAGTATTAGCTCTCCCTTTAATAATCAGATTCTTCCACACACAGTTAAATAATTTTGTTTTTAACTGTGTATGTGTTAATAATCCACATGCTTTGTCATATACATCCACAGGAGTATGACAATCTGAGAATCCTATAGAAATCACACGTGTCACATAGGGTTGTCATGTGCTGATTACTTTACATACAGGTAAAGTGTTGGCTCTGGATAAATAACAACATTTTTTTCCTGACTTGCTAGTGAATATTTTCAATATTGATTTTACAAATGCCCCTTACCTTTTATTACAAATCTGAGACTCTCTCCTTATTTTTTAAATCTTGTCACTTGAAGTGCGGATATCATAGAGTACTTCAGATATAATCATAGCAAAAGTATTAAGATTTACTTTTTTTCCTTTTAGTACATCAATTATCAACCTGTGGGTTGAGACACTTTGGGAGGGCTCACATGTCAGATATCCTGTATATCAGAGTATTTACATTATAATTCGTAACAGTAGCAAAATTACAGTTATAAAATAGCAAGGAACTAATTTTATAGTTGGGGGTCACTACAACATGAGGGACTGTATTATAAGGTCACAGTATTAGGAACGTTGAGAAAACATGGATCTACTACTTAGTTTGGTAGAAACAAAAGACACCCTCCTGAAGCAAGAGTGTTGTAAGATACAAAGCATTCACAAATAAGGCAATAATATTTCACTTTATCTCTGCAAGCTCATTACATTTTCTCCAACAGATATGTTTTATTTTAACTGTGCACTCAATCACCTCATCATATTAGAGTGTGCCTATTGCAATCGGAAGCAAGAACTGAAGTGATATAAAGAGATAAAGCACATTCATGAGTAACATTTGGTTTTGAAGGTGTTATGATGTCAAGACAGATAAATGAACCCATCTGTGTATTTCTCTTTAAATAGGGAAAACAGATGATGCCAAAGCGTCAGAGAAAGGGAAAACCCCCCTGAAAGGATCATCCTTGCAGAGGTCTCCTTCGGATGCTGGGAAAAGCAGTGGAGACGAAGGGAAAAAACCACCCTCAGGCATTGGACGATCATCAGCCAGCAATTCTTTTGGATATAAGAAGCCCAGTGGTGTAGGGTCGTCCGCTATGATTTCCAACAGTGGTGCCACAATAACCAGTGGGTCAGCCACACTAGGAAAAATCCCCAAATCGGCTGCCATTGGTGGGAAGTCAAATGCAGGAAGGAAAACCAGCCTAGACGGGTCCCAGAATCAAGACGATGTTGTCCTGCATGTGAGCTCCAAGACCACCCTCCAGTACCGCAGCTTACCCCGTCCTTCCAAGTCCAGCACCAGCGGTATCCCTGGGCGAGGTGGCCACAGATCCAGTACCAGCAGCATTGATTCCAATGTCAGCAGCAAGTCAGCTGGGGCCACCACCTCCAAACTGAGAGAACCCACTAAGATTGGCTCTGGGCGCTCTAGTCCTGTCACTGTCAACCAAACAGACAAAGAGAAGGAGAAAGTAGCAGTCTCGGATTCAGAGAGCGTTTCTTTGTCAGGTTCCCCCAAATCCAGCCCTACCTCTGCCAGTGCCTGTGGTACACAAGGGCTCAGACAGCCAGGGTCCAAATATCCAGATATTGCCTCACCTACATTTCGAAGGTAAGAGTATGTAAAAGGATGCTGGGAAACGTAAAAGGTAGTATATAACACGTATTTATTCTACATAAAGATATTTTAATTTATTCTAAATATTTGAAGATTCTGTATTTTAGACTTGTATAAAATACAGCAAGTTCTACAGATCTGATGGTATGAGCTGTTGGTCTAAAAATAATGATCATTAGAGGAGTGTTTAGCCTTTCAGCTATACAGTCAGTGTTGCACAAGACATACAAATAGCATGTGCAGCGGGCTTAAAATTAAATAACTATTCATAGGAGGTGCAATGAATTAAAGTGATAGTTTGTAAAATAATTCACCAGTTTTCACCTGCATAGATCTTGATAAACACTTCACTTACTTCTAGTACATATTATATCTACTGACTCTTAATGGTTATGAATATAGAGGATGTATTCTTTGTGACAGTTTATATTGGACCAGTTTCTGCAAAGCTGGATCTTAACATATAAGCAAAACAAAAGAAAAGGTCAAAGTATGATCTGATTGGCAGAATTTTAAAACATTAAGATGTCTGACACAGGACAAAAACTCACTAGTGAGGTGACTTTTATAACTCTTTGTCAGTGTTTTTTGACAAGGCCCAGCAGTATGATATATGACCCATGATTATCTTTGTATAAGTATGTGCAGTTCTGCTTAGGAATAGTCATGATTTTAGATATCTCAAGCAGCATTGGGGAAAATTAGCAAATGATTTAGGACAGACAAACTGTTAAATATAATTGTCTCTGTTTTCTTATCTTCAAATTAATAGAGTATCATTTATCATCTATTACTTGTTAAATATTTAAGGTTTGTTTTTGTTTTGCTGGTTTACCCTAGAGTTTTGATCTCTTAGAAAGAGTATTGAAAAATTTACTCTTACATTTAAGTAACCTTTAAAGCATAACTGTTTCAAAAATGTCAGTCAAATTTCTCATTAGAAGTACTAATTGTGAAGAATGTTTTGAAGTGTCAATTCTTCTTGGAAAGAATAAATTATAGCTTTAGCAAGAGTAAATATTTTCACTGCTTATGTGAAAGCCAATAGTGCCCTCCTGTGGCCCATTACCTATGAAACAATTTCTCATATTCGTCATAAAAATCTTCCACTGCAGGAAATATGGATTTCATTGTACCTGAATTAGTAACCATTTTGCCATTACTTCATATCATTTTATTTCCATATTTGCATAAATTTGATTATATCATCTCTTTCATTTACAAAACTAAAATGTTTTCTGAACTAAACTCCAATATCTAACTTAGCACCAATGATATTTCAAATTACTGGTATAAATATATATCTGAATAGCTCTGGCAACCAACAAAAATCCCTCTGGCTCTTCCATGGGAAGATTTCAGCAAATCCATAAGTTGCCAACAATATCCAATATTTCCAGCTGAGTCACTAGGCCTCCAGACATTAATTACCTTGCTTACTTAACCTCACCTTAAATGTCCCTTTAGATTTTTTTGAGTAACTTATTTTAAAAAGAGGAAAATCCATTTAAGTGTCATATACCGAATGCGTGGAACTTGTTTCATTATAATGGTTCTGTAGATAGGTAATGCCAGAATGGCTAAAATATTTTAGAGTCTTTTGTTTGCTAAAAGTGTGAAAGTCAAGCATGATCATGGTTGACTTTTGCCCACTACTTTACATCCAATGCTGACTTCCTCTTAAGATATTTTAGTAGTTGATTAATACCAAGGCCAATCATATCACCTTCAGGAACATAGAGGCTGGGCATGCTTGGTAGCTCGCTACTCCAAAGCACACTTGGCTCTGTGGACTGAAACCCTATGGAATGTGGATATGAGTCTCTTGGAACAACTGAAGTTGTTATTTGTTTTTCTTTTAGGTTGTTTGGTGCTAAGGCAGGTGGCAAATCTGCCTCTGCACCTAATACTGAGGGTGTGAAATCCTCCTCAGTATTGCCCAGCCCTAGTACCTCATTAGCGCGACAAGGCAGTCTGGAGTCACCGTCGTCTGGTACGGGCAGCATGGGCAGTGCTGGTGGGCTGAGCGGCAACAGCAGCCCTCTCTTCAATAAGCCCTCAGACTTAACTACAGATGTTATAAGCTTAAGTCACTCCTTGGCTTCCAGCCCAGCATCGGTTCACTCTTTCACATCGGGTGGTCTTGTGTGGGCTGCCAATATGAGCAGTTCTTCTGCTGGCAGCAAGGACACTCCGAGTTACCAGTCCATGACTAGTCTCCATACGAGCTCTGAGTCAATTGATCTGCCCCTCAGCCATCATGGCTCCCTGTCTGGACTGACCACAGGCACTCACGAGGTGCAGAGCCTGCTCATGAGAACGGGTAGTGTGAGATCTACTCTCTCAGAAAGGTGAGCTTTCCTGGAGCCATTGATGAGCCCTTAATTCCCTTCTCCCTGTGCTGTGCCCACTACCCCACCCTACTTTATGTCCTTGATGCCACTGTGAGTGCAATTGTGCAGTAACATAAAAATGAATTTAAATTTAGAGTTGATATTGATAAGACCAGTCATGTTACCAAATCTGACAAGGAGTGAAGTCATTTAAAGTTGAGTAATTAGATCATTTTCTTAATGGGAATGTCTACCTTTTTAGTTAGTAGGCATTTTGAATAGTATATAAAGTAGGCATTTATGCAGTGAGTGATATTCTCTCAAGACATCAGTCTCTAATGACTGGCTTGAGATTCAAGACAACACAGATCCTTAAGATGATTAAAACATTGTCAATGACCTAATTCAAATGGCTTCTACAATTGTGCTCTGAGAAGTATGTGGAATTTTAAAATATAAGATTAATCCCTTAGTAAGACATATGCTACCATGCTCAAATTGTCCGTTAATTTATTATTCCCAACTATTTTCTTCTGGATTCTCTTGCCTGTGTGAAATACAAAATCATGAATGAAATACTGCCTCATGATGTCCCATCACCTCACTGCACACAGGCTATCTTGAATTAGAGTACTTGAGACCTAAATGAAGGGTTGGTGCTCATTGCTTCCCGTGATGAGCCAGTAATTATGATATGTATGTTTTTCAATTCACAACAAACTGGAGCCCTGGCAGACTAAATTTATACAAACTAAAATGTAAATATTCCTCTTTAGGTTTTGTGAGTGCACACAACATAAAAAGAACTGGAACTGAATAATCATTTAAAAAATTAGAATTTCAATATCTCAGATTCTTCAGTAGCTATAAGGTAAATGGGTATGGTCACATGTCATGTATAAAACTTATACCAAATAAATAAAATTATATATAAAAACAGTCTTATTAAATAATGTATCCTAGATTTATAAGCATATATGTGAAGAGTTAAAAAAAAGAATTGATACCTAAGTCACAAAATTAGGTTATAATTTACTAGTCAGAATCATCTTCCAAAATACCGATAATCTTTAAATTATAAAGGTGAAAACATAAAGTTGATCATACAGATTTCGGTTTATTTGTTTAGCCTTCAAACATTAAATACTGAGAAACATGGTCAAGTACATCACTGTAACTAAGAAACCATTAAACCAAAACTGCATGTTAAAAATCAACAAGTCCTATAGTTATAGTGGAATCCAGTTTTAATAGTTTATTCCACATTTTAGGTCTACTCTATAAAAATGTCTTCTATAGAAATACAATAATAAACATATAATTATTTACTATCTTAAAGCAAATTATTTTAATAGTTTTACAATATTGGAAACAGACTAATTCTAGTCCAATAATAAAATAATTAAAGACTTTTCTATATTATGCTATAAATGTATTAGCCATGTAAAGCAAATGTGAATATCTTATTAAAATAGTCCTGGGGTTGGAGAGATGGCTCAGAGGTTAAGAGCACTGATTGTTCTTCCAGAGATCCTGAGTTCAGTTCCCAGCAACCACATGGTGGCTCACAACCATCTATCATGAGATCTGGTACCCTCTTTTGTATACTGTATACATTATAATAATATATAAATATTTATTATATATTATTATATAATAATAAATAAATATTTAAAAAAACACTTTATAAAAAAATAAATAAATAAAATAGTCCTATAAGACTGATAATAATCAATTTCTTCCAGCAAATAGCTAGATTGAATGTTTTTCTTATTTAAAACATTGTGTATATTCTGTTTCTTTGGAAGGAAACTGCAAAGTCTAACAGTGCATTTTTAACTCTTCAGATTACGTATGAGGAAGTATGTGGTCTATTTAAGACAATCTCATGTGTATAACCTCACATAAGTGGTCAGCTAATACATAAATTGAAAGTATAAAAGTATATCAAACTGTGATTTAAAAAAATTAATTTGAGATGTGTATGATAGATGTTAAGGTATATGTAAGTTCTTGGCTTCTTTTGTAACATTTAAGTCTTCCCATCCTAGGACTAATAAATCAGTGGGCTTCCATACTAATTTTAATTTTTACATAAATTGTTATTCACTGAAATTAAAAAGTAAGGAAATAAATAAATACAAATGAATTTTTTCCATATTGCCCTGCACATTAGATCTAGGCTTTGGTGGGTCTGTGACCACAACCAGCCCCCACATTTGTATTGTTTTATTCTATTTTATTGTGGCCACAGCATATTTTTAAAGTCATAGACAACCTCAAAAACTTCTGGTTTGTCAATAAATGTAAAATTCGACAACTGTGTTGCACATTACAGTTGTGGGTCTTAGACAAACAGTTCATGGATTGAAATCTCTGCTTTTCTTGCCATCTCTACCTTCCTAGCCATTGCTGACATTGGAGTGCTCAGTTCTTGAAGTTTTGCAGAAAAGCCACCATAATATTGTCATGATTGTCTAGAGCAGAGGTTCTCCACCTTCCTAATGCTGCTGCCCTTTGACACAGTCCCATGTGCTGTGGTAAACCCAACCAAACATTATTTCATTGCTACTTTATAACTTTAATTTTGCTATTGTTATGTATCATCACGTAAATACTTTTGGAAATAGAGGTTTGCCAAATGTGTCTTAATGAACAGGTTGAGAACCCCCATTTTAGAGTGTAGGAAATGCTCTGTATTATTCAATTTAAGTGTTTTCTGAGTTATTTTACTGCAACATATAAATATTAATTTTTAGACAGTCTGCTAACATTGGCAAAATAAGTTTGTTCACTTTCTGCAATATTTTAAAGAATGGCATATGATCACATATATAGCCCAATATAGTTCATATTTCAAGATTTCTTATTTATTTATTAGGATTCCTTTGGTTTGATTGTTCACACAAGTTACAAAATTTTATAATCTATATGACAATAACAAATTACTCATTGGCACAATATAACAGATGGAGTACCTGTAAAAGAAAACATTTTAGCTTCGATTTTGAGTGGTCCAATTTTAAGTCAGTTTGTCTTGTATTTGTGTTGCATCATCCCCATTGTGCACATGCTGTGTATTTAATTTTGATCATTTATGTTCTAAAAAAAGAGAAAAATAGATTTTTAAGTCCATATTCATTTTCCACTTTGGCAATCTGCATCCTAGAGCCTAGAATAGATGTATCCCACTCTTATTCATTTCCAGTGAGTCATTTTCCACATTTCTAGCCACATCTTTCTAGCCCCATGTCTGACAAACTGAGAATTAGTTGAAATAATGATACAATATTTAATTTGTGTATTTAATTTAAATACACTTTAAATACTCAATCAATGATTTTGCAAAATTGAAATATCTTTTCTTTACTAATATATTTAAATAACTTAGAAACATTGTTTAAAGAGAATACATATTATATATTAAATATATTTAATGAATATTAAATTATCTCTTCTACATAAGTGAGAAACAAATATACTCTTATTTTTATTAGCAATAAGTAGTCAAGATACAACTGCTGTGTGATTTTTTTTTTACCCTATTTTGTTATTGGGACTTTTCACTTTCACAGCAGAGTGTCATTGTCATCCCTATGATTCTCCTGCATATGAACTCACAGCAAAAATCTAGTCCACTGCACAGGAAAGGGAGAGTTCCACAGCATCCACAGGGAAGTCATGCTAACATGATGTAATGCATTTTCTAATCATTTTTGAATGTCACTAGGATAGAAAGAAATTCCACATTTATTGCAGCAACAGAGGTCCTGTCTCTTAGCTGGCTTTTTCAGTCAGCTCAGGGGTCATGTATGTATTAGTACAGTGTTATTTTATGTAGTTCAGAGAATGAATTTTGTTGAGTATATGATTTGGAAATTTTGTTTGCATTATGTCCTTAGGGGTTTTCTTTGTTTTAACAGCATGCAGCTTGACAGAAATACACTACCCAAAAAGGGACTAAGGTATATATTTTTCTCAGTCCAACTGGTGCCTTTTTCTGTTGTTATGTAAACTCTCTGTGCTGTGTCTTCTCCCATCTGTTTGCTGTGTGGCATCTGACACAGAAGATGAAGTCATTTTTAGTTTTGATGCTTGCTCGGGCTTCAAGAGTAGGTGATGATACTTAGGAAGTGATGCCAAGGAGGATGGAGATGGTACTCAATCCTGATTATGGAATATCCTGATTATGAAATACGAGGAACTTCTCTGAGGCTTTATTCATCAGGGGATGAGCTAGTGGTAGAAAGTGGAAGTCATTTCTCTCTTCTTAAGATAAAATTACTTCTCCAGGTTTTCTTCTATGGAAGTATACATTTGCAAAACCTCAAAACCGAAAACAAGGAGGTGACTCAATTGTTAAAATTGCTTTGCAAGCAAGCATGAGGAATTGAGTTCAAATCCCGGGCACACTCATAAGGAGCTGAGCATAGCCTGCCCCATGGCTGTAAGTCCAGCATTGGCAGGAGTGCAGATAGGAGAATCACTGGTTCACAGCTTAGGTTTGGAGAGACTCTAGTGATTCTGTTTCAAATAGAGCATGGTGGCCAATGTCTCCCTGACCTCTACATGCATGTGTGCACATAACACACACACACACACACACACACACACACACACACACACACACACACACATATACTGTAGACATTCATACATGTATGGATGCCCACAACTTTACATTTTTTTTGAAAAATGAAAAACAATATCCCAAACCTACATAGTGTACACCTGTGACCAGTGAGGATGAAAGATTAAAGTATGCTATAAATAGAGTTTAAAAAAAGTATAATCACAAGGCAGGTATGACAATTAAAGTATTATCTTACAGGTTCTTTTATTTAAACTCAATTTCAATTTCTGTTTTATATAACTGCTTTTATTATTTACCAGATCAGTTTAAATCTGAGTTAATCTAATATCTCTTAGCAAGTCCTAAATAATTGTTCAATTCAGAATAAACATGAAATGAAAATTGAGTTAATGACCATGAACCTATCTTACACAGTATTTTTTTTCTGAGAAAAAATATACAGAGAAAACGGTACAGCACCATGCATGTGATAAACTGACTGCAAGTGGCATTTTAACCAAAGAACTAAAAGAAAACTCTAGCTATACATATATGTCCCGTTTCCTGTGCTTTTCTGTGACTGTCACTGTGTCTATCTTGGTTTCTGGCCTACTATGGTCTGCCATGTTGAAGCAGTGTGCTCACCTTCAGATGTCCTCCCAAACACAATGCTGTGGGGTCCTTCTCAGTTAACTTGGCTGTCTGCTCATTGCTTATGACTTTTAAGTCCATATCTCACAGAAGCATCATTTTCTTTTCACATGCCTCTATTTATTTTCCCTGTGGGATCAAGCAGATGGTGCCAAATCATCTGGAGGAACTGAGCAATTGTAATTAGAGCCAATCTGTTTGTGATTGCTGTTCAGTCTGAATAGTAAGCTCGCCTCGATTGTTTTCTTGTCCTGATGTTGCCCTGTCCTTGTAGATGTGCTCAAGGGTTTCAGCTGTGCTGTTTTGCAGATATACCCCATCATCCCGGCAGGCCAACCAAGAAGAAGGCAAAGAGTGGCTACGTTCCCATTCTACTGGAGGGCTGCAGGACACTGGCAACCAGTCGCCGCTGGTCTCCCCTTCTGCTATGTCATCTTCAGCCACAGGAAAATACCACTTTTCCAACTTGGGTAAAATATTCCAAATCATCTGTTCTGTTCCACTTCTTTTACAACCTACTCTCCTGGGAATATTGGTGTTTTCCCATAACAAAAGAAAAAAAAAGAGAACATTAGCATGGTACTTACTGTTCACAGAATAATTTCCAAATAATGTCTCACTTATTTTCATGACAAATGCTTAATTATGATAATCATTATCACTAGAATTATTATTGTTTTGTGAACTAAAACTGAAACAGGCCACTGTAAGTTTCATAAGTAGGGACAGATCATGAAACACCTGACCCTTTCCATTTTATCTCAGAGTCCTTATTTATATTCAGTAAAGCACCTTAGTTTATGTTGTTGCTGAACAAAATTAATAGTCTTTATGGAGACAAATAGAATATAGAAATAATTAGACTGAAAATAATATGCAATTATATGACTGCAAGATAATTTCTTGAAACATTATTGAAACCAAAATGCTCCTTAACATGCATAATATATCACTGAAGACAACATTCTCTGAACACTTTTAGAGGAATATATTGAAAAATAAATGACTGTCTTAGCCATTATCATAATTTGTGGGACATGTAGTCATTTATGTCAATATCACAGAAACAGAAGATTGAAAAAACAATGAAACATGTCTAAATATGTGAGTTATCATTTAAAAGACCCAATGATAATGTAAAAAGTTATTTTTTTTTTTTACTCAAAAGGTAGTTTGACAGTTAAGGGCTAGTCCTGTTTTTCTAAAGGATCCTTAGCACCCACATAGAGCAAATTACAACCTCCTATAATTCTCCTTCCAGGGGAATGCAATGATTCCAGACTTCCCTGGCATCTGTGCTCAGCATACACACAGCCACATATACACACTCACATGTGCACCTTGTTATTAATAATAACTACTTAAAATTGAGTCATCTTCTATCAAGTTATGTATGAAGTAGTCTCCTTATTTTATCTTTTGTTAACTGAGGAAAAAAATGGTTCCCTAATGTCACTAACAGATCACTCACAATTGAATAATTTAAACTTTTCAACCTTTAACCACAAAGGAGTCAAGACTAAATCTTTCCTATTTCAATTCTTCCCACTATAATTGCTAGGGCTTTTACGTCTTAAACAATAACCATTACCTCAGTTCCAGATGAGCTACTGAATTGTTATGAGCATCAAGTCTTTGTTGCTAGCTGAATGAATGAATGTAAGGATACTTCTTTACCCCATAATTGGAAAAATTGTAATCTTTTTTTTTAACTTGGTGCATAATTTAATTATAAAACAGCAAAAAGTTTAATACTGAAACTTTTTTAAAAATTGAAAATATTTTTGTAGGGTCTTAAGAATATAAATCCTAACCACATATAATGGAATGTCTAAACTATAAACCAGACATATAATGGAATGTCTAAACTATAAACCCAAATCACATAAAACAATGTAGATTTCCTAAATGCCTCCTGTGTCCTATCAAGTTTTTATTTATTGATATTAATTATTTATGCTAATTTTCCTTTTCTTGATATTCTGAATAAATCCTTCTACTGCATTATTCTGGGAGAAATATAACACCTCCCTAATTTTTATGGTCTGGCCTTAGGGAACCTATTAAGACTTAACTGAATAGATATATAATAACTAGGTCACACTACAAGGAATGCTTGATGCAATGAGCAGGAAGACCATGTAATTCTTGAAGACTTAAGACTCTGAAATGAAATATTTTTTTTTTTTAGGAAGCATATCTCACACTATGAAAGAACAGCAGTTAGTTTTACTTGCATTTAATTCAATATAATTCTAAACTAGTGGCTATAATATCTAATGTGAATGTAAATCAAAGTATCTTTATATGAATATAGAATAAAACTATGACATTTGAATTAAGGCCTTCTCTACCAAAAAAAAAAAAAATTGGATAGAGATACATTTAGAAGTTTGCAAAATTGGCTGAAGCCATTATGCCCATAGTTACAGATATTTAAAAACTGATGATTAGAGATTATATTTTATTACATAGTTATTGAAGATTTGAAACACAGCATGAGAGAATAATTGTGCTTCTCCTGACCCTAGACCATTTCTGTAGAACTTTAGGGGCTTACTGTTTCTACTTACAGTTACTATGTATGGAACTATATACAAGTCATATTTTAGCAGTGATTATAGCAGTATACTGAAAAGGAAATAAAATTTAGAGACTCTTCAATTTTAACATTTGTTATATTTTAATTTTAAAATAGTATTTTCTAAACATTTTATATATTTATAGATTTTTAATAAAATAAAAATTTCTTTCTTTTCTTCCTCAATCATCCTTCCAACAGAATACTATTTACTAACCTCACCATTCAGCACACTCAGAGTGAACCATGTCGTATGTACTGGAGTATGTAGACTCCATGGTAAAAACACATATGATTCAGCCACCCATCTTTTAAAGTTTTATGACGTTGCAAACTCAATATGGCAGAAATTGCTCCAACTACCTTAATCTGAGCACACATTTTAGAAGTTTATCCTTTAGGGTTTTTTTCTTTTTCAATTTCTGAAATATGTATCTTAGTTATCTGTCCAGATTCCACACAACACATTAAATTTAGGTTACATAAGAGTTTCTTATCTAAAACAGTATCATAACGCCATTGGTTAATATCTTCATATAGAAACAAGGGTATGGAATATCTAAAGGTTACTTAAAAGCTTGGTCCAGGAGCTGATCAGCTAGCTCAGTCAGTAGTATGCACATAAATAAAAATAAATATATCAACCCTAGTTAGTTTTCAGTTGATTCCTGTTCTCCTAGACATCATATATTCTTAATAAAATCAACAATTTTACTCCATGTATTCCCCTTAAGGCAAAGTCAGTCACCTTCTTTCATTAAGAAATTGCTCCGTGTATTCTCCTCTGTTCAGAGATTGCTCTGTGACACCTTTGTGTGGACCATGGAGGTCATGTAATTTCTTATTATTTTTGTCCGACTCTAAAAATAATATTTGGATATTTTCTCAAGTTAGATGACTGAGCTATACTTTTTAAAAGCATCAGTATAACTGCTCTACTAATTTTTTGTATTCTATTACAAAACAAAACATTATAAACAAAGAATTAAAAAAAACACCTTTTTTTCTGTGTTTCTTCTTTCCACTTTAGTCCTTTCTCCTGGTGGACAGTCTAGAAATCAGGTACCATGTGATGTTTCTCTTCCAGTTCTTCTAAAAAACAGCAAACCTTTCATCTACACTATAATTGAACATTCTTAAGTACTTTTGGTATATTCCCAAGAGAAAATAATCAATGCTCCTTGAAATTTCAACTACTCCTTGAAAAATTATATAACTTTCATCATAGTAAACTTTTCTTGTCAGACTTTCTTGGACTGCCAGCCTGCAAATAATGATGGGGAGACTTATTACTAATTAGGAAAGCCTGATCTTAGCTTAGCCTCATTTTCATCTAGCTCTCATAACTTATTACCCTGTTTTTATTAATCTACATTCTGTCATGTGGTTCAACCACCTCACCTCTGTACTATAGGCCTAACTTTTGGTCCCACTAGAATGTTCCTACTCTCTTCTTCCCAGAGTTCCTCTCTGCCAGAAAGTCCCACCTATTCTGTCCTGCCCAGCTATTGGCCATTGAGTTCTTTATTAAATGAATCACAGTGACACATCATCACACAGTGTAACAAATATTCTACAACATTTCATCATTATTTTACTATACGTGGGTAAAATGTTGTTATATTTGAAAGTATACAATGAGCATTTGCACAGATATGTTTGTGTTTATATTGGTAACCAAACACTTAAAAAAATTTTAAATGTTCATATAAATATGAAAGTGATGCACATGCAAATGTGCTGGAAACCAATTTTACAAAGATCACTTCATGATGTAGACACTGAACAGGTTAATGTACCCCACCTCAGTACCTCGGACATAAGTATGCAAGTTCTGATGTTCTATGGCAAACTTAATGGCTCTTATCAGCAGTCATGATGATCCAGAACTAATGGTCACTGTTATGGGCTGGAGGAATATGCCTGAAAAGAAATCTCCCTCTCCTCCTCCCTCCTCCCTTTTCTCCCCCTGTCTTTCTCTCAGTCTCTGATTTCTCCTTCCTCTTTGTCTCTCTGTCTCTGTGTCTTTTTCTCTTTTTATCACTTACTTCCTTTTTGCATTTTCTTCCTTCTCCCAGTAAGTTGCACACTTTGCAAATCTATAGATTATTTCTTTTTTTTCATATGTTTACATTTTAATTCTCTTCTATATTTTATTTAACTCGAATGCATAACTATTAGAGGGTTGTTCTGTCTCAGAGTTCAGCTGATTTTGTAAAATATAAGCATAGGATTTTTTTGTAATCAGTAGATATATGCCTTTGTTTATTTTAGGGTCCAGCTTGCAGTTTAACTTTATCATGAGAACAAGTAATTATATTAAGATGTGTCGTGTGTCCAAAGATAGAGCAAAGTTTTAAAAACTCAAACCAATTTAATTCAGCATTGCTGATATGGTTCTTCAATGTTCCAACATTGCTCAGCAGTTTTTTTTTTTCCTTCTTTATTTTGTATTTATCAAAAAAAAACACAGTAAAAAGAATTTAAAATGTGGAAGAGTTAACAATAACTATACAGAGGATAAGAATGATAAGCATGGCTTATCAAGGGAAGAAATACAAATAAGATTGCTACACCTATATTTTCTTTGTGTTCATCTTTTTTTTTAATCACTTACTGCAGTTTCCTTTATAGCTTAGCGCTTGTTCCTTATACAGCAATAACAAATTCACTTTTCTTAAGTGTGAGGAATTTCAATATGACCAACTCATGATGGCTACTTCTTGATTTTTGTGCCTCAACCCTACACCAAGTTTCAAAATATAGTGTTTTCTGATGCAATCGTTTACTTAATCAGTCACATCTTTCTCTTTTACTTTGATGATTATTGCTTGGTCTAAACCATGGGATGCTATAAAAGCTATAAAACAATAGACAACCCATAGAATCTTATTGGAAACTGCGTTTAAGATACTACTTCAAAATATGTTTCTCTTGACAACCTCATTCTGATATTTTTATCTTAGACTCAACAGAAAATGGCTTTTTTATGATTCTCTTTCTAAAAGACTAAACACCATATGCACTTTCTTTAAAGAAAATGCTTTTTTGTGCTTTTATATGACCTTCCTGTAATAAACTCACAACAATATAGCTCAAAATGACTTAAACTCTTTGCCTGGAAAACCCTACAAAGCTTTTCCTGTGGGGATTAGATTTTTCTTTACATATTTTACTTTCTTTTTCACTACGCTTTTTCTATTAAAGTGATTATTACTCTCTAGAAAAGAAACCTTGCCCAGAGACAGACAGTGTTTTCTTTATTATTTATTAGAAAATATCATGTCATTATATCTCCAACACAAATAGCCAAGGTGACTTGATGATAATTTCTGTTGCTTTAAAAATTGGCAATATTAGTGCTGGAGAGATGGCTCAGCAGTTAAGAGCACTGACTGTTCTTCTGGAGGACCTGAGTTCGATTCCCAGCATCCACATAGCAGCTAACAACTGTCTGTAATTCCAAGATCTGACACCCTTACACAGTTATACATGCAGGCAAAACACCAATTCACATAAAAATAAACATAAAAAATAAAAATTGGCAATATATTGCCATGAAAGTGTTACTGATGTTTCTTAGGTGGAATTTCCACCTACCTACAACTAAGAGTTCCTAACATGCATGTTTTTACAAGAATTGGGATTGCTTTTAATTTGCTTTAGCCAATGACCTTCCCTGTCCGTGTCTTTGCTCCTTGTTTTCCAGTGAGTCCCACCAACCTGTCTCAATTTAACCTTCCTGGGCCCAGTATGATGCGCTCCAACAGCATTCCTGCCCAAGACTCCTCCTTCGACCTCTATGATGATGCCCAGCTTTGTGGAAGTGCCACTTCTCTGGAGGAAAGGCCACGTGCTATAAGTCATTCAGGCTCATTCAGAGACAGCATGGAGGAAGGTAATGGGGGGGGGGGACAGGGAAAGATAAGAACAATGTTATGTCATGTAAATGTGAAAGGAATTTAATTTCATTATTCACAGCATAAGGATCCTTGAGAAGGAAAACAAATTGGCAGATGTAATTTATATTTGGGGTTTGCTAAGCCTTGAAGCTACTTTACTGTTTCTTTATATATTAGGAAGTGTCAGTTTCTTTTAAAAACTGGTACTTAACTATAGAATGATATTAATAAATCCAATGCTTTCCTAAAGTTAGACATAGAACAGTAGAGGACCTTGACATATGTGTCATATGTTAGAACAAATGTTTTAGTTGATATTTTTATTAAAGAGCTATAAAGATATATAAGCCATAAAAGGATTCTTATGAAGATATCTTACGTTGCTAACTTTTATTCTCGGCTCTATCTGCTGTTAGCTACTTTACCACTTTGGAATTTATATTCCAGCTATATTTTTCAATACAGGTCATATTTTTATCCAATGGTAATGCAATTTACACATGACCTAGAAAAGTGTCATTTTTTTGTAAACTTGCACGTGAATGCTCTAAATCAATCCAGGCAAAAAAGTCCAGGAAGCTAAATACATGCTCAAGTGTACATTTTTTCTCAAGTGTAGATGTTATATAAAACTCAATACTAATTTAAGAGATTTTTCTTTAATTTAATGAAACAGCTTTAATTACCCATGAAGAAAGCATATGGCATGAACATCATAAAGCATGTCAGTTAAGGATAAAATCAAATGAAGCATAGAAATCCAAAGTGATTAGAATAAAATCAAACGTAAAAGCCACCATTTAATAAGTGTTCATAACACAAAACCTCAAAACTTGAAACACATCAGAAAGTAAGCCTTTAGCCATAAGTTCTTATAGGCTGAACTCAGGGAAGTTCAAGTATTTGGAAGTTGTCTAGTGTCCCATAGCCACTTTCAAATACCTGACAGTTGCTCCCCAAATACTTGATTCAGAGGCTTAATATTAATTGCAAGCTATTTGACTTCATGACTCAGGCTATTACTTGTTATCTCTTACATCTTAAATGAATTCATTTTTTATTAATCTATGTATTGTTACATGACCAGTAGCTTACCTGTACTTTTCCATCTTGCTTCTTGGGCAAACTAGCTGCATCTCCCCAACTCTGCCCTTCTCCTGTATCTCTGCTTGAGTCTCTAACCTGGCTTTATCCTGTCTTGCTATAGGCTGAAAGAGCTTCTTTATTAACCAATAATAATAAAACATATTCACAGCATACAAAAAGATATCTTATATAATTTTATCACATTATAAGCTCTAGTTTCTGTCCCATTCACTTTGTAGATTTCTCCTATGGATGAGATGGACATAAAATATAGTTCTTCCTTCTTCTTTCTCCATTATATCTCTGTCTTATGATTTCAGGTCACTACTGTAAATGTAATGTGCTAGCACTAACTCATTTGTTCACCTTTACCATTGCCTTTTGGGATAATAAGCAAACCATTGAGCTCCCTGTGACAGATAGTGACCAGCTGGTGCTGCTGCATAGTTCAAACTGAAATGTTAGGCCCTTGCTTTTAGAAGTGATTGTGTCAAGCTCTTGCAGAGAAGTCTCTTATACTTTTTATACTCTGCTAAACGTAAGGATGGCTTCCTAGAGTGCCTCATTTACAAGTAGAATGAAATTCATTGCTGGGAAATTTGGCAACCAGTGTATGAAATTTAAAGAATATGAATTGTTGAACGATAACCTGCATGGGCAAAATGAGTTCCTTCATGCCCATCCATTGTGCTGAACCATTAAAGCTTGCTTAAATTGAGAACTAGAGTGAAGGCAGCCTTGAATCAGATTGAATTCTTGCTCAGGGCTCACACTGACAGATGAGAAGACTAAGCCACAAGCTATAAAGAAATAGGTCTATAAAAAACGAGTGGCCAGAACAGAATGTGAAAAGGCTCTTCTGGGACATTGTCCATTTTCCTTCTGCTACTCCAGGATGACTCTTATCATTTTTTTACAACATCACAAAGAGCTATGTTGACATTGAGAAAATGGGTCTTTTCAGAAGATGAATGCCTCAAAGAGTAATGCTCTGCACACTTGATGAAGTAATAGTATTGTCCCAAGCCCCAGAGGTTATTTTTTCATCCCCCTTTTCACAACATCTATATGCTGATAAACAGTTTTAAAGAGACTGTATGCAGCTGCAGCTGGAGAGTTGGACCAGTGGGTAAGAATACTTACTATGTAAGCATGAGGGCATAAGATGAACCCCAATACCGAAGTAAAAAGCCAGCTGATGTTGTGTACATATGTAAGCATAGCAGTGGAAGACAGAGGCAGTAAGATACACAGAGCTCTCCCTGCAAGCTGCCTAGTCAGAAAGGGGAGCATCACTTCAGCAGGTGACCCTTCTCATGGCATGCAGAAGCAAGTAACATAGGAGGCTACCTGACATCCAACATACATTTTTGAGCAAGCACTGATCTTAACATACAGACCACACACACACACACACACACACACACATCAAAATAAAAGATTCTTCTTCTTGTTCTCGTTCAAAGTTCATCCTCTTGCTGCAATCTAGGTCAGCACTATCACAGGCAGCTTCCACAGCCCTCTGCAAACCAGGTTAGAGGCATTGCCCTCTGCCCATGAACTACCCAATTGATCTCAGTAGACTGGATTACTGCTGTAGCTATCATATTCATTAGGGCTTTTGACGTCTTTTTGAACACACAGGGTTATATCTCATATATGTATATGATCCCTGGGATCTTGCAAAGGTGTCAGACATTGTATGTTTTAGCTCATTTTATTTATTTAAGGTAGAAATTGAAAGCAACACCCAGCATTATTCCATATGGAAATAGGAAGAACTTATCTACAAATATAATTAAGCATAATTTATCCCACCTTTTTTTATTTAATACATTTGTAAGTACAAAAATAATGGCATTATCTTCAATTCATTGTATTTGATATATATCACTGAGTCAGAATGAATTTTTCACATTAATCTTTATCTTAAAATTGAAATGTTTTATATTATGAAAATTTATAAAGAATTGATCCTGCATTTCAAATATCATAATCAATTCATCACAATAATTAAATACCAAATTGAATCAAGTTCAATACCTTGAAAATGTGTAGAAAACTTTCTGAACTTGGATCTTTATGTTAGGAGAATAAAATTCAGTAACAAGATATGAAAGCCATTTGGAAGTTTTGGGGGTTCTGTTTGCCACGTATGGGAATTTTCTGCAGCTTCCAATTTGTCTGAGAAGTGGGCCTGGTGCCCATTGCTTCTCTTTCCATCTTGGTGAATGACCACTGCTAGCATGTAAATTAGGCCTTGGCCCGTTGAACAATTGGATTGCTAAGAATTTTCAAGTCAACTATTTTTATAATCAGTACTTTTCTGTGGTTATTTTATGTCTCTAGCCACCTGATCTTTATGTTTTCAGTAAAAGTGAGCTGACAGGTTGACTTCATTATTGTAATTGAGTGTTTTTTTTTTCCTCCAGTTCATGGGTCTTCACTCTCACTGGTCTCCAGTACATCATCTCTTTACTCTACAGTAAGTGTTGTCTGGTTTTCCGCCTGTGCCATGCACAGATGACCAAATGAACTGGTATTTATATAGCAGTTGTCTAGTAAAATAGAGCCCTTCTGTGGCCTGCTTACTGGTATTTAACTCAACTTTGATGCATTCATTATGAGCAGTGAATAAGTACAAATCCATGTTATAAAATATGCTGGAATGTGACACAGAATGCTTAGCCATGCAATTGCCCTACCCTCTGTCCAGGTTGCTTCTTGGCTTTCTGTCTCATCTGAGACTAGTCATTGCTTTATAGTATTTTATCCCATTATTATTTTTAAATTTATTTTGAAGAAGATTGTGTAAAATGTACCTCAAAGAACTAGTTATGTGATTTTTGTTTTGTTTTTTTTTCTGTAGAAAAACAAATAAACAGATCTTCTAAAAATTGTTTACCATAAATTTTTCCCTCAATGAATTCTTACAGTGTGAAATACTATGATTTTTTTTTTTGGAAGAAAAAAAGAAAGAAAGAATGTTTGTCCTTAAAGGTATTTTCTTCTGTTTAAAATAATTGTCAGCAAATCACATGATAGGGAAAAGAGGCTTCTTTCACTTAGGTGCTAAAAGATGTAATGAATCTCATCTAACTTGAAAAAGGAAACTTTTTTATTGAAAGAGCACAAGATAGTCCCTGCCTTTGGCTTGCACTCAGCAGTTAAGCTTTAGGAGCTACACTGATTATTTTCACCTATCCCTCCATTTTATTTGCTTATATTAATTGCATAAATGATGGGTTTTATTATGAGATTGTATATATATATGTATAATATAATTTGATCATCATAAATCCCCTCTTCCCATTCCTACTACAAGCATTCCTCTTCCTCCAAGCCCCTTTTCTACTTTTGTGTATTATCTCAATTGTTTTCCTAAATTATTATCATTACATGTATACATATAAATAAATATGTAGACTGAAATAACACAGCCTTTGCTTATAAGTTAACTTTTCCTATTTCCTGCTTTCTATGTGACATCTGAGATCAGACTATCATCAGAGATATGACTATTTTTCTTGTTTCTCATTTAATGGTAAAACATTGCCAGTGCATTCTCTGATGAATGTATCAGTGTTAGTGTTTAAGTAATTGTACTGTTTTAGGCTAATGGACAGAAAATCAGGGAATATAAAAAATACTTGAAGGAACATTTAATAGAGATATGTTAAGATTTGATGTTTCTTCTGTAGTGCCAAGACTGCTCTCTTTGAGATGTATCTGATATATACTATTGAACTTCAGATTTGTATACAAGAAGAAAAATTGGAGCATCTTTATGATCCTGGATTTCTTCTTTAATACACATTAATTGTTATGATCACATTATACATAATTACAATAATAATATATGAATACAACTTCTACTATGATTTAACAGCAAAGAGATCATGGGTTCCAGAAAAAAGAACAGATGATTAATTGGTCTACACTAGGATGTGACAGACCTTTCTATAATAATAACCATCTTCTTTAGCTACACTTTGTAACTGTGGATTCTAAGTTATTATTGATTATTTGCAGTGCAACTAGAGACTGATTGTCTCATCTCAATCTCCATTTGAATAAACAAGTGTGATTAGTCAGTGATTAATTGGATCGGGCAAGTTTTATGCTTAAAACTTTGTGAATTATCACAAAAAGGCAGATAGTACTATTTCATCACACACTGCATAAAACTAAACCACCTTAATATTACAGTTGAGACATGCTAATTAAAATTAAGGGGATATATTTTATAAACTATTTGATTTGATTTATCAAATATATTCATATACAAATATTCTCCTATCTCCTCATTTTCATATCTTGCTATCTTCCTGTCTGTAAGCCTTCCTCCTTACCAATCTTTCTTTCACATTCATTTTGTTCTGTGATCCACTGACTTTAACCATGACAATCCATATGACCTCTCATTTGAAGCTATCAGTTGAAGCCTGGTGGTCTTAGCAGTGTGTCCACACTAAAGGGGATTTTCCCCCCAGAGTCTATCAGTAGCTTTTAGCTAAGCAATAAAGAGTTTTAAATTTTAGGATGGCAGGAATGGAAAGGTAAACTGTGATGATAAGGCATAGATGAGAAATAGTATGGGGCCTGGTGAGATGACATGGTGGTCTGGGACCCTTAGTGCTCTTGCAGAAGACCTGGGTCAAATTTCTAAGTATCTATATGGTGGTTTCAATTCTGGGGGTTCTGACACCCTCTTCTGCCTCTATGGCAGAATTGACTTGTGCACATGCTTTCTACACTATGAACAGAAAGAACAATTTATAATTAACATTTCTATCTTCCCAGGGATGCTAGGGGAAGACTGAGTAGGTTTGCATTCTTACATGGTTCCATTAGCAATGATTATATATCAGGCAAGTTGCCAAATGTTCATGTACCACTAAGATCTGACTTCCACACCTATGTCTAAGCAAGCTGGAAGTCACAGGCTTGTCATCATCAGCCAAGAAGTCATCTCTAGAAGCTTGGACTCCATGTGCTTATTCTAGATGCACACCCTCTCTGTACCATCTGGGGCCTTTTTCTAAAAGTTTAAATTTCTGAATTCTGTTTTGTTTTTTTTTAAGCCCAGGTATGGTGGTGCGTGTCTTTAGTTTTAACACTTGGGAGGCAGAGACAGGCAAATCTCTGTGGGTTCTAGGCCAGCCTAGTTTACATAGCAAGTTCCAGGACAGCTAGGGCTGCATTGAGAGACCTTGTCTCAATGAAGGATAATAGTGGAACCAGCCAGTGACACTTAGATGAACCTCTCCCCACTTGCAGTCCTTCTTAGGGAATGACATAGGCTTTCAGACAAATCTCTACCTCTGCCTCCTCTTCTTACCTCCCTTATGTTGAAGTTTTTTGTGTTGCTGGTTGTCATTGTTGTATATCTTAACTTTTATATCTGCTAAAATTACAAAACCAAGGGTAGCCAAGAAGGCTGTGTGATTATCAATTTTTAATAATTGGAATATTTTACTTTATATATGTATCATACTGTTAAGCTTATACATTAATGATCCCTACAGTAGGTTTTTTTCACTAGTAAAATATGAAATTTTGACTGATTCTATTTTGTGTTCATATAATAATTTCCACTGATTTCATGGGAAGACAGTTATGCTTTATCTTTATGTGTATCCTTCATAAAATGCTTAACACAAAGACAATGCTAAAAAGTATGATTATTACTAATAAACTTAGCTAGCATGAGAAATACAGAAATTAATTGATATTTTTACATCGGGAGACAGGATATTCTATATTAGTTACTATTCTTCAATATGTTAGTCTTGCTTCAACAAACTAGCTAAAAATTTTATTTAATCAAACTCCACTAAAATATCATTAATCCCAGTTCTAAGCCACTGGGATAGATAGAATATTTTATTTGTGTTATTGCTCCATTTTTATGGTAATAGGTATTACTGGTAAAAATAATCATGGAATATGAAGTCAAGGATTAAAGAAAACAATAATCTTGAAACCCAGCTATGAGAAAATTCATGATATGTAGCACATTAATATGTAACTAACATCTGTAATGGGGTTATGTTAATGAAAATATAATGATGTGATAATCATATTTTGATCTAAATAAAGTAGATCTCTTTTTTAAAAACACATAAATTATATCTTGAGTTTTCATAATTGTAATGTAATCTGAATAAGCCTAAAGGTATTATGTGACCATAATAAACTGAAAATAATTGCATAAAATATTATATAGCTGAATAAAGAAAATTCTGAATAAGCCTATATCAAGTTTCTGATTTAATATTCTCTGCTTGTACTGCAGGTCAAAACACCGAACCATATATAATAACTTAAAATTACTAGAATTTAAAAAATAAAAGTTTTGTATGCTAAAATGAGTTTTTAAAATGATGAAGGCAAATATTAACATTGCTTTTAAATACAAACATTCTTGTGAAGATGATTAAGTATTCGTAAATACAAAGTTTTCTTAAGAAGACTATCAAGGTCTTCTCAGCACATTGCAAATATCTTACCATACAGCTTGACACTTTTCAAAGGTAGAAAACAAAATAAACACAAAATTCAGGTTTAAAGAAATGCTTAAGAATAAAATATACGTAGGAAGTTGTGGTATTTGCATTTTGTACCTGTGTGTGTGTGTTTGTCTGTGTGTGTGTGCATGTCTGTGAGTGAATGTACGTGTGTGTGAGTATTTTCTTTATTTAAAAAAAGAGACAAATTCAGGTATTTTTGTATCAATTAATCACAAAAAAATGTCCCCAAAGCAACCACAGGTGACAAGATTGTTTTGCAGCCTTTTTCAGCTAGTGGCAACAGGCAGAGGTATTTTGTTCAGCAACATTACACATTCTCCAGTTCTTTCCAGATTGCAGCAGGTTCCCAAATGTAATGGTGCCCATAACTCATTTGCTGGCATTTCATAGCCCAGCATGAAGATGGAAAAAGAAGACTTAGGAGTTTTCTATACAGAAGTATAAAATACCCGGCCATTTTGTACAGTAATATTCTCATTTCCATAAGCTCCACATCCAAAGTCATTTGGCTGTCTCTATTATTACTACTTTATTTTTTAAATAAAATACTTTAAAGCAAAATATTTTCTTGTTTAGATGGTGTGACTGTCAATAAACTTAATAACCATTAAGGAAAATAAAAGTAAATAGGAATTAGTAACGTCTACCTTCTATTATTAACACTAGTGGCCAGCATTTTGTCTTCAACTCTACTTATCATTACTGTAATATATAAATCAGAAGATAAAATTCTTCTAAGACTTTGCTAAAGATTAATACAATTTCAATGAGTCTGATATACATTATATATATATATATAATATCTAAGGTTTCCATGCATCCATATATTTAGAGTATGTTTATAATGATACTTTTACTATCTTTGTAGGTCATAAACTATTGCAATGTCTTGAGGATTGTTAAATTTCTATTACCTGTAGTTTTAAATACTTTGTGTCACATATAACTATCTATTTTATTCCTATAGTATATTATTATAGTAGTTAAATAGTCTTGTATTTTATTCTTATGCTAGATTATAAAAGTGATAAGAACATGTTAAACTATCATTTATACATATAGAATAAGTTGATCTTAGTTTTGTAATTGAAACCTCTGTTATTTGTTTTTTACAGGCTGAAGAAAAGGCTCACTCAGAGGTAAAATTCTGTACCATTTTAATATTTGAAAACCAGCCTCACTTTAAGATAAAATCAGTTTGGTTGCCACTAGAGGGTGCTTGATACACTAGCATCACTACAGGACTTCTGTAGGAGTTGGTCTAGAAGTTGCCTCTCTGGGAAAATGAAAGGAAGTTCTTGCAGCATGGTTTCCTCTCCTATTCTGCCTGAGTCTTAACAGCTAATACTTTATCTGTAGTAGCTGACACTCATTCATTCATTAGTGAACTGAACTTGAAAGTAGGAGAAGGCACGCATCCATTTCCCTGTCCTTTTCTCACTGCCAGGGACACTCTGTTTAGGATTATTGAAACTATAGGTCTGAGGCACAGGGCCTTTTCACATAGGAACCACGTCCCTGCCTATCTGTGGTATGACTCTGCCACCTCTGGAGTTGCTCTTTTCTGTATAGAGGATATATTTCACAAATACATATTTGTTCACAACCTCATATAAAATCCACCTTCTACTTGGAGAGAAATTTTATTTTTTTTATCTTTATTTTTTAAAAAGTTTCTAGTCTATGAGAGCAGGAGAGACCTAAATTAAGACTTTATCCATGGAGGCGGATGAGATGACTCAGCAATTCAGAGTGCACACTTGCAGAAGACCTAAGCATCCCGGTTTAATGCGTCACAAACATCTGTAGCTCCAGCTCTCAGAGATATGCCTCCTTCTGACTTCTGAAAGAAGCCAATGTCACATTCACATGCACATACTTGGCCACACCCTCAAACACAAAACTTAACAGTAAATCTTAAACTTTATTCGGGTGTAGTAACAACTCTGTAATAGGTTTACACTGATGCAGATAAAAATAAATGCCTTGAGAGTGGCCTTGCAGAGGAAGTCCTTCCTACTTAACTCATTTTATAAATGTTTAGATTTAAAATGTGTTCCAAAATATGTTCAAAACTACTGAGAGTATAGATTACACACACACACACACACACACACACACACACACACACACACACACACACGCACCTGTTTAACTTAAGCTTTCTTTTTTACATCTCATAGACATGGCAAGCCTTGTAGTGTTGGTCATAAAAGCTAGTAACGTTTGGAAATTCAGTAGTTTCTGCTTACCTTAGTAGTATGTGTCCAATTCTCCTTTTGTCGTTGATGCTTATAGGAGGTCATGAGCTTTTAAAAAGGTACCATAAATTTCTTTATAGTTTTCAGGGTTCCATGCTTACAGAAACTAGAATTATATAATAAAGGTGTAAGTTGAGTAAATCTCTTTTTGTTTGTATTTTTTCTGAGAGAAAAAAAAAGAGGCTTTGTTTTCTGAGATTAAATGTATGATTATATGTAAAGTAGCACAAACATTTATTGGGACTGAGGGAGACGTTCATCTTAAAAATAAAAATAACAGTGAAATCATACTTAGTGAGACTGTATGGGGTAGGACCCCCATGTCGGCCTCCCATCTACGTGCTGGGACCCTGTCTGGTTTGAAGCTGTGCAGGCCCCATGCATGCTGCCACGGTCTCTGTGAGTTCATATGTGTGTCAATCCTGTTGAGTCTGGAAGATACTGTTATCTTGGAATTATCCATCACATCTGGCCCTTATAATCTTTCTGCTTAGTCTTCTTAAATCCCCAAACATCAAGCATGCTGTTTGATGAAGACAACTATTTAGGATCGAGTGCTTGAAAGTCTCTCTGTACACTGGCCAGTTGTTTTCACTACATTAATTACCATCTACTGCAAGAAGCAGCTTCTTTTCAGAGGCTTGCAGGAGGAACTGATCTCTGAGCACAGCAATATGTCATTAGGGACCACTTTATTGCTATGATCCTTTTGCAGAGTAATAGTACTAGGTTTTATTATAGGCCCATAGTCTTTCTAGTCACATGTTCATGACTACTTTATTACTGTCAGGCATGGCTTCCACCTCATGGAGTAGGCCTGAACCATGTGGTCAGTTATTCTAAAACATTTGGACCATTTTTGTATCAGTATATCTTGTAGACACATCACTGTTATAGGTCACAAGTAGAGCTGAATAATATTGATTACCTTTCTCTGCTGGCAGTAGGGAGAGAAATTATATAATTATTTTCTATTTCTGTATTGAGATAAATATCACCTCTTTTTTCATGCCTCTCAATGTTGGTTACTATTTTTTTTCAAAGTAAAAATGTGTTGTGTATAGGGGAAAAAGACATTTAATGGTCTATGTTTAAAATTTCCTTTTACCACTTAGAAAACAGTCAAATTACAAAGCTCCAGGAACTAGGGACTTGTATTAAAAGAGGCATTTATATAGAATATTTGCCATCTAAAGGATTGGATTCTCTTGAGACCAGAAATACACTTGCAGGAGCAATTTCCATATGCTTGCAAATGCTCTATCATTTTAATCACTGTTTACATTACCTCATGGCAACATGAGATGAGATTGAATGAAATGTGAAATATGATATGATACTGATGTGTCTCCGTGTTATTAAAGTGAACACCACTAAAAGAAAAACCATTTAAGAATATTTATTCTGTTGTTATCTTTAGTGAATTGCACTATATTCGAAATTTCTTCCTTATTGTATATTTTGGATACCTACAAAACATTTATGCTCAGAGCTAATAGTAGGTTACTAAATAGAAGCATGCTAAGAAGCATTAGCTAGAAGTTATCTATTTACCATTAATATTCCATCCCACACAATTACTTTATATTATGCATAGTGATACATGCTTATACTTCCTGCATTCCAAAACCTGAGGCAGGAGAATTCCAAGTTTAAGGACAGCCTGGGATACATCACAATATCCTGTGTCAAAAAGAAAGAAATATTTTTCTTCAAATATAGACTCATTAAATATTTAAGCCTGGGCTTTGTGTATCATAAGATAGTCTATACTTTTAGAAAGTCCTATAAAATATAGAAAACTGAAAGGTATGTTGAAAACACCTGCGAGATTTTCAAAGAAATGGTGTGGTGAATCATTTACATAGAAAAATCAAGACAAGTAGGTAGTTTTTTATGAATTCTTAAAGATTATTTTATGTCTAAATTTTTAATCACCATGATGTTTTAGATTTCATAGAGCTGTGAATTATTTCATTAGTCCTTGAGGATTTAAAAGCAAAACCAAGAGTATTGACACAAGATTAAAGTTATAAATTCATTACGTCTTTTCTTAAGTAGCATCTGGGAGCTACAGTGTAGTTGGCATTCACCTCTCTAAAAGGAGTTGTTACTGGTTCACCTGTGGTTACTGTACTTGCTCATTTGTACTGAAGTCTTCATTTTAAGGGATCATTTAGTTTATTGGACTTTTTAATTGCACAGCAAATCCATAAGCTGCGGAGAGAACTCGTTGCATCCCAGGAGAAAGTTGCGACCCTCACATCCCAGCTGTCGGCAAATGTAAGTTGCCTTTTATTGCTTGAAAATATCAGAACAGATTTTTCTCTCATTAGAGGGAATAATTTGATTAACAGAGTTAAAGTGTCCACAGTTACACAGGGTAAGGCACTGGAAGATAGAACTCACATGAAATTGAAGTTTTCTGCTTGCTCACTAATAAAATATGTTCAAACTGATGGGTAACAACATAGTAAACAAAATAACAACAGAAAGTTTTTTCATTAGAAATTTGTGACACAATAGTTGTGATTATAAATGTTGCCTTTTCTCTTGTATCTTTCTTTTATCATTCCACATGTAGAAATTTTTCTCAAGTGGAAACATAAAAAGGGCTGTTAGTATTTAACTATGGAAGGCAAAATATTCAGGGGTCCTATCTCTTTCAAGGATTAATGAAGCATACAACAAAATTTAAAATATACTAACTTGAATCTACAAATGAAGTTTTGATCCACTGTCAGTGAGATATAGCTCTCTCAAAAATTCCTTCTTGGAGCCATTTAGAAGAATACAAAACAACTTACATTCATGAGAACAGCAACACTGAAGACCATCAACACATTAACCTTTTCTATCTATCAAATGTCTCTCCACACTCCTAGGAGGACTCCGAGTATAACACAGGAGAGTTTGTGGCATTGTGCCCAGTACTAGGGAACAATGGTGTGAGAAGCCACAGCAGGCGCTGCAGAAGCCCCTGCTATGCTACCATATGCCTTCTTAGCTCAGTCCTTTTCTGCTGGCTGGCTTTGAGCATCTCTCTTGCCTCATTGTTTTCCCTCTGCTGCTCCATGGAGATATAGTCTCTCTCCTCCACAAAGCATGACATATCAAAAATGGACAGGCTCAGGACCATAGTGTATGATGCTGTAATATGAATCCATGAGAAATAAATTGTTTCATTCACAGTGAATTCAGTTTAGCTCTGTCTGAGTTTGGCATTATGTTTTAACTCTAGGGGAATAATAGTCATTTGAGATAGGCGTTTTAGACTATTATTGTTCATCAGTCTTAGGAAATGCCTAACAATAAAGGCAGATTTTTTTCCCTATAAACATTGCTAGAAAATAATATTCCTTACCCACTATTGTTCTCTAAGTTTAACTTAGAGAATTTAGTAGACTTATTTAACTTATTTTAAAGAGATAGTGTAGTGAGATTCAAGTGTTAGCTGGCAAAGCTTAGAGGTGTGTCTCCAGAGTGGCCAGACTCCATTGAGATGTGGAGACATTGACCTACCTTCCTGTTTGTTCCTGCCCTCTTGGGGAGTGAATCAACCACCCATTATGAGACAGTTCCACTCTCCAAAACTTGTCTTAAGGTTCAATTATATCAGTGAGTGTTTATATAACCCCTTAGTAAATATTCATCCTTTATACATTACTAATAAATTTTCTGTGATATCTGGCACGCAGCAGGGTATTCAAATATTTAATATGGTATTTAGAATATTTAAAAATTATTTATCTAATTAAAATATATCTTTATATTCTTAAAAACTAACATAACTATAAACTTAGTTATCATAGATGGCTTTTAATCTGTATTTTTAATTATATATTATAATTTTAAATGAGTTACATGCACATACTGCAAACAAGAGTAGAAAAATGCATAAAGCATAACAAAATTGACCTTAAATTTATATTAATAAAAAATCTATATTAATGTAAAATATTTTGAGATTAACAGCTGATTTTTGGATTAAAGTAAATTTAATAATCTATCTTTTTAAAATTATTTATATACCATATGATAGTTTTGAGATGATTATAAATTTTATGCTATCTCTGTAGTACTATTCAACTGCTGGGTTTCTGAACTTGTACCTACAGAGCAAGGATCAGTATTAATGCCACAAACATGTTGACTGCATTTATCTGCAGTGAGGAATCCTCAGTGACCACCTCATCCATGATGATTATGTTTTTTATTAAATGTTTGTTTACTTTTGTGGTGCTTGGGTTTGGACCCTTGTACTCATATATGCAAGGCAAGCATTTTATCACCTGAGCTATATCTAGACCTAGAGTTATTTTTTTAATTTGCAATTTCTATTAATAGGCAAAGACAGGTCTTCTTGTTAAAAGCCATATGGTTTGTTAGTTGAGTCTGTATTTGAACTTGAACTAATAATGTCAACTTTATTAGTTGAACTGTCTTTGCCTATTAGCTTATTCAGACTGTAAGTAAACATTTGGTTAAATGTGTGATCTCCACAAGAAGAATTAGTATATGAAAGTGTAGTAGGTATCCTTAATAAAGACAGATTTTGATGAGTATTTTTCAATTTAAAACTGTTTAAGGAACATTCACTTCCTTGTAATCTATGCGCAACTGTATTAGGTCGTAGTGAGTTCACTTGATGAGGTGCATTTTTGTGATCTGTGTGTTCCATGCTGGGACTTGACATTAATAAATCTGTTTAAACTTATTCTTTCACTGCTTAGTAGAACAGAGTGATAAGGCAGAACGGTATTGAGTGGGCTGTCTTCTCATTGGACTAGCAAAGTAAAGTCCCAGTCAATGCAGCACACAGTGGTCCTTCCCTTCTTACAAACATGCTCTGCAAATAGTTGCATTGAGTCACAAGAGACTGTATAGGAAAATTATTCTGCTAAAGTAATATGCTATTACTTTATTCTGTCTATATATGCATTGTAGGCATTATATATCACCACATTTCATCTTGCTGTTAGAAAAAAATTACAGTAATTTTCTTTGTGTTTATCACATACATAGTTTAATTCCATGACCATTATGAGAAATAACTATTCTTAACTAGCAGTTAGACATCTCTGCCTCATCTCATATTAGTACATTCTACTCTATTTTGAAAAATATTTTGTAAAACAATTTCTAAAATCTGTCATAATCTAGTAAACTCTGCAACCACCCCCAGAATCATATTTTTAATAACTAACAGTGTTTCCTAAATAAGACAAAGTAATAAAAATAATTAGTGATGAAACAATTGTCCCTAATCTACCCCTTTATCCTTCTGTATGATTTTTTAATAAGTGAGAGACTTAACATTCATTATTTCTGAAGTACCAAAGTTAATCTGATAAACCATGCCAGGAAGATATAAATATAAAAATGATCATTTTCTAAAATATACTCATTTTGAAAATAACTTGACTCAAAATAATATTTAGCAACCAATTATTAAGACTTTTGTGAAAAAAAATAGTTAAATGCAAATTAACTAAGATTAGAAAATTTATATTTGTCTTAGTTAGGGTTTCTATTGCTGCAATACAGTATTACGACCAAAAAGCAAATTGGGGAAGAAAGGGTTTATTTGGTTTATACTTTCATATCATTGTCCATCATTGAAGGAAGTCAGGACAGGAACTGAAACAGGGCAGGAACCTGGAGGCAGGAGCTGGGGCAGAGACCATAGAGGAGAACTGCTTACTGGCTTGCTTACCCTGGCTTGCTCAGCCTGCTTTCTTATAGAACCCAGAACCACCAGCCCATGGATGTTCCCACTCATGCTGGGCCAGGCCCTCTCACATCTGTCACTGGTTAAGGAGATGTCTTACAGCTGGATCTTATGGAGGCATTTTCTTAGTTGAGGTGTCCTCTTTTCAAATGACTAGTTTGTGTCAAGGTGACATAAGACTAGACAGCACAATATTCTAATGTTAAGAATTTTGTCACTACTTAGAGCTACAAGATATTATCAATTCAGTTTATGCATACATCCTATTCTTTATAATTCTAATATTTTCATATTTTAAATTCCTATTAAAGTGACTAAATATGCACAAATTATAAAGTAATTTTCTTCAAATGGATACACTAAAAGCGCACTGCCCAATAATTAAACATTTGTTTTCTTGACTTTTTGAGAAGTAAAATATCAGTGTTCAGGATTATTTCCTTTATCGAATAAGAAACTTTTTCTTCTACCATGTCCCCTATGAAGGGGGTGGCAACCTTAGTTTTAGGATTTAACACCTTGTTTCATGGGTATAGTCGGGTTATTTTGAAAAAATAAAATTGTAATAAATATAAAAAGCCATAATGGAAAATATGTATGTTGTAAATTCAGACACAAAAAAATGGCTTATTTCAAATGCAATATTTGAAAAAAGAAAAAAATCATTAAAACCATATGATGATATTTAGGTGCTTTGTAAAACTGGTCAAATTAAAACAAAGTACTTGAGAATATAAAACTTAGATATAAGACATATCAAGATAGTAGCCAGCATAGACATGATCTAATTGTCATCACAGAAGAGAAGGCCCCAGTAACTGAGTAAGAGAATAAAGAGAGTTTCTAGATGGTTGACATTTGGTAGTATTCTCTACAAATTATTTTTCTCCCAACTATGCTACCCATGATGAGCCTCAAGTCACTGGTGCTAATTATGGAACCAGCCATCAGAATCCTAATTCTTAGGGGTACTTTTGCTGATTGGTAGGAGGTGCCTAATCCTTTCAGCTCTGCAACAGCAACAGAAATGATGTACTAGGGTCTCATCACACCCTTTCTTTAGGAAAAAAAAAATTAAGCTTTTGTCAAAATTGACCAGATTGTATCCAAATCTGGTTTGTTATAGATTGAGTTTGGAAAACGCCTAACCTTTAAATCTTTTTAGGAGGAAATAAATTATATCAGTTTGAGATAGTGTTTCTGCAAGTTGTTTCTGAAGTTATGGGACAGACTGAAGCACCTCATGATGCTTAATATTTGCATCCCATGTTGTTGGATCTGTAGGAAATGGCCTAGTTTACAGTTCTACTTTCAAGCATTCCTAAACATACAGATGATGGTTATGTACTACTGTATGTGTAATTCTCTAAAATTTAAAATAAAACCTCCAATCCACCAAAGATTACTGTTACATTTGACCATGTGATTACTTATGCTTTGCCTAGCTCTACTTTTCTACCTAAAGGGAATCAGAAGTAGGGAGAGGAGCCCTTTTATTACAGAAATTTGAAAGTGAAGACAACTCTTTCCCATTCGGTTCTTTTTAAGTAGAAAAAGAGAAAAATGATGTTCTAGTTGTCAGCAGATGTCTGACACTTGAAGGAGAATGTCCTCACAATAGAAGTGCTAACAATATCTTCAAAGGTCATCCTGGGAGTCTAGAAATGAGGAACATTTGTCCGTTGACTATTTCAGTGACCTCCTTTGGGGCTTTCTTTCTAAAAACTTGGCAGCTGGAAATTTTGTTCGGCATTTTGGGTGTCAGATCGCTGCATGATGTACAAGTCAGAAGGTGTTGTTGTTTGCAAAAACACACCCCTTTTTGGAAGCTGAGCTCACATTAAATGTCAAAAGACTGAATCACTGACTTTAGGAAATCAAAGTTAAGAAATGGAAAATGAAGATGCATGTTAAAGAACTGTCACCGTTGAGAACTAACCATGACCGTCACAGCACGTAAAACAGTGGAACAGCTGAAATTAAGCATTTTTGTAAAATAAAGGACTTTATCTTATCCATGGGAGACTCTGACATTTTAACTTATCTTTCTCCTATTTTCTTTACAGGCTCACCTTGTGGCGGCTTTTGAAAAGAGTTTAGGGAACATGACTGGCCGATTGCAGAGTCTGACCATGACAGCAGAACAGAAGGTATGTCTAGTAATTGCCACTGAGGCTTGAAAGAAGATAGTACACTTCCCAGAATGCTAACTATCAGGCATGTTTTCATGCCTTAAACACAGCCCTGCAGAGCATCTATTCTGTGCTAAACTGAAACAAAGAATAGATGGTACCGGGTTTTTTTTTTTTCCAGTTATAATCTGCTTGTCCGTATGGGAACACAGAGACACAAATGCACACAGAGTTCTGTCATAAAGGTCTGTGTCTTTACTTCCACCTGCAGCTATAAATGAATACCAAATGTTACAGGGAAGCTTTATATAGGAGGATTCAAATGTTCTCAAATTGTTACATAGTTAACAAGAAATGTGCTTAAATGAGAATCCTCACAAATGTATGGTTCATAAGCCTATTAGTAAATCATGACATAAGCCGCCACATCAAGAGGGAAGCCTAGAAATGACATTAGGATTCCAAAGTAAGACATCAGAATGTACCAGATATGGTAGAAACAATTCTATACGTTTTGCATGAAAAAAATTAGTCAGCATCTGAGATGCTATGTTTATTTGAGATAACATTGCTTCAGTTACATCAAAAAAAATTAAAATCCATGTGAAGGTTTTTATAGTATGAAATAAAGAATAGTAAAAATGACGGGAACAGAATTGAGTTCTCAGAGGCCAATTTATTTAAATATTCTGATATAGCAAGGAAGAGGTAAGCCTTTCTCCTATGGAGACCATTTTCTTCTATGCTGTTGTCCTTGACCTTCTTGTATTGTAGGCAGAAACTGATGTAATCTCTAAAGTCCATGGAAATGTTTCAGTAGGGCCACATATGTACAAAGCATGGACAGATGTCCCTGTATTGATCTGATTCCTATACAGATCTATTTTCTAAGAAGTTCTGGATAATTACAGCCTGTGCCTATATTTACCTATAGGAATAGCTTTGGTTTTGTGTTTAACTTTTGTAAGGGTGCTGCATTACCAAGTTTCCTAAGTTTTCAAAGCTTGTTTTAAGCATGAACAGTCAAATTAAAAGGGGGATAATCTAATATTCTTGGATAATTACATAATACAATGAGAAAACAATCCTAGATTTATGCTCATGACAATATTTTATTTAATTTCTTCAAACCATTCTAGAAGGTTTCTAACAAACCCCTCTGAGTTTGTAAACTGTCTCCTCTCTCTCTCTTTTCCCTCCCTGACTCCCTTCTCTGCCTCATCCCCTTCTCTCCTCTCATCCTCCCCTGCCCTCCCTGATTCCATTATCTTTTCTCTCTTTATTACTGATTGATAATTCACTATGTAGCATAAGAACCCAGAAAACAAGATTAAAAGGCCTTTAAGTAGCCTTGTAGGAAAGACTATCTAAAGACATTGGAACTGAAAACCTTGAGCATGAATTCTGACTGTGTCTCTTACGAATTATCTGATCTTAACAGGGTTGGTGGTGGCACACACCTGTCATCCCAGCCCTGGGGAGGCTGAGGCAAGTGCATCTCTCTGAGTTCAAAGCCAGCCTAGTCTGCAGAGTGAGTGGCAAAACAGTCACAGAGAAACCCAGTCTTCAAAAACCAAAACAAAAAGGAATTATTTAATCTTGAGAGAGCTTAACCTCAAATTCACTGGTTTAATAGTTGGAATGTTCCTTTTAACCTCTGATACCTCTGAGAGTCACAATTATAACAAATCAGTACCTTGTAAGATAAATATGAAAAATAAGCAAAATATTATGATTTCATCATGTGCTTTGGGTCAGTTCAGAAATGTTATCTTTCTGTACATTTCATTTTTATTTATGGAAACCCTAAAGAGACTGGTGAGATTGTTGGGTGAATCTTTTGCCAAAGGAGTATGACATCTGGAATAAGGATCCTCCAGGACACAGTGTAAAAGCCAAATGGGTATGAAGTTCTACTTATGGGTGGGAGTTAAGTTCTACTGTGGCCTGTGGAGTAAGTTGGGACAAAACAGGCAATTCCATGAACCAGCTGGCTAGACAGACTAGATCCCAGTTCATCAAGAGACATAAAATACATTAGGTAAAGAACAATCGAGGAAGATAACCAATGTCAACTTTAAACTCCTCCCATGCATGTATGCATGCATACACACACACACACACACACACACACACACACACACACATGCACAGACATGCACAACATGCACAAATACATTTGCAAAGAAAGAATGTAAACTAATTCATGCCTGGCTAATGTTGGATATATTTCTGGAAATGATGCTTAGTATTCACTATAATATCTTGAAGAAAGCAAATTGCATAGAGACTTTTGGTGACCCTTTCATAATTCCTATAACTCTTTTGTATGTGTTCAAGTAAATTTCTCAGTAAGATATATAAGTATGATGACTTATAATATCTGGGGATAATCTATAATGTCTTAAATACAACTTTTTAATATAAGAACTTTGTCATTACATACAAAGTATACCTAAAATAGCATCACCAAAATTATTGAAATTGTCCAGAATATTATGTGTGAAACTACCTTTACTACTTTTAACTAAACATATAGTAATTCCTCTTCGGAGATATGAATCTGGATAGCTCTCTGTGTACCTAAAATTTGTATATTCACATTTTTCTTTAAAGAAATTTATAAAATTATTTGCACTGTGATATAACTCAGTGATAAAAACTGATTGAAACCAGCACATAGGTATATACAACAAAATATTTAAACCACATGGGTTACCCACAAAGCCCTGAACTGAACCAGCTTTCAAAGAAGCCCAGGAACAAATGGAGATTTCTTGGTGGGTTTTGTTCTCATTGCCTGACCAGAAGAGTGTAATTTAGATTGAACAGACTAACATCTTGGCCCTGGATTTAAAGATAAATGTGTTTCGAGAGTTCTTAAATTGGGGTCATGGAATAAGAGAAGACAAAGCACATTGTTCACTTGGACATTTTTCTAAAAGCTTAGGGCATAACGTTTAATCATATTGCAGGAAAGGCATTTCTTCAGGGAACTAAGATAAAAAAAGGGTAGATTGGTCTCTGGTGATAAACAATCCTAAGAAAAAGCATTAAGAATATAAAGCTGTGTTTTAAATCTCAATCCCCAGAATTCCAAAGTTCACTTGCCCATTTAGTCTTCCATTAAATTTATATTTAACTTCTGTAGGGTAAAAAGAAAATAATACGGACTAAAAACATAGGTAGATGGATTATTTGCCTACCCCATCACCATCTGTAGATATAAGTATCTCCTAGAATTAAAAATTACAGAAAGAATTTGTATATTTTTCACAAATTAGAATGAGTTAGTTTATGACTTATATTTTTCTGAAGTGTTATTCTTTATAAAATACTCATGCATAAAAATGGTTATGTGGGTATATTATCTAAATTTATTTTAATAGTCACTAAACATTTATATTTTTATAATTGCATAAATCCTACCTAGAATTTTTAATTTAACATGTAACAGATGATGGTAAAAAAATATATGTAAAACACCAGAGTCCACATAGTATTAAAATCCACTGAATGAACTAGCTCTACAGAGTCCCTTTAAATATCACATACCATTGAAAGTACATGGAAATGGTATTTCAATTTATTCACTAAAATAACACTCTTGAATAGTATCCTAATCATTTTTCTTGCTTCTGGATGCTAAATAACTCTCATTCTTTTCTCAAATGTTTATGCCAGAATACTTGATTTTACATACTTATAGCCCAAAAAGCAGAAAAGATATGTATGAATAATTCAGGACAACTATGGCTTTATTAGAGAGGAAACCCTACAAAATAAATCTATGAGCATTTTCAAATGGAACCAGGCCATCTTTGCTCACCGGCGTAGGGAGTATTAAGAAGATTAATTCAGGGAGAATGCTATATGATATTTCATGAAGACAGAACAGCCTTAACATTAGTAGCCAGAAGAGAGATGGGAGGTGTAACTCAAGGCATTGTACAAGGCTTAATTTTCTCACCAAATATTAACTGAGAAAGGCTGTAATACAAGTCATTAGGGTAGCAAAAATTCTGCAAATACATAGTTTAACATATGACATTTTAATAGAACTGTGGAGTTGTATTTGAATTTGCTAATATAACACACGCTAATATTTAGGAATTTAAAATTTAAAAATGCTCAAACTAGTTTCCTGTAGATCTTGAGGTCAGGTATCAGAACATGATTACCAAAATGTGCTAGACTAGTCTGGTTAGGAGGTCACTGAGGATAGAGAAGTATTTTCCAAGAATGATGGATTCTATTCTTTGACCTCCCACCCCGATACTAACAGAAAACCATTCTTACCTCTGTGAAAAGCACAGATAAACACAGGCTTGAAAATGAGAGCATTCAATGACAAATGTTTGAATGTAATATAGAAAACTAAAAACATTATCTGCTTTGTCTTTACATAATATATGTTCAGACATTTTTCCATCTAGAACTGTTAATAAAAACATTTCTTGAGTCGGACAATCTACCTATCAATGAATAAGAGAAATGTGAAATTTTAATTTTAAAAATATTAAGATTTGGTGAAGACTTCGCATCTAAATTTGGGTACAGTGAGCATTCAAGGGTTTTTCTGTAAGAAAAAAGAGCTAGATTTCACGGGAAATGCATAGAAGGCCTGGGAGAGAAGAATGTTTTCAAGAAAACTACATCTAAACTGTGAGATTAACTGAATGGCAAATGTTAGGAAGTAAAGACAGATGCAGTGTAAAATTGAACAGCCTTGCCTAGAAGGCTCACTTGTTTCACAAAATTTGTTGTCAAGCTTCTAGGGATTTTAGTGGAACTTTACTAATGAGAAGTTTTGAAAGAGGTCAAGGACACCTAGGAATGGAAAGATCAAAGGCTAGTATCAAGGAAATACTTGACTACTTAGTTTTTGAAGCATTTAAAGTGTAATCTTCATTACTTGTTAACCTAAAAGAAACCTGGATACTATACAAAGAGATATAAAAGTCATCAAAATGATTTTATGCAATAAAATTAGAAAACTCATTAAAGTATAATTTTACATGGTCTGCAGGAGTCAGGGCAATGCTGTCTTGAACTTATTGCAGGAATCTGGGAGAGACAATCAGATAAGAATCAGTATCTTACTTCACAAGAACCCTTGTAGAATTAGTTAGACCTGCTTTCTCTTGTGTTTCAGAGACAAACTATGAATGACTATATTTTATAAGGGACTAAATAATTATCTGTATGACATAAATATTTCTCAGAGTATTTCCAAAAAGGCCTAACAGTGAATCTCTAGACTTAAGTATTTTCTGTCGGCCACAACAAAATAGAGATCATCAGAAGACATTTCAATTATCTTATAATTTTATAGTCATATCTGTCTGGAATTTATTATTGATTGTAGTTTTTATCCAAAATTCTCACAGGAGGCAAACAGACAAAGGGAATATATGTACATGTTTTAAGTTAATATTGTAATTTCAATTTATTACAGAAATCTTAGGAAAAAAATAGCGTGAAAATCAATATAAACATCAGACTCTAATGACACAAAGCAATGAAGACTGGAATAATTTTCTATATCCTCATGAAATATTTTGCATGTTTCGTGCTCATTTCTAATCTGCTACCAAGGAAGAAGGAAAGGGAACAGTGACTTTCTCACTACCCAGTGAAGATAGTTCTATTTATTTAATCCTGCTGAGACTTTCTATTTATAATAGGGTGTGAAGATTTGGATGTTTTTATATAGCACCCTTATTCCTTAGTTGAAAATACATCTCATTGTACAAACTAAGGATGTGAGACATAAAGCTGATGTTTTATTGCTCAGAAAAAAAATCTATTGGATGTTGACCAGAACTTTTCATAAAAACATTCCAGCATTTACTGAACCATAAGTCCATCAAAAAGAATGATCTCTCAGCAAGAAAATAAGATATTACATTAAATGGTGCAAAAGGGACCTCTTTTATTTTATTTTTCTGATAGAAAAAGGGTTCACAAATGTAAGAGCATTTTATTTTGTCCTAGAAGGGAAAGAATATATGGTGGAAGGCAAAAGCCATATGAAATTCTCAGAAAGGTCATGGCTGTAGCTTAAATGACAAATCAAGGGTATATTTCATTAATGGAAATTTTTGCAGCTGTAGAAATAAGAAGTATAGGTTTGAACAGATTATGTCAGTTCATAAGGAATTTAGCTATCAGTTTAATTAAAGTTTTACAGAATTTTTATGGGCATTTATGTTTAGAAAGCTGCCTAAAGAAATACCAACACGAATTCAGGCCAGCTGCTAGTTTTTCCTTTTTAGAGATAGGATTTTTCAAAAATCATATAGTAAAAAGATTTCTGACTTAGTTATTCTTCATTTGGTTTTACTAAACCACCATAAATAACAACTAATTTACAAATATCTGCTGTTCTTGAACCTTAATTCTACAGACTGATAATTCTTCTATGCTATATGAAATATGTTATAAAAGGGTGATATTTTATGAATATTCTGCTTTTAATCACTCTTAAATAGATAAATGGATAGATAGATGACAGATAGATAGATAGATAGATGGATAGATAGTAGGTAGATAGATAGATAGATAGATTGATTGATAAAGTGGTAGACTATAGAGCTAGTTCCAGGACAGCCATAACTATATAGAGAAATCCTATTTTAAGAAAAAGAAAAGAAAAGAAAAGAAAAGAAAAGAGAAAGAAAGAAAGAAAGAAAAAGTTGAGAGAAAAGACTTTTGTAGAAGAGATTAAAGCTTTGACACTTAAATAACTCAGCTAGCTCAAAATTAAGCTCAATTATTATACATTTGCATAAGATCTTATTTCCATTTCTTCCTGTAAAGCCAGAGTCAAATATTTTAGCAGATTTTTAAATCTTCAGCATAAGCATCATTGCTTCCAAATCCAAGGATGAAAGTCTGACTTTAATTAAAATTTAACACTCACCTAAGTACTGTGTTATAAAATTAATTTTTAAATTATGGGAATCCATTTTCAGTAAATACTTTATCTCTTGAGGGTTTCAAGTGGAAACATTAAGTTTTAGTAAAATGGCTTCTAGTAATTTGGCATGGGATAGAATGTGGAAGTTGGGAAAACTAAGTAGTTATGATAAACTGGGTTATAAATTGTCTACAATGTGATACTTTTATGAGAAATGAATGGTTACAGTGAATTATTTGAAAATTTATGTATAAACTTAGTGATTTCCTTCTAATTTTCCCTATCAGGATTTTATTAGTAAGCTGTTTGAAGTTCACAGGAGTTTATTTTTAACTCTAACCAGTATCTCTCATGAATATGTGAGCTACTTAATCAAATAGATGTTTAAAATACAGCAGGATGTTCAGGCCTGCAATCCCAGCACTTGGGAGACTGAGGCATTGCATTGTATTATTGCCTGAGCAATAGAGTGAAACCCTTTCTCAGAAAAAGAGAAAAGGGTAATGAACATTAGGCACTGAGTATGTGATTATTCTAATTTCCCATGTTATTTTCAGCTATTGCAGTGTCTACCTAAGATTAGAATAGTCACTGGATATTCCAACATATGAGGCAATTATATGCAGTAAAATTGCTTAGCCTTTCCCTTTCATTTTTGGAGACACTGACATTGTTTACAATTTAATATATAAGAACTTTCATATGTTTCTATTGACTGATGCATGAAAAAATATTAGACTTCTAAGATGACTTGAATATGCCATTCAAGCATAGGAAGGTAACAGTTCAAAGAACTGAGTTTAGAATGAGTGCCAAGGTTTACATTTGAAGACAGAGAATCAGTTCCTGAGGTTCAAAGCATTTCAGACAAAATCAAAAATTGGGATTTCCTTTGGATAGCAAAGGCAACATAGTGTAATGTTGAAATATTGAAATTTAATATCTAATGTTCTCATTGGTAATGCTAAAATGAGTGATAGTTTATCTTACATTTCTTTGAAGGGATCAGCTATGAACTTTCCTTTGAAAAGATTATGTACCCTTGAGAATACTTTTATAGAACAGAATTCTTAAAATTCCTTTTTTAGCTAACAAAAATTTAGATACAATTTGACAAGGTCAGCCAAGAATCCAACTTCTTCTGGAGTTTAGAGCTATATAATATCAAATCCATTTGACAGTAAAGTATTAACAATGATATTTTTTGTAGACATTCAACTTTCAAATTCTGTTCATTCCACAGGAATCTGAACTTATAGAACTACGGGAAACCATTGAAATGCTGAAAGCCCAGAATTCTGCTGCCCAGGCGGCCATTCAAGGTGCTCTGAATGGCCCAGACCACCCTCCCAAAGGTATACTTAAAATTGTATCCTGTGTCATCCCATACAATAAGCATTGGTTTTATGCATTATTTACAGTAAAGTTTCACTTACACAATGGGACTATCTTTTATAGTAAGTACAGTAAATTTCTCAGAATTCCAAACTTTGTGAGCATTAGCTTTTATCATTAAATAATTTTAAATTATGAACATATAATCTGTTACACACTTATTTTTCTGTACTTGAACTAGTACATTGAAGCTAGTAGGTTGAGAGATGATAATTGTGTCAGAGTTCAAACAAATCAAGCCTAGGAATGCATATGCTAATCAAGATTCAATGCACACAAGATTCAGTGGGAGCAAGGACTTATGGGTAGGGCCAGTGAGTAATCATGAGCCAGATAAAAGTGTATCATTACCATCTCTGTGTGATTCTTTGCCCCCATCCCCATGCCTTGGAATGCCCTGGAAGAAATGTTAATTGTTTTTAAGTCCCAATTTCTTTACATATGTTTTATTTATTTATGTTCTCATTTTTTTTTAGCAGGTTCAAGTACTTTTATTCTTCCTTTAATTTAAAATCCTGTCTTGATCCTGAATGTCTTACCCCTTCTTTTCTCATTTCCAAATAAGCTTTAGAAAAATAGTTTTGCATTTTCAGTGTCTTCAATGACCAATGACTCTCCAACCCACTGGATAACATCCCCTATTCCCACCCTGCCACCAAAAGTATTTGGACTAATTGTGATGTGTGCAATACTTAAGGGGAAACAATTTCTGCTGTTGATGCCCAAACACTTACACTTGAAATGCTTGGATTTTTTTTTTGCTAACATTCTCACCTTATATTGTTATTTAAGGAGCATATTTTTAATCATCATGACATTTTATACATATATGTCATTATATTTTGTTCTTGCTTCCCTCATACACTGTTTTCTTCTCTAACCTTTGTTTTCTTCCTGTTCTCCTATCTTCCTGAAAATGGCTCCATCTTCTGTTTACATGGCTCATATGTTCTTTAATTTATCTTATTCTCCTTACACTATTCTGGATACCCCCTCACAATCACTTTCTGCTTTCGTGTTTTACATACACATATAAATTTAAATCTACACTTTGCATGAAAAAATATGAGTCTGTCTTTTGAGCCTGGCTTTATTTCTTTTGACATAGTGATCTCCAGTTCCACCTATTTTTCTACAAGTATAATGATTTTTTTTTTCTTGGCACCTAAATAAAATTTTATTATGCAAATGTACTAGGATGTCTTTATCTGTTATCTGTTGATGAACATCTAGGTTAGCTTCTTATTTTGGTTATCAGGAGAGTACCATATAAACATGGCTGTGCAAGTGTCTCTATGATATGATGACTTAGAATCCTTCAGGTATATACGTAGGAGTGGTATACCTCGGTCATGTGATAGGTCTACTACTAGTTTCTGTGAGAAACTTCCATGCTTATTTCCATAAGAACAGTAATAGTTATTATGGACCTGATACTATGGATCAGTTACTATGGACTAGTTACTATGGACCTATTACTATGGAATAGCTGCTATTGACCAGTTACTATGAACTTGATACTTTGGACCTGTTACTGTAGTCCCATAACTATGGACTAGTTACTATGAACCTGTTACTATGGACCTGATATATGAAACAGTTACTATGGGCTAGGTACTGTGGAGCAGTTACTATGGACTAGTTGCTATGGATCTGTTACTATGAACCAGTTACTATGGATCTGTTACTATAGGCTAATCCTATCCTCTCCTCCTCTTTGCCATCATTTGTTGTTGATGGTATAATGATAGTTATTCTGGCTAGAATAGGGAAGAATCTCAATGCATTTTAATTTACATTTCCTGATGCCTAATGATGTTGAGCACTTTATCAAATATTTATTGGTTATCTTTACCTTTTTCATTGAGAATTGTGTATTCAACTTATTATCCCAGTTATCAATTGAGTGACTTCTATTTTAGTATTTAATATTTAAACATTTTTTACATTATTTCTTATTTAGAGTTTTTAGTCTCAGTGTATGTTGGGGCACAGAAGCCAAAGATGCCATTAGATTATATGGGACTGGAGTTACAAATGGTTGTTAGCTGCCATGTGGGTGCTGGAAATCAAACCTGGGTCCTCTGAAATAGCAATCAGTGACTTAACAACTCAGCCATCTAACCCCTTCACCACACACCATCTCTTCCCTGAACTCTGACTATGGTACCGCTACATAGGTCCTATCTTTCTCAATTTCTTCCAAAATTTGAGCTCGGGTTATATCTCAGTCACAGAGTGTCTGTCTATCATAGCAGAGCCCTAATTTTAATCCCTAATACCTCGTACGTGAAAAACCTCTATAGTCTACACAAGTGGTTCTCAGCTTTTCCTAATGTTGAGGCCCTTTAATCCAGTTCCTCATGTTGTGGTCACCTGCAACCATAAAATTATTTTGTTGCTACCTCATAATTGTAACTTTGCTCCTTTTATGATTGGGAATGTAAATATGCATTTTCCAATAATTTGGGGGGGTCATGACCCATAAATTGAGAACCACTGGTTTACACCATCCCTTATATCAAAGCCAGAGAAGTTGTGTAAAAACATGTACTAACCAGGATGCCAGTGTCTACTGTGAGAAATGCAAATTATCAACTGTGATACAGTCTCTCTTTACCAGCTTAACTCACTCGACAAATATTCAGTGGTTAGTAATTATGTCCCAGACTCTGTTCTGGGCTTTGCCCCTTGCTTTTGTGTTGTGTTGTGCATTCCATAGTAAATTGTTCTCTATTCTGAATTTCTTATTATAGCCTCCTTACTTTTAACATTCTCCTTTATTGCTTAAAATAAGAAATTTGAAAACTGCAGGATTTAGCCAAAGCAGGCCTCTTAGCCTTCTCAACTAGATCAAAACTCCTGTGATATATTTCTGTAAATAGTATTCATATTTACATTCCTCCTCTAAATTTCTCTATTAAATCTATCTTTTTAAAATTATGCTAGAAAGTCTTTTGATTTGTATTTTGACTGTAGTGATCCTTTATTTGTATAGAGTGTCTTAGTTAGGATTTTTATTGCTGTGAAGAGACACCATGACTACTGCAACTCTTATAAAGAAAAGCATTTGATTGGATCTAGTTTAGAGTTCAGAGGTTTAGTCCATTGTCATCATTATGGGAAGTACGGCAGCATACGGCAGACATGATGCTGGAAAAGGAGCTGAGAATTCTACATCTGGATTCAAAGGCAGCAGGAAGAGACCTGAGCCTCTAGGCATGGCTTGAGTTTATGAGACCTCAAAGCCTATCCTCCTCCCCAGTCACACACTTTGTTAAGTCACACCTAGTCCATGAAGGCCACACTTCCTAAGAGTGCCACTCCTTAATGGGCCAACCATTCAAACACATGAATTCATGAGACCTTTCCTATGCAAACCACCACAGAGAGGCTTACCCAAAGTTTACAGAAAAGAATAACAAAATCAAAAATTATACTGTTGAATTTAAATTTTACAAAACAATAAATAAGAAGGTATGCTTACTTATAAAAGACAGATTCAATTTTTTGAGTTACTTCTTTTAAGAATTCAGCAACTTTCCATGTGGGGGAGTTGATTTATATGCTGTATGGAAAATTACTGCATATTTAAGGCTTATCTCAGAGCTATAATAAAGCAGCTTATGTTCTAAATCTTCATGTCGTAAATAGGTCCAGAACGGCTTTAAAAGGCTTAATCCTTTCCTTAATACAACACAAGTCACTGAAGTGAAACTTTCTGGAAGGATTCTTTTTATCTCAGGCAACAGGTAGCTCAGTGTATCTGCTGGAATTTAAATACTGGGATTTTTTTGCTTGCAAGTGTAGCTGAGTAGTAAGTTATATCTAAATTCATCCAGAAGCATAAAAAATATTCAAATATTACCCCTTTAGAATGATCAAAAACCAGACCAGTTGACTATATAGAATGATTTACATTTCTAAAAACATTGAAACGTTCAATTCTGTGACTACAAACATGTTGGCTTTTGTTGATAGCTGAAGTTGCCTGGTGACAATAGTTGGCAGGGTAAACCATGCAGCTTTTACTAGTTATTCAGCTGATGAGGTTGAAATAACACCTTTGAAACATTCAAACTACAATTTTTTTCTATATTTTTGACGTCTAGCCCTGAGATAATTATATGCAATGGAGTGATGCTTTCCTACACAGGCCAAACTGGCAAAAATCCTACCTCTTACCCCACCGTTGTCCTCAACACTTTTATACTTTATTTATTACCAGTCTATTAAGTAAGCCTACCACAAAAAATGTGTATTTATTTAAATATATTTAAATTTTTGTACGTACTATTCTATTGTGACTTAATGATGGAAATGAATAATCCACAAAAAAAGGACAGCAGTGTCTTTATGGACCTCACTCATATAAGAACAATAAGAAGACTGGGCAAAACCTTGATGAAGGCCTAAATACTGACTTTTATTATTTTATGTATGTAAATAATGAGTGTTATTGAGGAACCAAAATATGTTCTGTTCTCATGAAAATTAGAGTCCATTAAAAGCTTTAAGGTAAGGGAGCAATGAAGAAAGTCTTCTTCTAACAGTGGTTTTCTAATGTCTGTGTATAGAATGGTTCGGAAGGGTGACTTGATAGATGTTCTTGTAGTAGAGGTAGCAAGCGATACTGCTCTCTTGAGTTGGGCGTGGTCTCCTCTGATGGAAAATAGAAAATGAATGAAGGAGAAAGGCATGATTTTATAAACTGGGTTTATGTAAAAGAATTGGAACACAATTTATTATATTCTGAATATAATAATATAATATAGAATTATATTATAATTGTATAATGTAATTCTAGAATATATTCTCTAGAACGCTTTAAACCAACCTGCTCTATTTGTGAGGGATATTAAGGAAAAGGTGACAAAAGGTAGATCTTGTTTACATAAGCTCATGGTCAAGCACAGAGAAAACTGAAAATGAAGATTATCCTATTGTGCCTGCCACATGACATCTGTATTAGTAAACTAAAAGATACCAGCATCCTTTATCTCGAATGAAAACAGCACACATAAATTCATTGGTCTGGGTTTCAGATTGATAATATTTTGGACTTTGAAAACACTAAATGTTTTTATCATTACTGCTAGAAATCGTTGTAAGAGACCAAACTTCAAGGATTCTAAAGAAATAGTACTTCTCTATCCTTCTGTAAGATTTATCAATATAATTACCTTGCTGAAAATTCTAAAGTATTGGTTTTATGTATGTGATTAGATTATGAAATTATATATTTAGTTTCACATATGTATCCTCTTTAGATATGAACTGGCTTCCACTATTCTCTCAAAATAATTTGTATTCCATTGCCATTTGCTATGCTTACTTTTTTATTAAATTGGTTAATGGCTCAAGCTTTATTTCACACTGTTATTTCTATGGAAACATTTTTATTGGCAAAATTAGTTTATTTTAATTTCTTTTTTGTTTTTGTTTCCTGTACATCTGACTGCAGTTTCCCATCCCTCCCCTCCTCCCAGCAACCCCTCCTCCAGATCTACCCTTCCTCTATTTCCTGACAGAAAAGACCAAATTTCCGATAAACCTTTTTAAATGCTATATAGTAATTTTTGACATCCAAAAAGTTCCATTGAAGTGTTTATCTGTTAGGTTAATCTAGATTGATGCAAATAAAATACACTACAATTATATCCTAAAAGCAATGTTTATAAATTTTCTCAATGTCCCACTGACAATATCAGGTTGTTACAAATAGATAAAATTTCAATCCAAGTTTTACTTCTAATAGTTCTAATTTCTCTAAGCTAATTATTTGGAATGAATAGGTACCTTTGTAAAATACTAAATACCAGGTGCTGTTCTCTTCCCAATATCTTCTCTTAAGTCAAAATACATACCTTTATAACTATACCACAACCATGCAATAAATATCAGAATTAATGTAGCACCAATGGTTGTGACACCATTTTTCAGATTGCAATGGTGTACATGATTATATTTACTAGTTAAACACATTTCATGGCCTTAACAATAAACATAAGTACATCAGGACATGTTAAGCAATGGTACTGCTTTTGGCATCACTGCGATTCTATGTTGGATTAGAGACCAGGAATGTGTTTGTAAGAATTGTACTATATTAAAGTTATTGTGTGTTTAATTTACAAATAGCCCGCTTCAGTTCTCTCTTGCACAGGATTTAAGGACATGCACACACACACACACAAACACAAACACACACACACAGAGGAATGGGAGGGAGGGGAGTGGATAGTTTTATTCAATCAGGAATCACTTGGAGGTTTTTTCTTGTCCCTTTTTTAACCTTGGTCAAGCTATAGAACTTTTTTGCAGTCATGCTCCTCACCTAAGAAATGAAGTGCTTGCTTGAATGACTTACAAGGATTGTTTCTGCACTAGTCTGGTACGATCCCATGAAATGGAAAGTTAATGAATTTGGCCTTGGTGACTTTATTCATAACACAAATATTAAAAAGAAAAAATCCATTCTTAATATCTTATGAATTTCCATTTGCTTCACAGAACTAATCATTCGAATCAAATCATTTTGGAAGTGCTCTCTAATTTCAGTATTGGTTAACTATCATGGAACTGAGCCATTGGGGTTTGGACTAAACTGAAAACTTTTCAAACCACTTGGTGCCATGGGGCCATTTGAGATTCCCATTGACTCTCCATAGATACAACTCAGTTAATTAAAACAAATATGGTTATAGTTTATTAAATGCATTAGACGGTAACTGCACTGGAGTGAGCTGTAGAAAGCCTTGCTTAGCTTTAAAGCCATACACCCTGTGCCTTTGGACAAAGAGGGTGAGCAAACCTTTTGTATGTTGCTAGATCTCCGTATCAGAAGACAGCATTCCTCTGAAAGTGTTTCTAGTATCAACAGCGCCACGAGCCACTCCAGCATCGGCAGTGGTAATGATGCCGACTCCAAGAAAAAGAAAAAGAAAAACTGGGTAAGACATCCCCTCTTATCAAATTCACAACTAGTAATGATTTGGGACTTAGCATTTTCCTGGGTGGAGGGGAGAGATGTAGACATCTCCAGCAGTTGACAGAGCCACATTCAGGAATCAACTTCTTAACTTCTTTACTTCTGAGGATAGCATACATGGTGCTGACGGGCACAGACATGCTGGAGTGGGGCTCCATGATCATGATGGAGACCAGGGAGAAAATTGTGATGAGGTGGGAACAGTGGTGAGAGAGGGAAACCTAAGTCCTCCCAACCGCTGAATTCTACAGAATGTTCAGTGAATAACCCATGAGAATTCAACTACCTTAGTTTCTATTGGGACATATATATCCAACAGAGCATAGTAGGAATACAAAAATGGACCATAGTAGGAGGTTGATGTGAACTTTAAAAACTATACATAAATCTATAGAGATGTTTTCTTATAAGTTATGACAATATTAATCAGCCACTAAAAAAAAAAGAGTGGGACAATAAAGAACAGAATTTTTATCCATACATAGAGACAAAAGTCAATCTTCACACAAATAAAACTTTTTGATGAAACTCAAAACTAGTTGAGACATGTACTGGTGTTTTTCTGTAAATAATGAAAACAAATATCTTTTTGTTTCAAAAAAATGTTCATGCAGGTAATATTTTAAAATACTGATCAGCCTTCATTCCCTTGATTTGTAATTCCACACTCTTTCATGTTTCTGCAAGGTGAACTCTAGAGGAAGTGAGGTGAATATAAACCGCGGACATTTGGCATGCATCTATACAAAATACCCCACCTTGGCATGAATGCTATTCATTTTGGCAGCAGGCTTTTATACCTTTTAAAACCAGATTGCCTTGAATGTCTTTTCTTTGTGCCTTTTCATTTTAATCTCAAATTTTAAAGAGAAGTAAAACCACTTTCTGAATAGAGCTGTAGGGGATACCAATTCCGGTTTTGAATAGTCTTGGAATTGGAAATTTGAATAGAGAAAAAAAAATCACAATTAATGGAGTGTTAGGTGAATTTGATTTCATTTTGCTTTTTAAGTTTGTACTGTCAGCAGGATATGACTTGATTGTAGCGCTAAAAGTGGCCATTTAAAACAAATTGCCTTGAAGAGAGAAGCCTTGGGAACAGAGATCCCTTCAAGGTGCTTAGTTTTAAATGAGTGCTCGGACAGCCATGCCCTTGACTTCGCATTCTTAAAGAGCCCTCCATGTTTGCGCTGTGCTGGATTAATACAAGGATGAAAGGAAAACACAGAGCATAGTATTAATGTTTTAGGGATACTGTGCTGCCAATGTTAATACTCTGCTTACATATACTGACCCCAGGCAGTGGCTAGGATGGCACCTGCAAAACTAACGCCCCAAAACCAACCCCTCCAAGTTCAGATGAACAAAAGCATAATGTCTATCTTCTTGCAGCTGAGAAGCTCTTTCAAACAAGCCTTTGGGAAGAAAAAGTCTACCAAGCCGCCTTCCTCACATTCAGACATTGAAGAGCTGACAGATTCCTCCCTGCCAGCATCTCCAAAGCTACCCCACAATACTGGAGATTGTGGCTCCACATCCATGAAGCCCTCCCAGTCAGCCTCAGCGTAAGTTACTCCCTTTATAACATTTTCACCCTGTTTCAAAACCGACTTTCACCCAGGCTATGAGCTAAATGCAGTCAGGCTCACTCTGAGAAACACAGCATCTGTTTCTATCAATGATTTCAACTCTTGCTAGGAATAGTAGACAATATTTGTTTCTCTTACATTTTCTAATAGTATCTTGTGTTTCACAATCTCACCCTATACTTTTCTAAATCATTATCTCTCTCTCTCTCTTCTTTTTTTTTTCACTTGCATTTATCCATGTGTCTGTCTAACGGTGCATATGTGCAGGTTACCGCTTGTCTGGCCACCCAAGAAACGAAAAAATGGCCCTGTGATCTACAAGCATAGATCCCGGTAAAAGTGTGGTGCATGAAACTGCAAAGACACAGGTTCTAACATAGCCATATTTTGTTTTGTTTTTTGTAACTTTCTAAAAATCCTTTGCACGTATTACAGCCTCACAGAGTCTCTTGTGTTTCTACTAAATATTAGTTTTCAAAACCAACTCAAAATCCGTTTGTCTTTGGTTACATTAGATAACATGGCTATTCTATAGTAGCCAAATTTTCATAGTATAAGAAAAAAACACTGCATGTAAAATATAATTGGTGAGATAATTCCATATGTTTTATAAAATATTTAATACAAATTTGCTTGTATGCTCTGTGACAGTGACTATCATAGAATTGTAAAGAAAACACTGCCACAATACTTTAACTACATAATTTCATCACTTACATAAGGAAAAGTTTTGTGATCAACTACCTAAGCCATAAGATTTTAAATGAGCAAGTTACTAGTTAATATAAAGAGACCTCTTGACAGATTGTCTCTAACAAAGCTATCCATAAAACCCAAACAAAGCAATAAGGTTACAGTGGATATGACCTTCAGATAGTTTCCAGCTAGCTTGCTGGTGTGGGTTGAAATTGGTAGCTTAGCTTCATTAGCTATGATCTCCTAAGTCCACAGAGTCCAACAGGAAGTTTATGTAACACTCATCCATTATTTAAATGTCCAAAACTAATCTCTGTAATTTATTTTCTACAATATTTATATTGGATTTTCATGGGAGCTGAATGACAGCATGAAGGCAAATAAGGGTATTGTTTGCATGGTGTTATAAAAAGGAGAAATCAACATTTTGAGAACATAATGATTTAGGTTTTAAAAAGAAGAATTTTATGTTACAAATGGAGGGTTAAGCTCCTTGGCGAATACACAATGAAATGTCACAGTGGCTTCTTCTATTGATGTCAGCCAACAGGATGTTCTCACAATCGTTTCTTATTCCATAATACTAGACTGTTCTTAAACTTCAAAAAACAGGACAAAAAGATGAAAAGAAAAAATAACTATTGTCAGCTTTGAACCTATAAGTGAGCACTGGTAAAACTCTCTTTTGCCAGCAGCAAAGAATGTGTGTACCTGGTGGTACACACAATATAAAGGGATCCTTCCTTCTATTCCCTAATCCTCTGGTTCCCCCTGACATTGATTTTGTGTTTGGTTTTCCTTTAGGATCTGTGAATGCACCGAGGCTGAGGCAGAGATCATTCTGCAGTTGAAGAGTGAGCTCAGAGAAAAGGAATTAAAATTAACGGATATAAGACTGGAGGCCCTCAGCTCAGCTCATCATCTTGATCAGATCCGGGAAGCTATGAACCGAATGCAGGTCTGTGCACTGTCTTTCAAGGAACAAAATGGAAAAATGAAAAGCCAGCCTTGTCTCTTCTCATAGCCATTAGATAACAAATTCTATTTTAAAAACCATTTTGAAAACACATTTTATTACTTTTTCAGTCTTTGCAACTCAGTTGTTAATTCCAGATTTGGGCACAGTGGTGGGGGTGGGGTGCAGGGAGTTGGGGGAGTGATGGTTTCAAGTCCAGGCAGTGGGAGAGTAAGCAGACAAACATTGCTATTCAAGAAACAGATACAAGAGAATGGATTCAGGCAGGGAGTTGGGTTTTAAGAAACTACTATGAATTTTGCTTCTTTACTTTCCCACAAGCCAACCTTTGTGTTGGCTCTTTAAAGATGTTCTTTTGAAATCTGACTTTTACTCATTTTCTATTGAAAAGCAAAAATAATGAGGAAAACTAGAGACATTCATCTCAAGCTTTAGAATATGGGAGTAGAAGTGATTTAGGATGCTGTCTTTGAAAGAAATGCTGCTGCATTTTCGGAAGCATCTATAGTCAAGTTCAGAAAGGACCTGCACATTGACTCCTCCATTTTATCTTTACAAAGCAATGATGACTTGGTTCCCCAGTCTCTGGAAATAAGAAAAGCAAATGCTAAGCAGTTTCTCTACTGCTGTCGAGATGAACAAAAAGGTTTCAGTGGTTGTTTTGAGTGTGATGCCCTGCTCAGCAAAATAAAACCTTTGCCATTTGTTAGCTGAAGGAACTTCAATTGCTTTATAATTATTTCTGCTTTGCCTAGTTTGTCCAGGTGGCATGAACTCACAGAAGTACAACTGGCATCGTTGACATGTGAAAGTCAAATGGAATTTTTAACAGGAGTAGTAACAGGGCTGGTGAGAAGGCTCAGAGGACCTGATTCCAGCACCCTGCACCTAAGTGTTGTGGCCCATAAACCCCTGAAACTCCACTTCCAGGGAATCTGAAACCCTGTTTTGGATTCTTGAAGCATTACACTGAGAAGCACAAACCCACAGATGTACAAGCACATATATACACAATTGAATTTTTTTTTACTTAAAAAGGAAAATATTAGGAAACAGCCAGCTACCTTCTTTTATGATTTAGTTCTTGTTTGTCTTTGTGAATGTATATGCATATTTATGTACATGGAGAAAGGCCAGAAAGTCAAGTGTCCTGTATTCTGGTCCTTTATTACTCTTTGTATAGTCCACTGAGGCAGGATGTCTCTCTGAATTTATGGCTAGCCTAGAAGTCACAATCCCACTGATTCCCCCTGCCTCTGTCACCAGTTTGCCCCACCAAGAACTGAGGTTACAGATTTGCACAGGATGCTCAGTTTGTTATTGTGCTGGAATCTAAATTACTCTGATTTGCTAAACCATCTATCTCTTCATCCCATTTTTTGACAGTACCAAGAACTGAATTTAGGACCTTGCAAGTGTAAGGCTATTCACTCAAATATTGGGTTACTGCTTAACTTCAAAACTTATTAAAAGTATGTTTTTGCAAAAGGATGACACATATAGCTTAGCATGGAACATTTGCCTAGTATGTGGGAGGCCTTGGTTTACTACACAGTACCACAAATAAAGACATTAGTAATTGTGTCTGTATTGGACACTGTAGCAGCTCATGCATGTGAAATAGGGGAAAGATTCTCTTTTCTTCTCTGAAATAAAATACCGTTTCATAATTTGTTTTTTGGACGTTTGACTACAGTATTGAACAAGCATCCAAATGAAGTCTGACACAAAAATTGGTGTCATTTTTTCAAATGTTTTCCCCCACCTTTTACATCTTCACAACAGAATGAAATTGAAATATTGAAAGCTGAGAATGACCGATTGAAGGCCGAGACCGGTAACACTGCCAAACCTGCTCGACCCCCATCGGAATCCTCAAGCACAGCATCTTCTTCTTCCTCCCGCCAGTCCTTAGGGCTTTCGCTCAACAACCTGAACATCACGGAGTCTGTTACCTCAGGTGAGTCAGTGTGTGTGTATGTTCATATCCCACTAGGCTTCCTCTTTCCTTTTCAGCCCGAGGTCAGGAAAACCTTCCCTGTTCTTCAAAATCCTCAGAAATAGCTTTAAAAAATTCTACACATTTGTTTATTTTATGTGTTTACTTAGTTAGTTCTAGGGAGACTGGGTCTGGCTTGAAACTAGCTGTATAGATCATCTGGCCTTGAACATACAGATATCCAGCTGCCTCTCCCTCTCAAATCCTGGGACTTTATTTTGTAACTTTAAGAGAACATTCTCTAATACAGCATCTTAGAGATACAGTTTTCTGTGTTTCAAAAAATCACAGTGAAGTACTTTTATGATTATGAATAAGATGAATAGGAATAAATATTCTCCATGGTGACTGGTTCTCATGAATATAACAATAATAACTCCATGCCAGTTAATAGAGTTTTCAGTGTCCAGAGCCAACTTCTAAATGACTGCACTATCCTTCATAATGTTTGTTAGAGAGCATAATGATCATCTATCCCCCGTTCTATAGCTCTATTAAATTTTCAACAAAGGAAAAGAACATGCTGGATTCTCTTATTGTATTCAGCAAACTAATGATAGAAAGTATGATTCGATTTCAAATAGAGTCATAGGACATAATTTCATCTTCATATCTGATGCATAATTCAATTATAAGGTATAGCTCTTCCTGTGACATTCAATCACAGATGTAGAATTTCCTTTAGGGATTGTTTACATGGGGATCTGTGGTAATTGCTTGGCATGACCACCAGATGACGCTGAAAACTAATGATATCCATGTTCCTGGGTAACTAGACAACACTGTATAATCAGGATGTTGAACCAAGCACCTAGATGCACAAGGAACAGAAGATGAGAAGGAGGAAGATAAGGAAATGATAATAAATGGTGAAATGATTACATTTTTATTAACTAACATCTTCAAATAAAAGTAAGAATTTTAAAAATTCTATGTTGATGGCCTTTGATAATAGACAAATGCTATAAAAATATTTTCCTTTCTTATTTAGCCAGAAAACCAACTAATATTTCAAATAATTCAGACAAACAATGTTTATAGCCGTTTGGGACTGTATCTTATTGTTTACCACACAATTGCAGCGAATTCATGACTAGAGATTATATTCTCCTGGGAGTTGTAACCTCAGGTGATCTGGGAATGTCACCAGAGTAAGCCATGCCATAACCATTCTACTGACAAGAGGAGAATCTGAATATTGAGGACACAGGGAAAGCAGTAATGTTGTAGACTACAAAACTTATGAACCATATAAAATAGGTTATTTTTAAATATTATCTTTCATCCTCTCAATCGTTTCTCAAAGTAGGTAGTTTTCAGCCCATTTTGCATATTTTACATACGTGTAAACCAAGTGCTAAGACAATGACTGTGGTCATACTTGTCAAGATCATGTACCCAGCAAGTAAAATAAGTCATATTTAAACCCTGTTCTGGATGAGTCACTGCCTGAAGTTTTGGCTTAATTTTTCCTTAATTATTAATCTATGTAGAGGTCAAGGACATCACTCATTTGTTTAATGGTATGTGTTTGCTCCAACTTGTAAGGATAATTTCATATTTTAAGCTTTGTTTTAAAAATTACTATAGCACAAATTGGATGACAGACATGTGCAGTTATCAAGCAAGTTATATCCCATTTGAAGGACAGCTACCTCTCATCATTCCAGATGACTTCATTCCCTCCCCTTGATCTCCAACTTCTTTCTATCATGAACATGTTCCTAAAACTCCCAGATGTTTTTGTTGTTAATAGGTGTGGTTTTAGGCTTAGGCTTTTATGTAGGTTTCCCAGTAGCCCAAGCTTGTGACCTGAACTTGTCTGTAGCTGAGGTTGGTCTTGCTTTCCCAATTTCTGCACCTTTTTCTCCCAAGTGCTAGAATTACATGGGGCTTTTTCACTTTTTTTCCTATCTGAACCAATTTTCCTGGTTCTTTACTTGCCTAGGACTTCTCAGCCTCCTGGTCTCCCAAATCCCACTCCCTGTAGAAATTTCTGTATATCTAAGACTTTTTTCTGCTAATTCCTGTCTATTTCACTGTTTATTTCCAGCATATTCTGAAATCATTTTGTTGAGAACATGCATTCAGAAAAATTTTTTTTTCTACTTTGATGTGCATCTTAATATACAGATTACAGTCTTTTTTCCATGCTTACTAAGTATTTACTTTATGCTTATGAATATTTATGAGTAACTAAGCATTATGAATATTTATGAGTAACTAAGGAGAAAGATTAATTATGAATTATATGAAGATTCAATACAAACAGCAAATGGTGTGCTGATCTAAGCTCCCAAAATTCAGGCCAAAATAATTTTTAAGAAATTTTATTAGGTTAATATTTATATATCTTGATAGGATAAGTTTTATCATTCAATATGTATATGCACATTCTGTAATCACCAACTCAGGGTGATAAGGATTTCCATCTCTTCAGATGTCAATCACTTTTATCCTTTGAGAATTTTACTCTCTTCTAGTGATTCTAAAATATATCATATATTACTTGGACTTGTTCTTATTCCTCTTTGCCAAAGAATGACTAGAAATAATTCTACAAACTCTTATTTCTGAAGGCAGTAGCTAAAAAGGAAAAAGATGGTATCTTCTAGGAAAATAGTTAAAGTCTAGTAAGGATCATTTTTGATGACTTAAAACTTCACAGTGAAGAAAGAAACTGGGATTGAGTTTAAAACTTCACAGTGAAGAAAGAAACTGGGATTGAGTTTAAAACTTCACAGTGAAGAAAGAGACTGGGATTGAGCTCCCTGGGAGAGTACTTCTTAAGAATTCACAAAGGTTATGAGAGATGATGACATAGGCCTTTAATCCCAGCATTGAGGTAGGTGGATCTCTGTGAGTTCAAGGCCAACCTGGTCTACAGAGCAAGATTCAGAACAGCCAAAACTACAAGAGGAACCCTGTCTGAAAAATATATAATAAAATTTTAAAAATTCACAAAGCCCTGAATTCAACCTACTTGGAATAATATTAATAGTTACTAAGTTAATAAAACTTTGAATGAAATTTCTATATGCCATAGCTCTGAAAGTGCTTATTATCTAATAAAGTATATGATCTTTAATTTTTGCCTTTTCCTTTTCAAAATTAGACATTTAATTATTATTGGTGTAATAGAAGCCACTCCAGAAAGGTATGATAGCTTCTTTCTGTAATTCTAGGACTCAGGAGATAAGGATTGCCATGAGTTTCAGGGCTAGCTTGTGGGACAGTAAGACCCTGTTTTAAACAAAAATAAAAACATTCTATTTTCAAAAATCATCTTAATAAATTATTTTAGGGTCTGGAGAGATGGCTCAGCAGTTAAGAGCACTGACTGTTCTTCTGGAAGACCTGAGTTCAATTCCCGGCATCCACATGGCAGCTAACAATTGTCTGTAATTATAAGAGCTGACACCCTTACACAGTTATACATGCAGGCAAAAAAAACTGATTCACATAAAATAAAAATAAATGCTAATAAATAAATAAATAAATTATTTTAATGATGTTAATAGTCACAGTGTTTGTCTGTATGAAATTATCAGCACTGTTGGATCAAACACATGCTTTTTTTCAGCATATAACTGAATTATCTTTATCCACAGAACACTGTCTTCATATCAGGCATGACTCATTGCTGAAGAAAATCTTATGTGGGATGTTTTCATACCAGTTCTTTAAATTGAACACTTATCTGCTATAATATGTTTTAAATCTTCGTATTTAATCTTATTTTAAAGTTGGTATTATAAATGCTAGCAAAATTTAGTATGCTTCAGTAACTATTAGAATATTGTTAGAAACAGAATTTTAGTTTTGAAGCTGCTAATGTAAAGGGTACAGAAGAGCAGTGAATAAAATATTTCTATAGATATGTACAATGTCATGCTAAATAAAATGCTTAATAGCAATGCCTAATAATGATAGCTATAAAGAAAGTACTATCACAACTATATCATGTTCCAAATGCTTAGGAAATGTTTCATTTGGACAGTCACTCATATCTCACTACCATTGCATCCATAAAATAAAAAACTGGATTGTTTTCCTGGTTGTTACAATTAAAATGGTGCCTGGATATCACTACATCATTATCTAGATTTATCTATAATAGAATAAAACTCATTTCCTTATTCAAAGGCAGTGGCCCAACACTTAAGTAAAAATCGTTGCAAGAAGAAATAAATTCTTAAATTGAAATCTCAGTCCCACTATGCAATTTATCCTCTTGAGAGCTGAGAATTTTCTAACCATGTAGACTAACAGAGCAAATAAGTTTCATTGGACAATGTTTACAATATAGGAGTGAGAAAGACTAACAGGAAGCAACCCTGAGTTAATGTTGCTCTGTAGTGATTATGTTTCTTTTGGATTCTATAGATATTTTGCTAGATGACACCGGTGATGCAACTGGACATAAGGATGGCCGCAGTGTGAAAATTATAGTCTCCATAAGCAAGGGCTATGGTCAAGCAAAGGTATTTTCATAATCTTATATTCTCTGTAAGTCAAGAATTAGAACACTTATCTTTTTATATATGTTGTGTAGCTAAGGCTGTTCTTATCCCGTTTCTCTGCATTGCTGCCAGTTGAATATTTTGTATAGAGACAGCAAAGAGTGAACATCACCTTGCACAGGTCACTAAAGGCATTCATGTCATCATTGTACAAACAGGAGGACTGTAAGATGGGGAATACTATAGAGACAGTCTACTAAAATCAGTAGCTCATTTTCCATTGATACCACTTTTCCACATCCATTTTAAGTATAATCCTCCCTGATCAGGCAACTGTGTAACTTCTGTATTCAAAGACTATCTTTGAATTAATGCTATTTGATTCTGTGTCCTAAAACTCAAAGGGATTTTTAATTAAATTGTTACTTAGTAGCCAAGAATGCATATTTGTATTTCTTAATGAAAAACAATAAAGTATTTCAGCGCTTTAGAGTATTTGAGTTTTAAAGGTGAAATACTGCTTATGAAAATGTTGAGAATCATCCAACATCATATTCTTTCTACCTGAGTTACCTGTGCCTCCTTTTCGCAGGTGGCCCTTTATGTCTCTTGGTCTGAGTAAAACCTAAACTATGTCTAATTTAAAAATAGCTGTTCTAAAGCATTGTGTAAGCACCCATACTCACTATTAAACATACTAGAAAAGAAGTTTCCCACGCCTGAATAACTCCAAATAACAATGTGTTTCAGTATCTTTTCCCAGTATAATTCACGAGAGTTGTCAAAGTATGTAAGGACTGCCATAACAAAGTGACATGGTAGGGATTACTTTAAAAAATCATTCTCTACCAGCTCTAAAGGCAGACAAGTCCAAGATGGAGCTCCAGACAAATTTGGATGCTGGTTTGGGCACTGTGGTTTACAGATAATCACCTTCTTGATTGGTTCACATAGTGCCTTTTCTTGGCATCTCTGAAAGGAAGAGACTGTACCAAAGACATTACTTTATCTGATGGTGTCACTCTCATGGTCTGCAATGACCCTAAATGCCTCCCAGAGATCTCATTACTCAGTCATTATTACACTGGAGATTAAGTCTTCAACAAATGAGTCTGGGGAACATAAATATTCCCCTCCTAACAGTACTAAAGGAAGTATTAAAACCACTTAGCTAAGCATTTTTGTGAACTTTTTCTTAAAAAAGAAAAATTTTATTTCAACTCAGATAAAAGTGGTAATGATCATTTATACTCACAGTATTAAATATTACAGATGAAGAAAACAAGAGTTAGAGTCAGCTGATGGACAGATGATCACATTTCTTAATAAACAGATGCTTTCTTAATAGGTAGATGCATTTCTAATAAGTAGCTAGTATGTGCTGTAGAATCCATGCATTCTAAAAGCTTAGCTCAATGATTATTTTACTAGACTTTAATGGCCACTAGACGATGGAAACCAGAGTTGTAATTATTAAGTAATTCTATTTACTGGCATCAAAATTATTTTTTATATAATTATTTCTAGCTAACCAAAACATATTACAACTTAACTACAGGTGACAGAATCTTTGTATTTCTCATATTCCTAGACAAAAAAAAATCAATAATCTATTCTATAAATAATACAGATATGTGACTACCATTTCTACTATTAAAATATGCTTCATAGTAAGTTCTATAAGTAAGTTTCTCTTAGGAGTTCTTAGAAATTTTCTGATACCTTCCAAGTGACATCTGTTTTCAAATAGGAAAGTGTCATAGTAATATAGATAACTTTGCTGTTAATGAGGCATTGAGTAGTAGATTTAAATTAAAAAAAGAAAACAGCCTTTCTTCTTCCCAGAATTCTCCTAATCTTGTTGTCCCACCTTTACTTCCTGCCTAGAAGTACTGACCAGTGTTTTATTAAACCAATATGAGTTACAAATCTATACATCGTGCAAAAGCAAATCCCACATGGGTTTGTTTTATCAAATATAAAAATCATAAAATAGTATGATGAAGTTTTAGACTCATTTGACAAGATCCATTGTTTTCTGAGCCTTCCACAGGGCCTCTAATAGGAGGAATGTTCCAAGTATGTCAGTGTGGAAAGCAATTGTTTTGATAACTTCCTTTTGAACAGCTTATACACCTGTTTTCCTTGCCTACTGTGCCATCCAGGCTCTTTCTTGTTGTTCTAGCTGTTACTCTAGTTGCTTGGTTGACTAAGTTGCTGACTAATGTTTTATTTTACATAATCCATCATACTCAGTCCTAAGCAGCAACTAATTAATACATTTTAATGGGAAGTATAGTGATAAATTGAAAAAAAAAAAAAACAAAAACAAACCTATTGGGCCTTCTCTTCTTTTTGTTCTCATTAAGGACCAGAAGTCTCAAGCATATTTGATAGGATCCATTGGTGTTAGTGGAAAAACAAAATGGGATGTCTTAGATGGTGTCATTAGACGACTCTTTAAGGTAAGCTTTTGAAGGTTTTGATATCAATTTTTATATTTTTACCTTTTTGATGTTTTACTTAACTTTTATAGTTTAGATGCATCTACTCCCTTTTCCATCATGATAGGGAAAATTTTCATACCTTGTACAGTTTAATGTAATAGTTCCTTTATAGTCAGTCCAATTTTTACTTTAATTTTTTTAAAAAAGTATATTTGTTTTACAATGTCTGCAAATAAGCCTGTGAACCATATGCATGTCTGAGGTCTGTGGCCAAATAATGACATAAGGTCCTTTGGGCCTGGAGATACAGATGTTGTGAGCTTCCATGTGGATCCTGGGAACTGAACCTAAGGAGTCTGGAGAAGCAGCAACTGTTAATAACCACTGAATCATCTCTTCATCCTAAAAATCTACAGCATTAAATATCCTAGTGATCTCCCATCTAAGTACTAAACGTGCCCAACCCTGATTAGCTTCTGAGATCAAAGGAACTTGGGTGTATTCTGGGTGGACTGGTCATTGGCAAAATTATGAATCAATATTCTTGACAAACAGCTTTAGATCTGCATGAATTTGTATTTGTTACAATGAAATGAGTTGAAGGTCTGTTTTGACTTATTTTTTTTTTTGTGTGTGTATGTGGACCACTTTAGGAATATGTGTTCCGAATTGATACGTCCTCTAGTCTTGGTCTGAGCTCTGACTGTATTGCTAGCTACTGTATTGGAGATATAATAAGATCCCATTCTCTAGAAGTGCCTGCATTGCTGCCCTGTGGATACCTGGTTGGAGATAATAATATCATCACTGTGAACCTGAAAGGTAAAAAGAAAAGCACAATTTTTACCCAGACACCTCCTTCTTTTTTCTTTTATTTTCAGTTTGTTAAAGGGTGCAAACATCTACAAATTGTATTAATCTCTGGTAGAATTTTGGTATGAAATGGACATTGGTTTGTCTACAAATATAGTTCTGAAGAGTCAACAGGATTTGTAGAAGTCAGGCAACTAAGGGAATTCAACTTCTAGCCTTTTTCTATCTCTTTTGTATGAGAAGAGCTTCCGATAAAAGTCGTTGAGTTTTCTGGACTAATATATTCATCATCATATTTTAGAGCTGAAAGTGTGTGTATTCAGTAAACATGCACAAGGGTAGAGAATGGAAGTCAAGAGCCAGGGATGAGCCATGCTGCTTCCTAAGCTTTGCTTTGGTGGCTGGTTATAGATAATATCACATCTGACACACGCTTGCCTCTCTAGTTCTTTGTTTGAGCATGTTTGAGAATGAGGAAGTATCTACATAAATGATGGGTTAATAGCAGAATTCGTCAATATTTGATTTTATGATTAAAGAAATTGGGTTGGTAAAAGGAAATAATGTTACTCTCCTCTTAATCCTCTACCAAACACTGTAATTTGTATTTTTTCAAAAGCTTACATGGTTATACAGCTGTGGTACTTTATGAGTGACAGAAGGTAATAAGAACAGGGTGAAGAAAAAGACCAAGTATTGTCTTTTGAGGTTTGATTTTTTGAGATAGGGTCTCACTATGTAGTCTCTGCTGCCCATGAACTTACATTGTCTTTTACTCCGCCTGACTGACTCTTCATGAAGGCATTTCCCTGACTTGCTTCTACAGATCTTACATATCTTCCTTTCTTCCTTTCTTCTTTAGCACCATATATATATATATATATATATATATATATATATATATGTATATATGAAAAATTAGCCCATTTATTTTAGTAAATTTAAATTTATATTTTTTCTTTCCTTAAGCAATAATGGAAACATGCAGCAGGCAGTGGAAGGCAGCCACAGCAGGAGGAAGCATCTTAGACGTTTACTATGCCTTCTTACCAATGTTCAAATGGCAACCAATGCTTACAAGTTAGAAATAGCTAGAAAATTATTTTGCAAGAGCTACATTCTTATGAATAACAAGGATTTATTTTGGCTTATAATTTATTTCTAATTTTATAAAAAAATCCAGTAATGCTTATTATTATTCCCTTTGTTTTCTTGTTATCAGGGGTAGAAGAAAATAGTCTGGACAGTTTTGTATTCGATACACTGATTCCTAAACCAATTACCCAAAGGTACTTTAACTTGCTGATGGAGCACCACAGAATTATACTCTCAGGACCAAGTGGTACTGGAAAGACCTATTTAGCAAATAAACTCGCTGAATATGTAATAGCCAAATCTGGGAGGAAAAAAACAGAGGATGCAATTGCTACCTTTAATGTGGACCACAAGTCAAGTAAGGTATGTTATGGATAACTAAAAAAGCAACTGCTATTTATGTAGAAGTGTTTTTAGCAATCAAGGTTTAAAATTATGTGCAACATACCTGTCATGCTTGAAAAAAATAAATCCTACTATGTCATTCACTAAAATTATAATCTAGTAGATGAACAAAATTTGCTTTAATTAATGTCCATAAAACTACTATTTTAATAGCATGTACTTGGAAAGTCATTGAGAATACATGGAATAAAATGGCAGAGCTTCTGTTGCTGATGTCCCTTAGATATGCATTTACAAAGTGTTAGACAAGAAAGGCAGTGATTTATGGTGTTATGGAAACAAGATGGTGAAATGACTCCATGGGCTGAGCCAGGCTGTATTAAAAAAAAATTTTTTTTTTTGGCTTAAGCATCAATAAATGAGCAGAAATTAACTGGGACATTGCAGGAATAGGGATAGATTTGGAGATAACTATAATAATTGCAGAAATTCTGGTAAAACAGCAGCAATTCACTTGTATCATCTCAGTAGAACAATTCTGCATGAGAAATTTGCTAAAGTAAGAAATGACTGCTGTTGGCCACCATTCTAACATGCCACAGCGACCTGTCCCATCTCAGTTACTGCATTGGCAATGTGAGGCTATAAAACCTCACTGGCACTTCTATACTTAGTAAAATAAAGAGTTCTAAAATAGTATGTTCATAGCACTAGACTAGATTTATGAGTTTTACTTGTTAAAATCTCAGTGGCTGCTACCCAAGGAGCATTTGGGAAAGTTCATCTGTCATAAGGAATACTTTGATGGAGTCCCAAATAGAGTCATATCACAGTTTTCAAAATGGCCTTTTTGGATGGTGTAAACTCACCAAGCCTTTCTGTGTGTAGGTTGGTTTATCATTGTGATAAAATACCTGAGATAAACTTAGAGGGAGAAGGACAAGATTCAATCTTGCTCACCCTTTCTGGGAGTTCAGTTCATGGTCAGCTGGCCCCACTGTTTAGCCTGACAATGCAGAACAGCATGGGGGAGAGGATCATCTCCTGGCAGCCACAGATTAGAGGGAAGGGGAGGACATTGTATACCCTTCAACAACAAGGTCCCAAGGAATTTAGCCCTTTCATCAGACCCTCCTACTGAAAAGCTCACTTGGTATGATCTCCTCAGCAAGTTAATCAATTGATGTAATTAGCATTGCCTGGATACATTCCTTCCTTCCTTAAAGCCTACCAACTAACAAATAACAGCTTAACACCCAGGCCTTCCAGGAGAAAATCTATAAATTCTGAAATTTCAAGATTTGCAAATATTAATCCCAAACCTATTGGATTTTTCAATAAAGCAAATGTGTGACTAAGTGAACAGACCTATCTCAGTGAGATGGTTTGTTAAGTAGTAGGGGCATTGGGGATCATCACTGAATTCTTTGGCACCTTCATTTTTTCCCCTCAAAAGAGAGAAAATGGAAGGTTGTAGTATGACCTCAATGAAATTGTATATGATTTGTTTTTGTTTGGTTTTGCAGTTGATGACCATATAGAAAAATACAGAGATATCCCATCAAAGGTAGCAAACAGACCAATGGGCATTTCTTGCACAACTACACACTTACCCCAACACACATAGACCTTGGTTCAACATTCTTTTCCCGCAGTAATATACAGAAAGCACAATGGGGCATCTTAAACTTAAATACATGTAGCCTGTTAATTGTGAAGATTTCTGTAGAGTTTAGCACTTTACAAATTGTGGTTATACCATTTTTTTTGTCACCAGTACTGAAGAATGGCATAAAAGCCAAGGTGGAAAGCGTGACTCCTCTAAAGAATTAAAAGAAGACAGTTGTTCATTTTTTCTCACTTGCATTTTTAATGTCTCCTGTGTTTCTGGTTTTTATATCTCCACATGAAAGCCTTTAGCACGCTGGACTCTTTTTTTCCAGCCAAAAGATAAAAGAATGCTGAGGCCTCTTGGGCATACCCTATGTTCTCTTTGGCTTTCCCTCAGTGTTGACATGCCAGAACTCTACACAAGTTCTTTATTTTGAAAAAAAAAAACGAAAAGGAAAAAAAGTGGTTAAAAAATAAGTAAAATGGATTTGGAAGAAGAGACCAAAGAGTTTTGATAAAGTGGAGGATCATTTTATAGATGCCTGGAATTAAATATATCACCTCTCAAATTCAATGTGACACAGTTTGACAATGTAAAGTATAGTGGGTCAATTCCTCTAACAAAATATTCTCTGTTGAAAATCCATTTATTTATACATATTCCTTTTTGTTTCATTTTTTTTAATTGTAGTAATAGGATACATTTTTAATAATAACTATTAAGTTGTTTCTAATTATATATTTTAATAGTTTTGGGGTTTTGTTTTTGTTCATTTTTTCTCAGATGAGAAAAGACACATCTCACTTAAGAGTTTTTGCTGCTAAGTGGTCAGGGTCAGATTCTCAGGAGTATTTAAATAAAACGTGGTGGTAGGAAGAAACTCTTGGACAAATAATATAGTAATAATCAAGAAAACACAAAATAAATGAAAGATGTTGATTTTTCTCCCTTAGTTTGTTATGTATGAAAGAGCTGCCTGTCCAGCTGGATACAGAATAAGGGCCAGAGAATATGGCTTATTATTTTCAAGTTGACAGAAAATCCACAGTTTTTTGGATTTTGGAGGGGAGAAGGTGTGAGTGGGAGGCTTGATGTAAATGATAAGGGAATGACAAGATTGAGCTGGGGTAGCAATGAGAAATATAGATTTTCTAAAATGAAATGCTAATGAAGCATAACATAATAAGTCTTTGGCTGTAAAAAAACAAAATAGAGCCATGCAATTGCTCCTTTGTTTTATGCTATTCCATTTGAAAACACGGAGGAGACATGCCCGGAAAGTACTTATCAATCAATCAATCAAATAAGCTATCAAAGAGAAAAAGCAAGGAGTCTCTTCATGGTTTCGGTACCTCTGCATTTTACATTCTGTTCCTCTTCTTCCTACACTTCCAGCCCTCCCTGAAGCTGCCAGCTGGAATATTGTGACTTAGAGCAGAGCACACAAACAATTACACTTTGTGACATTTGATATAACAGACCCAGAAGGATGGAAATGGATTTAGTAAAGAGTATGTGGCCAGCTGATGCCACTTGGAATGTGTTAGGTAGGAAAACTGGCCTGGGCAGATTCATCTGTAATGTGTCTAGAGTCAAAATCCAAGAAAACAAGTGTACAATCTCTATATAACAGTAGTGCTGTTTATGGTCTCAAAGTCTAAACATGAACTCATCTCATTGCCAAGCTATCTGGCATCTAGTGCTGCTTTCTTCTATCTAACTTGGTGAGGATGGCAAATATTTAATGCAAGTATATCACCCCCTCCACCGAAATTTTTTATCCCATAACCTGGCCTGGGAATAACAAAGTGCTTTCCAAAGGGTCTATAAAAATGAGTGGCCCATGTTGTTTTTTGGTTTTGTTTTTTAAATCATATTCCTAAGAACCAACTACATGCCCATTAATTATTCTGCTTGTCTGAAGCCTCTTGATTCCTTGTATATAACATGTTGATATTAAGAGAATTTTCTTTCTAAAAATTCTTGCTTTTGTAATTCTTCCCTGGTAAGATCTTTCTTGGCCTTTTTGCTGCTTGCCTCTACCTTCACAAATGAAAATGTTCCTAATGGTCTCCTCCTTCTCTCTCCTGCATCCCTTCCCTTTGAATGGTCCTGGAAGCTTCCATGTGTGCCCGCCTGACACAAATTGAGCATCTTTAGCTATGCCCATTCTCCCCAGTTTCGAAGCTTTCTGTCAACCTACAGGTGTGCTGTAGTTCATCTGATCCAATTATATTTAGAAATGGAAGATGTGGCCCACGTCAGAGGCCCATCCTCTTCCGAGAACCTCTACCCCAAGCACCTTCCTGCTTCCTTGTACTTCTACAATTTTCCCCTAAAATTCCCCTTTAATTTCTGTCAGGTCTTTCCTGTCACATCGTGCAAAATAGAATCTCTCTTCCTAATTAAATCTAGCTTAAAGATAATCCTCCAGTGTTCTCTGTTGCTTTCTACAGTCAATCCAAAATATCACACTTTTCCTGTTCAGAGCAACAGTGAGCGCCCCTCAGCTTCAGTAGTATCAGTGTTCTCTTTTCTCCTTATATATTCTGTGTACTCTCTGCACTGCAACATCAGACTTCTACATTATCTCCATCCCATGAATATTACATATGTGGTCCAGGAGGAGCGGTATGATCCTCCCTACCATTGCACATTGTAAACTTCCTTTTTAGTTATCAATGTGCAGTTTTCTTTCATAAGCTCATTCTTGGACATTATGTTTTCACGTTTCTGACTTTGCCTATTCCTGTCTTTCTATGTGAAAAGGTCTTCTCATTTCCAACAGGAAAAAAAAATATTCCTTAACCATAAAGAGAAATTAAATAGTCTGCTACTTGAGAGCCTTCCCCAGAGGCTGTGAGTAATCTTTACATGTTGTAAAAATATATTTTAAAATCTTAATTATAGTTATATGTGTATTGCCTAACTTCTAAAATGCTTTACTTTTATTAGTCATTGTATCTTTCTTTTGATAAATAAATTGGTACTTACTACTGACAAGCAAATAAATGCATCAATGGTCCATAGATTCATACTTTTCTATGTGATACATTCTGTTTCCTTTTTTTCTTTCCAGCCATTTTCACATACCATGACCGTGCACTGTGCCTTACCACCACAGCAGCATCCTTATTATTTTCCTAAATATATCAGCTGTACTTTCTAATTTTTATGAGGGCTTTGTTCTTAATATTTTAAACATTTTTCTCATCGTATTCTATTGTTTAAACCTAGGACAGGCTTTGTTTAAGTATTGGTGTGTTGTTTTATGCATATCACTTCTGCATGGTATTTTAATGTTCTTTTGCTCAGGTTGTCTGCTAATCTCCTGGATGTTCTTGGAACAAAGAAACTGGTTCTATTCATACTCAATGCCAGTGTACCTGGGATGTAGTCAGTTCTTGGTAAAGGTGTATTGAAACAATGAATACCTTCAGCCTTGTTAGTTAGAGTTTTACTTACTATACAAGATTCATTTCAAAGACTACTTTCCTATAAGCCCATCAGAAAATTTGAATGGCTATAACTCTATACCTCTGCCACGCTGGGCATTGCTTTATCCACTCTGCTGTTATTCTTCACAAATAGAGTGATAAAGCATCTAGTGTGTGTATGGGGGACGGGGCACATGTGTTCACCTGACTGCCAGAAACTGGGATCATGGAATTGTTTTAACCCTGAGCAAGATTTACAAATTGATAATGGCATTATAAATATGCAAATATTATGGAAATGTTCTTACTGATTAGGATAATTCTAAGGAACCTAATTTTGTTCCTGACCTACCCGTCTGTGAGAACCATCAATCAGAGAACTGGTTATCATATTTAGGGTCAAAGTTATTAGACAAGAATAATGCATGGAAAATAACTAGAAAGCTCCAGAAATGTTAAGCACTGATGTTATATTATCCTGTGCAATATAAGAAATGCTTTTTCTGTTTGAAATTGCAGTATTCACCTATAGATTATAAATAATTATCTACTTTTGGGGGAATTGAGGACTAGAAATGTGCTTTTTACATAAAACTCTCCTAAATAGTTTAAATCATAATGGTGAAATTGTATACAGTATAGTCTGTAACTGTAAAAAGCTTTGGCAAAAATTTACTTTATTGAAATATCCAAAACAAACAAACAAAAAAAACATCTCATGTGTATAGCTTACCATGATCGTTCCTGTCTGGAACTCATCTAGCTTTCCTTCTGAGCAGGAACCCCTGAAATACACCTGTGCTTTCAGTAGGTAGCCTGAGGAAATACTCTTCTATTCTCTTTAAAAATGTGAGCTTCTCAATTTTAAATGGGCTTTGTGTATGACAATAATGTAAAGAACCCAAATGATGGATAAAGAATGCAGTTCCTAAAAATGTGACTTATTGCATTGAGTGATGCCTCCTCTCTGATGGATTTGTTCTGTCTCTTTAAGGAATTGCAGCAGTATCTGGCTAACCTGGCTGAACAGTGCAGTGCTGACAATAACGGTGTGCAGCTCCCTGTCGTCATAATTCTGGATAATCTTCACCACGTGGGCTCTTTGAGTGATATCTTCAATGGCTTCCTCAATTGTAAATACAACAAATGGTAAGCTTGTAAAAATAATTGGAATAATCATGGTTAAAAATAGTGATGCTGTTTATTTCTCTCTTCCATTTTTTATGTTTTAAGACTTGTAGTGGACACAATAAGTGCCAGAACTTCTAATAGTATCCATAGAATCTGTATGTGTGCCTTAGAATACCTGTTTATCCACAGCTATATTACTGGAAGGTTTTTTGCTTTGTTTTGCTTTGTTGCTTGTTTTTGTTTTAAGACAAGGTATCATTATGTCAAACAAATTGGACTCAACTTTCCAGTAATCCCCCTGCCTCTGTCTTCCTATGCCACTACATCTGGTCTTCAGGAGCTTCTTTGAAAACATTATGTCTTATTTGATGATGTCAGTATCTATGAAAATGCTGTAAGTCTAAGAAGGTGATGTGAATAGTGGGATGGTCTGATTCTTTGAACAGAGAATGTGATAGCTAGAAGGATATTTTAAAGCTCTCTATTTGGTCCCTGCCAAAGTATCACTTTAACTTTTCTTGAGAGATGAAGTGAATTCACTCAGATACAGCTCCCTCCAATGGTAAATTGCTTCATTATCTAAAGTCAAGGGACACATTAGATCAAGGCATCAAATAATATGAAAACCTACATGTTCACTGGAGCATTGTTTCTGGAGAAAGATAGAGAACATTAAAATGTAAATGGCATTAACCTTAATAGCATTAGCATTCTAAATAATCTTTGCTAGTGATAAGATTCTATAAATTGATCAGCATAAACTAAAGCTTAAGTGAGGATCAGATCTTACCATGTGATGCTGGAGAGATGGCTAGGGACACTTCTTCTTACAACAGTCCTTTAGATCTCCAGCACCCACAAAAACGCTAACAATGGTCTGTCACTCCAGATCTGGCACCCTCTTCTGGCCTCCATGGGCAGCAAACACATATGTGTTACACCAGCCTACATGAGAGCAAAACACAAATACAAAGAAAATAAAATAAATAAATCATATTTTAAAAGAATCTGCAAATAGCTAAAAACTAACAAGGTTTTGGCATAAGCACAAGAGGTATGAAATATTAGCCTAAGCTGGACATGTTGGTACATGCTTTTAACCCAAGGCTTGAGAGACAGAGGCAGGCTTATATGTAAGTTCAAGGCCAGCCTGTGCTACATAATGAAACATTTTCTCAAAAGAAAGTTAGAATAGGCAAGACCATTGTGATTATTCTGTAAGTCTCCTTTTGTTACAAACCAAGGTGCCAATTAGAGAGAAAGAAGAGCCCTTGCTTCCGTATGAGAAAGAGATGTCAAGTAGAATCCCCAGTAGAAATTTCAGTTCCATTATTTTGTCACTTTCCAATTTAGCCTTATAAAATTTCCTCTTAAAGCCCACTGTTAAAACAGAAGAGTTTTTGGCTTTCTGAGATACTTAGAAGTGCTTCTCCCTCTAGCACATCTAAATTACTCCATTCTCTTTTTTTTTCCTAGTCCCTATATTATTGGAACAATGAATCAGGGAGTTTCTTCATCACCAAATTTAGAACTACATCACAATTTCAGGTAAGAACTTGAAAGACTGTGTGCGTGCGCATGCGTCACACACACACACACACACACACACACACACACACACACACACACACACACACACCTGCCTGCCTGCCTAGCTCTCTTCCGTGTGCACATGTTATTGTTTCTTTCTAATCAGAAAGATAGCTGTTATTCCAGTTGGTTGTTGATGATCCTGCCCACAGTGACCTGTGTCATGGGGATAATTCTCACTTCTCCGGGCACTCTTTTTCAAGCAGACATTCTGTGATCTTTAATCTGTAATCAAAAGTGTTTCTTTTCCTGAATACCACTTCCTTGGCTAAGACAAAGCACTCTGCTTCTGAGTGAGGAAGATTGAGAAGAGAAGCTCCTATTTGATATCTACAATTCTCCCACGGAAACCCTCTCAGCACGAGTACACCCACTCATGGGAACATAAGCTTCTTGGAAACTATGAAGTAAAATTCACCATATTATAACTAATAATATTAGATTTTCTAAACGCTTGCAGCATCAAACTGTGCCCATTAATTAATACGGGAACATCCGTGCTGTATATTACAATGAAAATTACTATGGAAATACATTTTAAGTTTTACAAAAAGATGACTGACTTTCTTTTTCCTTTTTTGTAGGTGGGTATTATGTTCAAATCACACAGAACCAGTGAAAGGCTTTCTAGGCAGGTATCTTCGAAGGAAACTGATAGAGATGGAAATTGAAAGAAATATACGCAATAATGACCTAGTCAAAATCATAGACTGGATTCCTAAGACATGGCATCATCTCAATAGTTTTTTGGAAACACATAGTTCCTCTGATGTCACCATCGGTGAGTTCCAAAATTAAAATGTTCCATTTCCAGGTAGTGAGAGCAGTGGGTAAGGGTGGCCCCAATGGATGGTGAAATACATCCAACAATATCCTCTGAGTGCTATATCTGCAATTACTTCATTGTATCTGACAATTATAGAAAGTAAAATTAAGTTTGAAACAGGAAAGAATCTAAAAATCATAATACCAGTCCAAAGAAAAAGTATGCAGAATATTTTTATGCTAAAAAGAATAACACACATATTTTATTAGTTTATTCAAATGTGGCTATGAGAGAAGACCTCAGTTAAAAATAATGGACTTCTGATAATAAGTTTGTGTTTCACATCTTTTTTTTTTCCAAAGATAAAACCATGTTACCCTCTTTTGGGGCCACAATGGTGTCTGTTTTTCCATTTCTACTTGAGTTTCATGGGCAGAAGCTGTTTCCCACTGCCATTGGTCTTCAAAAATCCTCAACTGCAAGCATGTATTCTATCTTCAGCTCCGAGTGTCTAGACTGAGCCCACATTCTGCAAATAATAGAATTATGTAATCAACTGTTTATATATGTGACTGAACTTTATGTTGTTTGAAAAACAGGACTGGATCATAAACCATTTCTCCTCATTCTATGTTTTGCCTTCAATTCGTGTTTCAGTGTTAGGAAAAAACAGGAAGCCTGGAGACTCAACCCTCCATGAACATGTTTTCATGATGATTGGTCTGACCAACATTAGAATTTTCTAGGAGTAGGTGTGTTATATTTACAAAAAAGTGTCTCTAAACCTGTGTCTGGATTGGTAAATACATTGTTTCTGAAAAATTATATCATTTGTATCTTCCCAGGTCCTCGGCTTTTTCTTCCTTGTCCCATGGATGTGGAAGGTTCTAGGGTGTGGTTTATGGACCTTTGGAATTATTCCTTGGTACCTTATGTTCTGGAGGCTGTGAGGGAAGGCCTTCAGGTAGAGTATTTGACTTGTATTATTGTGAATGAAAATGAAGCAAATAAATAAATAAATAAACCAAACCTTTATTCTTTTAAAAGCAAAACCATTTATTTACTTGGCTATTTATGGAGAAAACTAAAGCAAGCAAAGAGCATCAAGTGTGCAGTAAATAGTATGTCTGTTATCACCAGGCTGGTATGCATGTCTTCACAAGAGGACCTCTCCCAACACTATGCACAGAAGGCCAATATTGTGGCAATGGGTGTTGAAAATGTTCCTATTAAACAGATATTTAATCACACAATTATACATCTTAGGAGACAAATGAGCAAGTAGATCCAAGGAAAACGGTATGGCTTTAGTTTGAACATTTTGGGTTTCATGAATTTTTCAATAACCATTGTGCTGCTTCCAGTGTAAACTGGTCTCTCAGATTTCATTTATTCAAAATATCATATTGTCATTTATGAAAACTCATATATATTAGAGAAATTATATTTGAAAATTAACACTTAGAAGTGAGTTATTTTCCCTCTAGATATAATGTCCATATTAATGAACTATTATTCTAATCTCTATATGTAGATTGATATTTCATATTTGCTTGCTAATAAATAAAAAGCAACAAAAGCCTTATCAGCCCCCAAATGGTGATATATAAACTGCTTAACTTCCTTCAATTCTATTATTGAATATACATAATTTTTTATATTAAATAATATTTGTTAAACTCTTCCTTGAACATTATAATTAAATAAAGCTTCCATTTGGGTGAGAGTCATAATCATTTCAGTTATCATAATATCTCGAGCAAAAGTTATATACCTCAAGTTTCTTGCTGTGGCTCTTGATAATTTGGAACTAGGTTAGTGTGAAAAGCTAACTAAGTTACCTTATAGGTATAGAGGATCAAGCTGAGATCCAGCATATAACATAGGCAAAAAGTGTACACTTTTAATAGATGGACAGTTCGTCTTGAAGTTGAAATCTTTAACTATTCAAAAGAATTTAGAGAATGAGACCCTTGGGGCAGAGGCTATCTTTGAACTCTAGGGCAGAAAAGGTGATAAGTCATGCCATTGTATCTTATCTCAGAAAAATCAAGTGAAGAAATGATTCTGGGGTCTCTCAGTTTGGAGGAATAGAAATGGAAAATCATTTTTGACTGCAGGTTGGTGCTTGGCTGAGGACCATCTGGGAGATACTCTGTGTGTGACACATGTTCTGGTTGGAAAGAATGCTGCTGACACATGCAGCCTGAGATTTTCTTACAGTGCTTCCATTATCCATCGTTCTTGAAATGTCAACTCTTTCTGGGTGTTTAGATTTCTCTTCTTATAATATTCACTTTTTTTTTTATTTCATATTCTCTTGCTGTCCTAGCTGGTTCTTTAAAATGGCTGGCATCAGTTCTTTATAGACACTGATGTCTTTTTAGGTCAATTCTAAATTACAGTTTTTAAGTTTTTTTCTTCTCTTAGATTCACTTATTATTTTTATTTTACATGATGAGTGTTTTGATTGGATGTATATACATGCCTTGTGCCTTTGGAGGCCAAAAGCAGGTGTCAGTTACCCTGGACCTAGAATAAAGGAAGATTGTCAGTTGCCATGCCAGTGCTGGGTATCAAACCTGTATCCTCTGGAAGAGTATCCAGTGCTCTTAACCTCAGACCCATCCTTCAAATCCTTAAACATAAACTATTAAAAATTTTTACATTGTCAGGCAGTGACTTTAATCCCAGCACTCTGGAGACAGAGGCAGATGGATCTCTGAGTTTGAGCTAACCTGATCTACAGAGTGAGTTCCAGGACAGCTAGGGCCACACAAAGAAACCTTGTCTTGAACCCTTTCCTAAAAAGAATTGCACATTTTCCTTTTAACTACTTGTACACATATCTGTATTTTTCACCCTATATTAAATAGTTTTTAGCTGAGACAAAACTTTCTGCTCTGAAATGGGAGTTATATTTTTTAATCATGATGAAAAACAGATAATCTTAAGATTTCTGCCTCTGTCCCTTTCTCCAAAAGGAATATTGGGACCTAGGTAATTTTTGTATTATCAAAAATTGTAATATAATTTCTGAAGGAGGGTAAAATTATTCCATGGACTTGAACTCATAATACCTGTATTTTTCTTTTATCTCATGGAACCATTAAAAGCTTACATCACCATGGGACAAACTGGAGGCTGTGCTCTGAGGCGATGTCACTAGAGCACCTGGTAACCAGAATGGTCTTCGGTGGCACAAGTCACAAAGGAAAAGCATGAACACTCTTGCCTGCTCCTAGTGTAGCATTTCTCTCCAGGTTCTCCCAGCCTTACCTCTTGTTTAGAAAGTCTCACCAGTATCTGTTCCCTCTTCAATGTGACTTCAGCTCTGCTTCTAACATAGAAACTCCTGGATCATTTTCTTCCCTGCGTTCTCCTGATGCGACTTTCTCCCATCTCTCTGTGTCTCTTTCTTATTGTGCTCAATGTTTGCCCATAGATTCTTACAAAATTCATACTTGGGTTTCCATTTTCACCTCTTTTCTTAGTATTCTTATTTATAAGCATATCAGAAGTCTCCCAAAGGGAAGCAATGGAACTATAATGCGGGTTATTAGAGGGAAATGGTTTTCAGGGTATAGTGAATAGACAAAAAGCCTCTGTCATTATTTTATATTTTTCCAAAGTTTGTTTTGTTAGATAATGCTTTTTATTTAAAGTAAAAACTGATTTTGGTTTTCAGATCTCTTTTATTAACCTTGAAGATTTTGGTTTGGTAAAGGCATTAGTAAAAGGAAATGTGTACAAGGATGTCTATATTTGTTGATAATAGACCTTTTTTGTGCTTTCTCCCACATCAGGCAATCCCTTGTATCTTGTAGACAACTGATATTTTAATATACATAAGTTTAAATATACATAAGTTTAAAATCTGGAAAATTCTTCTGAAAGATACACAGGAATTGAATGTGAAAATAGTAACCTAGTTAGCAGTGATACATCTTTTCCCCATTTAATAGAAATGATAATTGTATGTGGTCGCCTTTCAGATGTATGGGAAACGTGCACCATGGGAAGATCCGTCCAAGTGGGTCCTTGAAACATACCCATGGAATCCTGTATCCCTGCCTCAGGAGGGTCCAGCTCTACTGCAGTTGCGTCCAGAAGATGTTGGGTACGAGGGCTGCACATCTACAAAGGAAGCCACAACATCGAAGCACATTCCCCAGACTGATACAGAAGGGGACCCCTTGGTAAGCATGTCTGATTGTTCTTTTTTTACCTTTATGTTCGTGTAGTCATTAGCACATGGCTATCAGTATCAAAGTTACTGTAGGTAATATGTGAAACCCACCTGATAAGGGTAATCATTCAGAATATTACCATTGGTGCAGTCTCCCAGGTTGAAATTCTTAAAAACAAACAAATAGAGCAACGACAAAAACAAAACTCAACTTATTTGTCAAAAAAGGTAAGAGACCCTAAAACTGGTTCAAAGTGTATAACTTTATTATTTTCTGATTATACACTAAATTGTGTTGATGTTTAAATTATTACTATTTTAATTGTCATGTATTTAACTGAAAACTGAAGTTTTCTCATAATTAAAATATAATCAAACGTACACAGAATGAAACCTACTTACTATATTACAGCAAGCCTAACTAAGTGCACAGATAGTCTTCTTTTGCTTTCAGTAGGGAAAGATAAACTCTTTTGCTTATAAGCTATATTCATTTTTTATGTGGATTGGTGTTTTACCTGCATTTATGTCTGTGAGAGGGTTGCAGATCTCCTGGAACTAAAGTATCAGATAGTGTGTGAGCTGCCATGCTGGATCTGGGACTTGAACTCAGGTCCTCTGTAAGAGTCAGTGCCTTTAACCACTGAGCCATCTCTGTGGCAATCAAAAAGGAGATAGTCTTACCACTTTCCTCATTGTACTACTGCATATAATTTTAGTTTTAGAAGCACTACAGTTTAAATAAGTTTCTAGAACTCCAATGTATGACTATTATGAGAGTATTAAGTATATATTGTGATTAGGAAAAAAGACCACTTTTGGTGTATGTCTACTTAGACTCGTACAGTCTATTGATGTGAACCTCAAGAAGAAATTATTATCTTACATTCTTAGCAACAGAAAGTATCATCTAAACTAAACCTTGGGTCAGAGATATTGTGCTGTGAACATACATATGCTGCCTGTGTCTTTGTGTATTTGTATAATTACTAGTGAAAAGCTAAAGTGTATTGCAGTCTAACCTAAATTAGATATCCTAGTAGGAGATTTATTACTGTCAGGAGCTTGGTTCTGAATTTGAACAAGGATGTATATTCTGGTACACTGAACATTATTTCAAAAGTGAAATGTACACGTACCTTCAAAATCTTTAATGTTGGCACATGTGTGCTGAATAAGATCTGTTGATCATGATTGGTGTGTCATTTACAATCTTGAAAGGACATAATCCAGTAGTGATGCAAGATGTGTGACTACATAAGATGCAGGAGACTAGGTGGGCAAAACTGTGAGTCTGTTAAGCAACCTCATAGTTGGTTGGGATGGGTGAGTTGGTTATTGAAACACTCATTGGTGTTTTTCATGTGGTTGAATGAAGAAACTCTCAAAACAAGGAAATATTGCACAAGACATTGCCAAACCACACAGTGAAAATTAAGAGTCAGAGTCAAAATATCAGTTGGTCAGAAGAATTAAAGCTATAGACGTATCCAGCTATTAGATCTCACTGAGCTATTTTATTTTTACAGGTAATTAAACTTTATCACACAGACAGTGGTGCATCAGTGGGTATTTTTCATTAGTGTCTGTTTAGATTTGTAGTTGCTTAAGTGTTCTAGAAACAGAGCAGAGAACAGTATAGAGCTAGAGTAAAGGACAGAGCTTCCACTCCTGAGTAAGATGAACTGAAAAGCAGGTTAGGCATCATCTTAATTGTGAGTATAGAGAACATACAGAGAAAATCAGGGGAACTGATGTGCAGAGAATCTGAGTTGATCATGGTGATAACTGAGTCATACATAAACCCACGTTCTTTTTATAATATCCTTTGGTTTCAGTGTGTAACACAACACTTCAAGAAGCAGAGTGAATCTCATTACATGTGTTTTTTATAAATCTGAGATTGAAAACTGATGCTAATTGAACCTATGATATAGTGCTATTTTCTTTATTTTATTTTATGTATATGAATATTTTGCCTACATGTATGTGTGTACACCACTGGAGTCAAGAATATTTTCTCTTTTTAAGTCAGGGAGCTGCTCAGGCATAATTCTTTTCATAAACCAGCTTTAGTCAAATGCTTAAGTTTTAGACATTGTCATAAACCATTTTCATCTTGTATAGGTGACCTAATACATATGGTAGTTAAGGTTGAACTGTTATTGAAAAATGCCCTGGAAATGTCAAAGTACTGTATAACAACAGCCTCTTTGTCAAAATGGCATTCTTGCTGGAATTGATGATCTCTAGTTCATCATGTATTTCACAAATGTTTATTGAATATACATTTTATACTGACTGCAAATATTCACAGCCTGACTGCAGACTAAGAAATCTTGTTTTAGATATCCCCTCTCTATTTCTCTGAGTTGAAAGATAAAGGAAAACTTTGATTGTTGCAGAAAGTACTGTAGTTAGTATTTGGCACTAAGCAATATGAAGTTTATTGTACTGTAAGAAACCCTCAATAAGAAAACAAGTCCCTGGCCCTCATGAAGACAGGCACCAATTACCCTGTGCCTTCTGAAATTGTTGAGCCATCGATTTTCCAAGTCTGCTTTTAAACATTTTTTTTCCTATCTCCTGTTTCTGATAGTGGAACTGCAGATCTATTGAAATCCAGGCCTTTTATTTTATAATACATCAGAAAGCTGTCTTTCTCCCTAGGTACACTCATGCACAAGTCCTCTCTACTGGAACAAATGCTCCCATTCTCCTATGAACTTGAGAAGCTTGAGAAGGCTGCTATTGTTCCAGAAGGTGGCTTTTGTTCTCAGTGATGTATCAATCATATTTCAGCCAGAGCCTCAGTGACAGCAAACACTTGACAGTGATTCTTTCCTTCTCCCTCTTCAAATGCTCACCGGTCCGCTTCTTTCCTCTGGTTAACCCCTCTCTAGGTCAGCTCCTGATCAACAGATGGTATGCTGTATGCAGCAGCTGGCTTCATTCCACTCCATTCCTGGCTTCTCTCAAGGGACAGTCCTTGCAAGCCCCACCCCCCCTCTCTTTCTGTATGTGTGTGTGTGTGTGTGTGTGTGTGTGTGTGTGTGTACGTACATTCATGACTTTCACTTGCCTTTCAATGCTCTCTGCCTCTCCCAGCCAAAAAGCTGGGAAGCTTGGCTTGTTCTCTAGCAACCAACCCAGATGTCCAGCTGTGATACTTTCCTTTTCTATCTCCCTGCTGGAGCAGTATTCATTTACAGCCCCAAATAAAAGAGTTATCTTGTGGCCCTATTTTGTTCTTCTCATTTAGAGCCAAAGTCATATTTGAGACAAACTATTCAGAAGCCAGGTCGGTGAGTGAAAGCCCATAACTGTTGTGTGCATTTCATTTGGATGGGATGAGAAAAGACAGTTCTCTGAAATGGCTCAGAGCCCTGCTCATTCTGGGGCTGGCTGACTCAATGCATAGTTGCTCACAAGGATGTCTCTTTCTCTTTCTTCAGATGAATATGCTAATGAAACTCCAGGAAGCAGCCAACTACTCCAGCACACAGAGCTGCGACAGCGACAGCATCCACCACCATGAAGACATTTTGGATTCATCTCTTGAATCCACCCTCTAAAGGGCAAAAAGAATTAGGCCAAGAATGATGCATTTAAAAAGGTGTTTTAAAAGACAGGTATTGTCACTAAACCACTGCCAGTATATGAAAGTCCCCTGTCCAGGGCCCTGATTCATTGTTGTGGCCTCCAAGGAGGCAGCAGAATTAAGTTGGGACAGCCAAGATGCTAAATTGAAATGGGAACTTAGTTTATTTTATTCCTAGGCATTTTTATAACTATGGAGTGAGTAAGGGCTCCACTATGCGACTGGAAAAGACCCTAAGGACAGGGCAACTGAGTAGATTGCACATGGGATAGCAGGCTGGACTTCCCTTTCTTCCTCTTTCAAAGTTTACAATGCAGGACTTTTTTTTCTTTTCCTTTCTTTTTGTGTGCCTTTCTTTTGTTTCCTCTGAGGGACTGCCCTCCTTAGGCAGGGTCCATTCTTCTGATCCATGCAACCACCTTTGTGCCACATGGTGCTGGTGACAGGGCTTCAGGAGTGTTTGTGTTGTGTGCTCATTCCATTGCAGAATGAATCCAAGAGGCCAGTCCTCTCTGTAAGCACAAAGGAAATTGTGCCAACCACCAGAAAAGCACTGCTGTGGCAAATGGGAAGGGCCAGCTTCCTTCTAACTGCTGTGCTGTACTGAAGGGCGTTACCCCTCTTCTTAGTCTATGAGTCATGGGTTTTATAAGGTTGTTTTTACCACAGTGGTCTTTTCAAACCCCACTCCCTGTACCAGAGTTTTATATCAATTATTAGTCAACACTGACAAAAGGCTTTTTTAGGGCTTTATTTGTTTGCGCCTTTTCAGTGAATGAAGGAACATTTTTTATGGTGCTGTCTCACTGCCTTAAAACAGATTTCTCCAGCAGTTTAGCAGTTGGTTTCAAACCTGAACCATTGGCTATTCCCACTGTCTCTTCATTTACAAGCTAGCAACATACCAGTTAATACGGCAGCCTCATTTCTATAAATCATCTTTTATTTTCTTTTTCTTAAACAAATGGATAGGAGAAAGATCAGTATTTTTATCTTATGAATAGATTTCTTTGCCTATCCTGCAAATAATCTGAGATCCGTAGAACCCCTCTGTGACCATCACTTGAAAAGCAGAGACATGTGGCTTCATTTCACCCAGTTCTAGATGAAAGCATTTGAGAAGGTGGGAGATTTCATATTTGAATCCAGGTGAACTTACAAGTACTGGATTTAGCATGAGCACAACTCTTTGGCTTTCCTTCCCTCATCTTTATTTTCAAAGGGAAAAAAAAAGTAGTTTTGACACATGTTGTTTTGATTGCTATTGTACATGAAAAACATTCAGCATCAAAGACCATAAAGTCAGTCACTGTGGAAGAGGAAGCATTTATACTGTACAAGGTTAGATTTGCACAGTCTACTGGGGAGGTATTGTAAATAAATGATTTGTTTTTTCAAACTTGCACAAAAATCAAAACAAATGCAAACAAAATTGTATTTTATCCTGTTGGTGTGAAGAGGTGTTCCACTTGCTGAGATTTCCTGTACGTTGCAAACAAATACAGAATGTGACCCCTCGAAGCTGTCATTATCTGCTGTGTTTGTCCTGTACTTCTGAGTTGTAACAATACAGGAGCTATCTGTGCTAGAGTGAGCATGCTTCCGAACTGTACATGAGGCCAGTACATTTTTGGATGAGTTAACTGTCTGAAAGCACATCTCTTGTGGCAGGATAAAATGACAGTGCGTGAAAACTAATCAGTCATTGGTGAAGTCACAACGCCCACAGAGGACAGGTTCAAAGTTGATAAAACCTAAAATCTATGCCACTGTGTAGATGTAGCTCTGTGCGCCTTTTAGGACATGTTATTGGTGCTACCCTCTGTGATCATCTATGAGTTGGTTTCTCTAGAACAAAATTAACAAGGTAAGATATCAGTGCAGATTTCAGAATGTCACTATGTGTATGGGTCCTTACACGGTGCTATTGCCCTGAGGGAAATCAGACTGAATTTATACACACAGAATTGTTGCCCTGACTTTGGAGCCTCAACTGTGGATCAAATCTGTCAATGTATGTAGATGGATAAGTGACTAGTTGCCCTTGTATGATATGTCATCTAAGGAAATTGCTAATCTTTTCCTGCCATTTCGAGAAACACAGTCCACACATGAGCATAAACAGAACTTCCTGCAATACATCCCAGTAGGTACGCCTAGTTTACAACGTAAACTAGTTTGTGAAACATTTGTCTGTATACATTTTATATTTTGTACATTTTTGGATGTAACATATCATGTAAATAAGCAGAAGCAGTGAAAGAAATCACCTGAGAAATTTTGTAGTATTTGTAAAGCCCCAACAATAAGTACTTGGTGTCAATGGACCTAACTGGGTGATGTATTTTCTATTGGTTTATTGTCTCTAGCTTGTAAACCAGCTTGCATATATTTTTTTGCAAATGTGCTCCCTGTATCTGTCTAAATTATTACTTTGCCATTAAAGTGGAATTATTTATTGACAACAAAGTGTGGTGTCTATATATGGGAAAAATTTGAATAACTGTGTAGGGACACATCAAGCATTAAAATGCTGCTTCATTTATTAACATGTCATCATTAGGGATCTATGTGAATCTATATTTTATAAGCATCAAGGAAGGGCTCCAGTGGTTTGAATAAATAAATCAACTACATGCTATATACATACATATATACAGATGTAGCTCCTAAAGTGAAAGTTATTTATTCAGTGAATATTTTTTGAAAATTCTGAGTGGTATTCAAATATGCCTGGATGACAAAATACAAATTAATATAAAAATAAAATGTCAATATTCACTGAGTTAAATCAACTCATTATGTGCTTCTTTGTTCACTATGTGTTTTTTGTTGTCAAAATTCTCTTTTGACCTTTTAAAATGATGATCTTAAAGCAAAAGTAATTCTGTGTGTGTTGTGTGTGGTATGTGTGTGTGTGTGTGTGTGTGGTGTGTGTGTGTGTGGTGTGTGTGTGGTGTGTGTGTTTGTGTGGTATGTGTGTGAATGTTTGTGTGTGTGTGATGTGTGTGAGTGTGTGTGTGGTGTGTGTGTGTGTGTGTGTGTGTGTGTGTGTGTGTGATGTGTGTGTGTATAAAAAGAGAGAGACAAAGCCTTACAGGTAGAAAGAGTTCATAAAATTCAAACAAACTTCTTTTAAAATTATAATTTATTTCAAAATAGTTTGGCCATTTCTTGAATCCTAGTAATAGGGTGTATATTTGGTTGCTTTCTGGTTTTTAATTCCAGCAGGTAAAGCACTTGAATTACTTATTCATATTGAATTGTAATTGGTGTCTTTGTTTCTATAATCAGTTGAGAGATACAGGGAACCCCTATGGTCTCCATTGTCAGATCATTTATGAATTAGTCCTGTGCCTGGGGATGGGGGACAGAGTCCCTCAGTGGTAGAACAGGAAGCAATGGCAGAAAGGGAGGAACTGGGTTAAATGGGGTTTTTGTTTGGTTCTTTTGTTGTTGTTGTTTTATCCAAGAGGAAGAAAACAAACCCAGAATATGAGTCTCTTAACTAAAACATCAGACTACAGAAGTTGGAACCCCAACCCTACCGTTCTTCCTGTGCGTCTATGAAACTCTGCAAGCCTCAGTTTTCTCACTATAAAATGATGAGAAAAGTACTCCCTCTCAGAGGTCGCTGTGAAAATTAAATGTAATTTTTTTATGTGAAACTACCATGGGCAGAGCCTACCCTCCCATTGTTACCAAAAGCATTATGAAATAGTTATTGCCCTACATTCAGTATTCTGAAAAATACGGTCATCTCCCACATGTCAAAAATTTTAGAGGGAAAAGCTGGAAGGTTCTTTCCTTGTACGTATTTTAAGAAAATTATGTAAACTGAAACAAAAAGATTATTTAAAGATTTTCAGACCATTGTCAGTTGTAGAAGAGTAAAGGACTTGTTCTATAGGATAAATATTGATCTCAGATCTCATTAAATCATTAATGAAAATCCCTAATGTATTCTAATTTATGCAAACAGGAAATCACAAATCATATCATGTTGTCATTTTGTCTGTGTCAGAGTTGGAATAATATCCAAATGATCCATTCTTCTTGGCCTCAACCAAGTTGCTACGATTATTGAGGTGGGCCACCATGGCCAAGTTAAACCACTTCTTTTTTCCAGGAAATATTTTTTCCTTTACCCTTTATACATTCTCATATGCCATGTCAAACTTGTAATATTTTAGATGGATCTTTCTTGTCTCTCAAACTAGGTCAAGAATCTAAATCATCTACTTTTTTAGAACTGATACCTGAATGCATGGGGTGGAGAAAAAGAAAGAGAGTTCTCAAGATACTGCATTCACAGGGCCTAGAATGTATTTCACTCTAATAATTATGTACTGAATGCTTTTGGAGTATGGAGACATCAGCTGGACTTACTACCTGTTAAACAATTGTGTTAAATAGACTGACCACCTTTGAGGGTGGTGCTTCCTGAGAAGCCAGACTACTGATTAATTAGAATGTTGACTGGTGACTGGAAGAGGAGGCAGATAACCCAAAGGCTTGCTTCTCAGTGAAGACAATTTGCTGCCTCATATTGAGGATGCTTTCCCCATTTAGATGTAATGATTTGAATACCTCCTTTTTAAGTTCCTATTTCTTCTGCTCTTCAAAAATTTGGTTGCCTTAGATATATACGGGTAATTTAATGTGAAGTGGTCTTTTTGTTTTTTTGTTTTGTTTTGCTTTGTTTCCTTTGAACAAAGAAGATACAGCAGCCAGTGGAAAATGAATGTTAGAATTTAGAAGGCAAGTGGTAACTGAAAATACTAAAATAAAAATCCTTAGCCAAGAGAGGAAGAGTGATGATTTAATTACTCTTTGGGATGATTCCCCACAGAAAAGATCTAGATGAAGTAGAGAAGATGGAAAATAGACCTGGAAAGGTACCGCACTGACCTTTATGCTGCATTAAGGGGTTTTTGCCTCAGTTTTTTAATTTTAGTAATGTGTATACATGTATTTAATGTAGCATTTGTCAAGAAGTGTGTAACAGAGGAATTATTGAAATGATCCAGAAGTCATTCTGTACAATTGTTTTGGGGATGAAATTCCTTTTCCTAAAATGATGATGGATAATAAATTCAGCCAATATTATGGGTTTATTCTTTATAAATAATGTATATTTATTCAATATCCCCTGATGAACAGTAGAATGCCCATAGACACACTCATTTACTATCCAGTAACATCTGTGTGTACTTACTAGAAAATGTCATGGCTTTTATCAACCTGTGTTAATCCTAAGAACATGTTGCATTAAGTGAGATGGTGCTATTGGTGTTTTTTCTCTTTTGAGGGCCTGCCACACAGCCCCAGATAAACCACACACAGGCTTACTCTTAATTATAAATGCACAGCCTTAACTTGGCTTGTTTCTTGCCAGCTTTTCTTCACTTAAAATTATCCCATCTACCTTTTGTCTCTGGGCTTTTTTCTTTCCTTACTTATGTGTATCTTACTTTCACTCTTACTTCCTGGCTGGCTGCACAGCTTGGAGTCTGGTGTTTGGAATCCTCTTCCTTATCTGGCTACTTCTCTTTTTCCTCCCAGATTCCTCTTTCTATATTTTCTCTCTGCTTGTCAGTCCTGCCTATTTCTCTCCTGCCTTGCTATTGGCCTTTCAGTTATTTATTAGACCATCAGGTGTTTTAGACAGGCACAGTAACACAGCTTCACAGAGTTAAACAAATGCAACAAAAACAAAAGTAACACACCTTAAAATAATATCCTAAAAGGTGTAGAGCACGGACTGAACTCTATTTAAGGAGTAGAGAGAAGTGGCCATTTACTAAGACTTTACAGTGCTTTGTAGGTCTGCTATTCAGTCCCCAGATGAGTGTGCTTGCTGGTAAGTGCTTATTTTATGTAGTTCCTTGACCTACATAGTCTTTTCAGCCTCTTCCTGATGGGATTAGAGGCAGTAATGGAGCACTGTGAAACAAACCTGAGTGTGATTGAATTTAAGAGGCTTAAACAAATGTAGATTGATGCAGAAACAGAGGTAGGGTCCTGTAGTTACAATGTCACTTTATAATTTGGCTACGGTGTAGAGGCCAGAGGAAATGAGTATTCCTGGGTTCACAAGGAAGAGAAATTCATCTGTTCTGTTCACTTGTGAGGCTTCATGTAACTCAGATTAGAACACTATTTTTTTAGGAAAAATACAAGAGACATGTAGGCAATTTTGGATTTTTTGCCATGATCACATTAATAGAAGTAATCACTAATATATCAAAAATATCATGTCAATGACTAAAACTAAATATGTTAAATAACATCTTTTACCAGTTTATATTCTTTATTATTTGTGTAATTTTTTTAAATTGTTAAAGTTTATGTACTATACACTCACAATTTAGATGTCCAAAAACTTCCATTACAAGAATTTTGCCTGTATTTGGATAGAAAGAAAGAAAGAGAAAAAAAAAGAAAGAAAGAAAAAGAGAGTAAGGAAGGAAGAAAAGGATTGGAGGAAATTGTTCAAACATACTGAAAGTCAGTATCTGTTTTGAATTTAAATTTTAGTAATTATCACAAAAATAAAGCTAATGATGAATTCCTAAGTTGTACTTCTCTTAAGTACTAAAAAGCTTTTTATTCTTTTTGGTTGGTACTGAATAGAACAACAGAGTTTCAGCCACACTTGATCACAAGTTCAGACATTAGAGGCTTTCAGCTAAAATGTATCCAAAGTGTTTGATTCAGAGACCTTTACTGCACAGCCAAGGCTCCTCATAGAGCACACACTGTCTCTATTCAAAGAACCAATCAGAACCAAGTATAACCATGGTAGTTACACCTTCACTCTATAGTTTGGCTACTATGAAGAAGCAATACCCTTTATCCTCAAATATTGATGATGTCTTAGTTTTTGTTTTGTGTTGCTGTGTTACCAGAGCAATCAAGGAATAAATGGTTTATTCTGGCTCCCAGCTCAGGGGTACAGTGCATCACAATGATGTCCAAGTAGCAAGAATTGAAAGCAGCTGGTCAGGTCACATGCACAGTCAGGAATGGAGAAGAAGGAATGCATGCTACCACTCAGTTGCCTTTCTCTATTTTCACAGTTCAGGGTACCAGACAGGAAATGCTGCCCTGGAAATGGCCGGGTTTCCCCACACCAACTAACATGAGCAAGATGGTCCCATAGGAACCCTCAGAGATCCATTTCCTAGGTAATTTTAGATCTACTAAACTGAAAATCAACACTGTCCATTATACGTAACATCCAAATTTGTGTTTTCTAATATTTTTCTACAATCTAATATAAAGCCATAAATTTAATCATGAAATTAATAAATGTGAGTACACTTTAAATAGCTTAAAATTCTGTATCAACCTATTCATCTTATCTATCATATATCTAACTTATCTTTCCTCTCTAATCTCAATTTTGCTATCTTTATCTGTTGTCACTTGCTGTTTTATAGCAGTCATGGAACAATGATTTCTTGCTCTCTAACATTACTAGGGCAACTATAAAATATTACCATGAACTATGAGTTTTATACATAATAACAATATATCCTCCAAGCTGCTTCACAGAGGCTCATCCAAGATTAAAGAGCCGGCAGATTCTGTGTCTGGTGGGTTCTTCGTTTCTCAGAGTCAATAATTCTCTCTTTATCCTAACGTGTCTGGGAGGTAAACAAGCTGTGCAGTATCTCTTTTATAAAGAGATTACAAATGCTGTTGGTGATGGCTTTACACTCATGAATGATCACCTACCAAAATCTCCCCTCCTGACCTGTTCAAAGTGAGAGCCTAGGATTTCAGCTCATATACTTTATGGAGACACAGAAGGCAGTCCAGAACACCTTACTCCTATATCGGGTAGTAACAGCACCTTCATCATCATCATTATTATTTGTTATTAATATTATTTTAGGTCAGATCTTATAAATTTTTTAATAGCAACAACAAAAAAAAGGCATTTTAAGGATGGCTCCCAAAGCAAGATCAGAATCTCATCACAGATAAACATCACCTTAACATTTACAAATACAAATGAGGGAGGTTTTTGAGAGATCGGGGATATCTTAATTTGCAAGAAATATCTATATAATGTGCATATACATTAAACATATAATGGAAGAACCAGACTAAAGCAACACATTCCCTAGCTGGTATGAAGTTTCCTCTGATTTCTTCACCTTTTATGCTGATGGTCACTGTTTCTTAGTCAACATTGTTCTTGAGAGTCCTTCTCTATCCTAATGAGAATTGTAGAAATACTTCTAAAATGAAATGTATTTTCACTGTATAGGAACATTTTTGTCTTTATACATTGATGTTCAGTGGTTATCAGTATCAAACAAATATCTTGACTACATATGCTTTCTTATTAGTATAAATTAGTTGTATAAATATAATTAGACTTACAAGTTTGCTTTGTGACATTTTCTTGCTTTATTTGCATGTTTTAACATCTGAAACTAGATGCATAGTTTATCAGTAGAAGCTACAGGACAGATTATAGAGAACACTCTGTATGTAGTTTCTCTTTGAGTGAAACACAGCAGTTAGCCCTTTTTTCCTGATGTGCCCTTGAGCTATTTGTTTTCCTTGGCATAAACTGGTAATTTTATTAAATAGCTTGAGAAAAAGATATCTTTCCTGCTGAGTAATTGCTCAAAAAATATGAAATTATTAATATCACCAATATATAACAGCATCGAGACTTAAGTAAAATGAGTTAATTTTACCATCAAAATTGGAATTAGCATTAATTTTGTTTTAATTGTCAACTTGAAAATACTGTGTCTATATGCCAATAGCATAGAAAATAGTGGCAGAAAGCACTGTGTGGACAGCTGGTGTCCTCACTATGAGAGCGGCCTCCCTCCTCACTCCTGGAGGACACTGTGGATTTGCAGTCTGCTCTGGAAATTTCCTTTTCATAGAATGAAATGCAAAGAATATGTAAGACCTCAAGAGAACTAGAAAATAGATCATGTGCAAACAGATGAAAACATTTCTCCAGCCAAGCAAATATTGATATGACTAAAGTCAGACCTACAGTTACTATGTGACCACAGTTTCAAAAAAAGGTCAAGTGGAAATTCTCAGCACAATCTGTAAGGCACAAATAAAAAGGGAAACTTGAAAATAAGGACAGAATGCACTGTTACACCATCAGTGTTAATTTAGGGGAGGAAATTATAGGTCATAGGCAAAAATATAATTTATACCTTGAAGTGTGTTATGATGCTTTAGTAATACAAAGTAAGTATTAGAACTAATTATTAGACATTTTCTATTAAATAATTCATTTGGAATATGGTATCTAAACCTAAGGAAAAGCTGATAGAATCCTAAAACAAATACTGTTGTCCAAAAGGTAATTAATTGATTAGTTAAATGCAGGTCTTATTTAATCTTCGTAAACCCAAATTGGAAAAATCTGAAAGGAACAGCATTACCAGCTATGTTTTCACATAAATTTCAGCATTTCAAAGTAGATTTTAGTAATTATCTGTGACTCTCAAAATGAGATGTTTATTTGGTTTGTTATATATTTTATAATCTTATCAAATCAATATGTAGTTTAAAAACCAATTAATTGCTAACAAAGGGTAAACTCTTTGGGGTTGCAAGCAAAAGCTATTTCACCACTGAAAATGCCAAGGAAGTATTTTCACTCTAACCCTGCCCTCAAAATAGTAGACAATGCTCTGAGCAGTCTGAAGATGAGTAGGAAAAGCAAAGGGCTTTGGGGCCCAAAAAGTTTGCATCTGTGAAAGTCCTCTTGGAAAGACTCTTAGCCAAGGCGTAGGGTTTGCATGTCTTCAAATATCTATGTATTTGGAGTTTAATCCTTAAATTCACATACTGATGGTATTTGGAGTCATATTTTTAGAGATCTTAGCTTCAAGATCTCTAATCAGTGGCTTAATCTGTTCTTAGATTAATGAATTCATGGGCTATTAGGGATGGTGTTGTTATTTAAATAAAATTTTTAAAAAGTTCTCTCTGACATGTCTTCCATGTTCTCCACATGAAACTTGGTACCATGTTATGCTGTCAGCAGGCTCATATGAATCGTATGGTATGTAGCATGCCACAAGGAAAGAAAATCACCCCTTCAAGGGATTTGTGTTCTGGTCCAATTCAGGAGCTCTGAGTGGCCTTTGCAAGCACCAGAAGCAGATAAAAAGCCAATTAGCCTCTGCTTTTCCCATGCAAGCAAGTTCAAATGCCATTTGTGTTGTGTTTGTATTTAGGGTAACGGTAGAATGTGGTTAGAAAATCGTAGCATTTTAAAAAGAACCTATGCATGTTTGCTTCTTCACTGTAACAAGATGATTAGAAAACAGGGATGGTAAGAAACTTGAAAATAATTCGGTATTTTCTCTTTTTTTGGTCAATTTTTGTTCTTAGCATTCTATTTATAAGACAGCGACTTGGACATACTAGATGTTCAATTAATGATGATGACTGTCTAAGAGGAAGAGACTTGTGAGAGCATCTGGGATTGATGGTTGCTGATTAATCATATTTAATTTTTAAAATTACATTAGCTGAAGTATGCTATTTTTAGAGCTGGGTTGAGAAGACATTTATCTCCCAAGTTGATAGACATAATCTTGTAAATTTTGTTTACAAAAAATGGGAACAGTATTTATAAGTATTCTGAATGTATGTTGCCCTTACTGTATGTAACCTAGTCATAAACATATCCAGGAATGCCTTTTCTCTTAAACATGGGTCTCTGATCTCCTGGGCCTAGACTGTATTAAAACATGGGCATAGATTGTAATATGTCAACAACCAATTACACCAAGGTAGCAACTCCCCTTTGAGGAGATTTTATAATCCTGCTCCCGACTCACTCTTCACTTGTTCTAAACCAGCTTCTCTATGCAAGAATTTCAGTTTTCTACCACAGAAGTAAACAATGCTCAAACACATCGTTTCTGACAGAGCACATATTCTCACCTCTCCAAACCCAAATTTCCCCTAGTAAATGAATTCTTTCAATGAGTGCCATGCTTCAACAATAATGAGCACTCTCAAGCTAGCCATTGGTACTCTGTCTGTCTCTCAAGTCTGAATCTTATAATAACATTTTGGTACACTTAGTCATTCTGAACATGTACTGTTTTTGGTCTGATAAGTGAATGATGTTGCAGAAATTAAATGCTACCACCAAGTTAGCCCATGCAAATGACACAAATGTACTCTCAGTGGACAAATGCATTCTCATGTAATCATACCAGTAGCAGAAAATGGATTCTGTCATAAAAAAATAAATTATCCCAGAGTCAAACCATGCTCACTGAGGTTAGAACTAAATTTTCTTTGCCTTGTTCTTTAGCTGGGAGACTTACAAGTACTTAAACAATACAGGCTGAAGGAATCATATTGTTCATTTATATTCTACAGGGAATTCAGAAGTATGAGACCATGGCAGCTGAGAGGCTCTTTGTATACAGTTCGTCATAGGAGCCCCCAACTCATCCTGTATTTCAGGATGGAGAAAGAGAGTGACAGAGGTCGAAATGATATACAGGTAGAGCTAGAAGTGATAACGAGAAAGGGATGTTAAGGATGGAGGTATTCACAGAGAGGGAGGGAACTGTGTAGGGGAGGACAGGCCCTGTGGTAGAGACTGAGGTTATAAGTGACTGAAGCCATGGAATCCAGGCAAGCTATTGTGAATTAGCTGATTGGACACTTTCACATCAGGATAAGACACTTGCAAATTACTCTATAGTAAACAGGAAATGGTTTGGTTCAGCAGAGGACTAACATATTAAAGCATAGCCTTTAGAACTGATCTGTATGGGTTCAAATCCTACCAATTATAATTTTGATATTTATATAACCATCTAAATTTGCGTTATAACTTAATTCCCAATGAAAAGTAGTAAAATGTCGAGGAAAATAGTAAGATGATTAGAAATGATAAGTTATGAGCTGTCTTGAATGGTTTTAGTAAATCTATAAAATGGTTAGAAAAAGTGCTCCTGTCCTCCTGCCCTCTGGGGATGGGAGGACACAGATAGCACATCCCCTGTGAAAGTGGCTGCAGTAGGTGTCATCCTGGAAGCAGAGCAATGCTGGCAACTTGACCTTGGACGTTTTACCCCCTTGTGAATTGTGACCTGTACCACAAGAGTATGGATCCCGAATGTTGAGGTGTAGAGAAGAGGTCCAGGGATGAGAAATACAAAAGACACACAGCTAGGACCAGGTAGTCACATACAAGCTGGTGTGTTATGGCAAGCAAGTTTATTAAATACTTCTTCACATATTTTTTTGGTAGGGGAAGGATGAACCAAAGCCAGCAGAGAGCTAAATTAGACCAGGTTGGCAAAGAGAACACAGGGCACCTCAGATATATCTGCCTTAGGACTTATAACAATAGCCCTCCCTGGGTGAAAGCTATGTTTCTAGGAATCAGAAGTTTAGCCCAGGCCCCAGCTCTAGCCTGGACCTTGCCAAGTCTGTCCCTACAAGAATATAGAATTGACATTCCCTTTAACCTCACATGGGAGCCTCTGAGAAAGTCTTTAGTTGGTATGGCTCCCAACAAAAATAATTCTCAATTGTTTATAAACTCCCAGTCTCTAGTTCTTTGTTATAGTAGCAGAAAGGTCACAAGATACTCCCTCTCTCTGTTGCCAGTGTGTATGACTTTACCCAAGTTATTTCTAATCCCTTTTTTCTTGCCAACAAATAAAATGGCAATAATGATAGAGATGGATTAATATGTTCATATTTAATTAGAATAGTGCCTAATGTAGCTGGGCAATAAATATTATCCACTCTGTTTCAACCATCCAGGCTAGAGCTGACACTGAGGTTTCTAAAAAGCAAAAAAATAAAACCTAAATAAAAGTTGCTGATAGGTAGTAAAGATCATTTTTATCTTTTTAAACAAGTATGTTAGAGATACTTGCTTTTCTAAGAAAAAGGCACAATTCCTCTGCCCCAGTTACTCAGTCTTTATATCAGTGGTTCTCAACCTTCCTATTGCTGCAGTCTTTCAATACAGTTTGTCATGTTGTAGGGACCTCAAACCATAAAATTATTTTCATTGCTACTTTAAAATTGTACTTTTCTACTGTTATGAACTATGATGTAAATATCTGTGTTTTCTAATAGTCTTAGGCAACTCCTGCAAAAGGGTCATTACTCCATCCCCCTTCAAAGGGATCGTGACCCACAGGTTGAGAAATACTGCATTCTATTCACACTTTTTTCCTTCTTTCTGCCTTGGTGTTCATGTTTGTGTTCATCATACCTTGCTTGCAACTCAATAACTGTAGCCATAAGTTCTTGAATTATCCCTGGAAAGGCCTGAAAAAGTAAGTATGAGTGTTTACCCTTAAGTATAGGTGTACTAATCTGAGTTGCTTTTCTATTTGGCCACTTTGTGCCTTCTTGTCTGGCCTGTAGGTGGCTGATGGTCAGTTCCTGGCCTACATGGCTCTGTTCTTGGCTGAAATGAAGATCCTCACATACATACCTTCTCTTCTTAGCCTCTGAAGAAAGATCCAGCCTACTGGCGTGTGCTTTCATTGTCTCTGTTTCTCTTCAGGCCTGGCACTTGGACCTATGGTCTTTTATTTTTTTTAAGATTTATTTATTTATTATGTATGCAGTATACAGAACAAGGTACCAGATGTCATCATAGATGGTTATGAGCCACCATGTTGTTGTTGGGAATTGAATTCAGGACTTCTGGAAGAACAGTCCGTACTCTTAACCTCTGAGCCATCTCTCCAGCCTGGAGCTGTGGTCTTGCACAGCAGCAGATCTATGAGGATGGTATTATTTTAAAATGGGCATTTCCTTGCATTTCCAGTAGGTGCCCCAGCCTACATTTCTGCAGATGAATGAGGATGTAAGTACTTCTTTGCTGATGGTTTTCATTAGCTCTGTGAGCCTTCCGCCTGTGGAGAACTGGGTTCTACAGAGAGAAAGGCTTTTGATGAATGCTGTAGAATTATATTAGGTAATCGGCACATCTTTTGTTATGTTGATTGTGTCCTGGTTTTTGTTTAAATTGGGCTAGAACTTAGAAGGTCTGAATGTCCTTCAGGTAGTTTTTTCCAACAGTTCAAAAAGCTAGATCAACCTTTTGTAGGTAAAACAGCTCAGCCTTAAGACCTGCAATGTGCTTCAGTGTCTTCTTTTTCCTGGGTCACACAGTGTCCTTAAAAGTGTCACTCCTTGTTTGATAAGTACAAAAGAAAGAGAAAAGGCTCTCAGTAGCATCGCAAAATGCTCTTACCTGGGACTTTCCTGCATCCTATTTCCAAACATCCTCAGCTTTCCCTGCTGTCTTATTCCCATATTCCTAACTTCCCATATGCCCATATTCCTAACTTCTTTACCTTGCCTAGTTTCCATTTCTTTAATGATACTTAGCTGTAACTATTCTGTCCTCAGCCTTTTGTGATATCTGTCCAGGTAATCCCGGAGTATGTTGTAACTTGATTGCTATCTTCACAATATATTTGTTCAAAAACAAAACAGTTTTCTCCTTCCTGGATGTGTGATGAGAAAGTGACTGTGTTCCCACTGACATTTTCTGAAGCTCACAGCATAAATGAGATAGCTTTGAAGCATGATATATTTGCCACAGACACTATTTTATGATAGGGAAATGGCTTTACAAAATCATGGGCATTTAGTTCTGTGTGAGGCACATTTGCATCGTCAAATGCTCATCTTTTAGCATTGGAGTTAGATACCAAAGGGACACCAAAAAGAAATTAAGCCTTCCTGTATTTTGTATAAACTGCCTTATTTCAGTTGTTTAAAAAAGTGTTATTTAATACGTGTGTGTCAACATTTATAACATCAACAGAAAGACTGTGGATTAAGTTAAGGGATGTAACACATTGCTTAGACTTCTATAAAAATGTTAATAAAATAGAAACATTAGGTGTCAGTGGTTTGAATGATGCTTGGAGTTGTAAGACTCTTTCATATCTCTTAAAATATTAATAAATGAAATCATACCTATATAAAGGATTGAATCTTTGGGTTGTGAAAACACTACTTGAATTTACATAATAGCTCAGAGTGTCCTCTTGCCTGCCTCACACAGAGGGACCCCCCCCACATACATTCATATATACACACATACACATACAAACACATACAACACAGATACAAACATGAGCGCTCACACAGACACACACAACATAAACAAACATACACATTATCACACACATACATGTACACGTACATATACATACATACACACAAACATACAGATTTAAAAACGCTGTAAGTTGTATTTTCCTGACGCCTGAAATAAAAAAGTCTATCCTAAAAGAGTGGCCTTTTGGGTTGAAGATTTTCTTACATAAATAACCCGAGGGACTTTGTACAGACAATTTCCCCATTGCCCATGTTTGCAAGCCTTTCACTAACATTTAGTGAATTTTCTTTGTGTGGTCAGAGTACTCAGAATTATACCTGAAAATCCATGTATGTCAGTATATCTCACATAACAGATCATGTAGGATTTTAGGGTGCCTTTTGTTAATTTTTGAAGTTAAATTATTAATTTTTGAGATTAAGTCATAAGTGAAGAAATACACTTTTTGTTTATTTATATTTTAATACAAAAACTAGTTTTTTTCATCTGAATAAATATATATGAAAAGACTACCCTTATTCCCACTTATATTATTTTAACTATAATGGCTTAAAATGCTCTTAAACAGCTCAATTAAACTCATTAAATATTTTAAACCGAAACTATACATCTAATTGTTCAGTACAGTATTTCATGTTAAAGCAGAAATCTAACAAACTTGTGATGTTTCAGGAACTCGGAAATGAACGGTCTTCTTGCTTCTTATGTGAATCTCACATACCTGTAGTGTTCCTCCACTGATCAATGTAAGAAAGTTGTATCGTGTTTACTTTGCTGTCTGACTAAGCTGCCCACATACCCAAGCAGATTTCTTCAGAGGGTTACCAGGTACCTTATTTGCTTCCAGAACTGGAACATGGCAATGGTCTTCTGGCAACTGTAAAGAGGAGGATAGAGGAAAGCCAAAGAAAAGACATATACAAGCTCCTGCCTATCCCTTCCCCCAATTTTGCTATTTGAGTCAAGCCATTAAAACTATGGTCTACACAGGGCTGAGCCTATATCATGAGTATCAGTCTGGAAGGTGTTGGAGAAAACCTACCTTAGATGTGATCAGTCAAAGAAGAGTTATTCAAGGTTTTTTGCTGTCTTAACAATTGTCAAGAATAAAGTAATATAGAAATGAGAATGTATTAAGTCCCAGATAGCAGGACCATTCTGTTTTATTTTTTGAAATTGAAATATAATTACAGAATTTTCAGTCTTCCTTTTTTCTCCTTCACAGCCTTACCGGCCATATACATCTCCTTGCTCTCTTTCAAATTCATGGTCTCTTATCTTTAATTGTTCTTATAAATTTATTCCAAAGGATATAAATACAATCTTTCAGTCCATGTAATATCTCTGTTATGTGAGTGATTTCATGACTTGTCATGGATGCCTAAACAAAACCCAAACTAGAATGATATCCATAGACATGTTAATGTGGAAGAAAGAAATCTCATGATGCCTCCTCCACCCTACACAAAAAGCTGTAGACAACTAAAAAATACTGAGAATAGAAGGAACAGGAAAGAGTCCTCCAGGTGGGTTGTCCTCAACCTACTAAGGGCACCGGGTTGTTTGATTTAATAAAAAGAGTAGATATCATGCAGAAGGTGAACAGAGGTGGATGATATTCGCGAGGGAGGAAATTAAATTTTCATGCTTTAATTGAGTCTCATATCTATACTTGTGAAGATAACTTGGTAATAGCAGGACCTCTGTTAAAGACACTAGGGAAAAGATGCTGAAAGACAAAGACTGGGTGTGGGGTCAATTCCATTTGCATTTAAAATTTGTCCTGAAGTTTGGCTCTCACCTTTCAGACAATGAATTAGAAGAACAAAAGACTTCATCTTTTTTAGGGCATATTCTACATGGTAAGCACAGACATGTGCATAGATATTTGATATTCTGATTTATTTAATGGGCATACTAAAAGGTGGGGATTGTTATTTATCATAATGTAATATTACATGTCAACTTGAAAACCATGTGTTCTGAATGAGGATGAACGAGTCATGTTAATGGAAATACATATTGAGCATTTGTTTTTAAAAACTCATTCAATACCTTCTGTATACACTTTATTTTATTTTTCAGAACTTTCTAAGGCTCAATACCTCAATCTGCTAAGGGCATGTGGTTGTTTGATTTAATAAAAAGCAGTGGATATCATGTAGAAGGAGAAAGGAGGTAGATTATATTCATGAAGGAGGAAATGAAATTTTTAAACTTGAATTGACTCTCAAATCTGTACTTGTGATAAGTTGATAAGATATTTTACATGTTGCACAATCAAATTTAATAAAAATATAAATGTAAGTATACTTTAATTGCAAAATTAAAAGTTAGAAAGACTTAGAAAATCAATTCATTTTGCTTGTGCCCTGATAAAAGACAAAGGTGTTGCAACGGAATTTATGTAAATGTAATGAGTTAAAGCATTTATCTTGCAAACTTGATGAACTGCAGGAGGTACCTTAGAGGGTGAAAATAATTGATTTCTCCTCGCTTCTTTCCTGTGTGAACTCAAACCATTGTTATAATTGTATTTGTTTATTACTTCAAAATGACTTATTTCAGTAAAGCACAGTCACTTCTTTTTTAATAATTTTTGTTTGCATTTAATGTCAGGGATAGATTCCCATCTTTAATAATGTTACTATTTTCCTCTCTCTCTCTAAGATGTGGAATCTTGTTACGGTGAGATGGTATGACAGCCACACTTCCTGCTGATCTGTCCCTCATATATTATCCACATTGAAGTCCTTGATCTGCTTCAATGACAATGGAACTGGCCTTGTCACTCCCTTTTTGACGGTCTTTTAATATCTCACCATTATACACTATAAAGTTTATACAAGGTGCATATAACTAGCTCCTGCTAACTAACCCAAATTTGTTGCATGCAAATCACCCTCACCTTGAACTTAGCTTTTCAGTCACACTAAATGCTCAGTGTCCTTGTAATGCCTTGTCTAAATTTAATGTTTGCACAACTGTTGTTCCCTTTACTTCAGCTAATATTTAATGTGCTTATAATGCTTGCAGCCCAGTTCACACAATTTTAATTATGGTGGATATCTGGATGTCCCTTCCACCATTAAACTAGTTTTGTTTAGTACCTACTATATATATGGTCATGCAATTTATGAGTATCTAGCGCATACAGTGATAACATACCCAAAGTGCACACTTGTTCACACACATGTACACCTCACACACATAACAGAATAATTATATTTTATAGAGGGAAAGGTAATTCATAAGTAAATAAGCAATTAACATACAATCCAAAAAATATTTTAGAAAATAAAGAAGTGAGACATTTGTTATTATAGGAGGCAGAGGGAGCCACAGAAAGTCTGCATGGGATGCTGACTGCTGTGGTTCACATTTAAAATGTCTCACAGGCCCATTTGCTAAAGGCTTTGATGACTAGCCTATCAGTTTTTTATCAGTGGCCTAGTGAAAGGAAGCTAGACCACTTGGAAAGTACCTTTAGCAGAGACATTGGTACCCAGTCTCTCCTTCTCTTCTGACTCCCAATCACAAAACATGTGCAATTCCATCTCTCATGAGCTCTGGGCCATCATACATTTCCTGATTGTGAGAGAAGAGATTGCAATAGAGTCTACCAGCCATAGCCTGAGAATTCTGAAACTGTGAGGCAAAATAAATCAATCCTTGATCCTGAACTGTTTATTTCGAACATTTGCTACAGTGACAGAAAGCTGATTAAAGCAGTGACATCCAATTGATTAGCAGAAAGAAAGTATTTGGACTGTCATCTGAATGCTTGTGTAGGGTCTGAAGAAACACTAAGGAAGACTCCAAACTTAAATAGTATGTAAGAGCAAAGAGAGTTTATTATACCAGCATGAATGTTGGGGTGTTCAATCACCTGTACCAGCATGCATGTGGGGGCATTCACCTATACAAAATGGTGACAGCCTTTAGAGAGACATGCAAACTCCTTTTAAGCACAGCTAAGGGAGAATTTCAGGGTCAATTACCTAATAGGGTAGTTCATTTCTAATTGGCTAATGTTTAGTCTTATTTTGGGGGGCAAGCTTGGATGTGACTCTGAAGGGGGCTGGTGAGTGTGTCCTTGAGATGCTATGAGACTAACTTAGACACTCAGTGTTAGTTTTTTCTCTTTGAATGTTAAAGGCCTTGTAGATAAGTGGCCCTTTGTCAGAAAAGCATCTATTTGTCCTTCTAAGAGAACCAGAACTCACATTCAGTTGTGAAGGTGGGAGAGTTTAACCCCTTTAGCTTGGAATAAAAGATTGTCATGTACAAATAAGAACAGAACAAAGGAACCTGTATAGAATATGCAAAGGTAATGGTTAGAAAACTTGCTAGAAAGTGAAAAGAAGCAGTCCAAGCAAAGAGACTGAAGGCTCATAAATGGAGTGGAGGAGGCAGGCCAATGGCTGGATTCCATGGCAACAGAATCAGACATGACTGACTTTTGTCACTGTTTATTTTATATGAACTTGCATGAATTATGATTAAGTACTTGATCAAACCCTACCCCAAATGTTATAAATGTGTTTGTATTTTAAGACAAGATCAACATTTATAATAATATAAAGACAACATTTTATATATGAGTGGTTTTCATCCAATCATTAGCTCCTAAGAAGAAGAATTAAAGTTTCTAGAAATGGAAGGAATTTTTAACTTCAGAGCAGATTACAATGTTGAAAATAACAGAAGTCAGAGAGTAGGTTCAGTCTGGAGGTAAAGTTTGCAATGTTGAGTTTGAAATACTCATGTGGACAGATGGTATAAGTAATCTGCCAGGACTAGGGAACAGTCTCATCTGGACATCATGAGGTCAGGCTCGCTCTAGATAAAGGACCATATTTATTATTTGAAAGTTTTTTATATTTGAAAATTTAAAATGCTAGATATATGAGGTTACAAACACATACTCAGGATACCAAATTTAGTAAAGGCCATGTGCATGAAAAGAACTTTTTGGAGAAAATAAACTGCAGTCATTAGAGCAAGAAAGGTTAAAAAACACAAGGACATTGGAAAAGGAATTAATGATAAATGGGCTCTTACAGACTTCGAATTAGTGGAAGCTCAATCTATCTTTTTCCACTAGTTGTTGCTGATTTGCTTTTGTGTGTTTGTCTCAACTAAAGATTCTATTTTAGGTTATTATTTAGTTTCATGAAGCAAGGCCTACAGCTCATGCCTGTAATGCCAAAAAGCACACCGCAAACTCTTAGCTAGCCTGGGCAGCAATGAATAATTCTTTTCTCCAAGCGTAATAGCTATTAACATTTTTATCAAAGCAGTTGTAACTATTTCTGAGAAAGCCTCAGGTCTGATCATTAGACCCTTAACTAAGATCTCAACCAAGCATTCTTTTACCTCCAGCTGCATATACTTTTCCCCAAGGTGCATGAGGTCTCAAGAAGATATATATATATATGTATATATGTATATATATGTGGGGGTGGTGGGAGGGTTGGGAAGGAGATAGGGAGCAAGGGGATGAGAATTAACTGAAGGGCATTCTTTATGCAGCTGTGAGAAAGCCATCATCCATGCTCCATCAAGACTAGCTAATGATGTAGCTGCTTTGGGTGCCCACAATCCTGTAAGCAACTCTTTACCTGAGCTCTATAGGTAAGAACAGTAAGGTCATTGGTTTGTCACAGAGGACATTGGTTGAATTGCATCCTTGATCCACTATGGGTGTGCTATCTGAACAAATATTTGTTCTGATTGTTCCAGGAAAAGTTCTTGAGACAGTGATATAGTGAGTTTCAGACCAGTTTGAACTTCAATGTGAGACCTTGTCTCAAAAGCAGAACTTCATTGACTATTATAGTCTTTGTATGATATTTTCTGTGATTTTGTTTGTGTTTCTGTCCTACACTGATATGGATGGCTAATGGTTGTTGGTTGCACTCATCTTTTTCTAACCATATGATTAAATTTAAAAAAAGTTAATAGATTGATTGAATAAATATAGTGAGCAATAATAATGCAGATAATAAGGAGTTTCAACAAATTTCTTACCTTTATAGTTTTGCCCCATACTTAAAATATCATAAAAACTCACCAAATACATTAGCAGTATAATATGAACCTACATTAGAATTAGGGAAAGTTAATTAAAAATTACTCAAAAAAATAAGATATATTAATGTAATTTTTTTAAGTTAATGCTCTTGATTTTCTGTGCATAGAAAGAGAAAGATTTGCAAGACCATATTAGATTATAAACAATACAGAAAAAAGAAATTAGCAAACTCAAGTTGAAAATTCATTATGAGAAACTAGCTAGCGAGTACACACCTTCTGCTCTACACTTTCATTGGATTTTGAGGACTTTAGTTAAATAAAACTGTGGAGATTCTGGTGTAGATAGCATAAAACACATTGGAAGTTGCTTTATAGTATATTAAAATTGAAAGCAGACAAACTTACCACAGGTTAACTGTCTTCTAACTGTGACTGCTTCTTCTGACTATATCCTTGTATTTGTTCTTAAGAATCTGCCAAAATTTCACTTTTATTTTCAACTTTAAAATAAAGAACACCCATTATACAAACCCACTTGGTTTTATTGTCATACAGTAACTTTTCCACTTGAATTTGAGCCTCAGGAAACACAAAACATTGAATACAATTGAGAACTATAACTGATGAGCTCACCACTAGCAGCTGTGTTTCTGTGATTGCTCATACATAATGTTTTACTTTGGTCCTTTGAACAAAAAATAGTGATTGGATACCAATATTGGAGAGAGTAAGGCACACCAGAAAAAAACTGAACAATGAAAATTTTTACTGGATAGATGGGGGGGATTTCTAAGAAGAAGTGATTTGATTATGCAGGACATTGCCCTTAGAAATGAGGCTCAATCATTTTTTTTTCTTTCAGGACTTGAAGTATTTATAAATGTCCAGAAAATTTCCATAGCTGGTATAAGTAATTCATTTGCATCCTTTATTTATAGCCCATAGCCATATTGTAATTACCAAAACCTAGAAATGAATATTATTTCCCTTGGTTATAGCTGTGAAGGTATGTGCTATAACCCAATAATGTGGTTTTTTTTTTTTTGTTTTTTGTTTTTTTTTTTGTTTTTTTCTCACAGATTATTCCCACTTTGGTCCTGGTTCAGATTCTTCCAATAATATATTTTGTTCCAACATCCCACCTGGTATTTTAATTTCAATTTAATTGCCATTTGTCCTCAATGTCTTTTAGTATGTGAGACTTTTGTCTTGTGTGTCTCATGGCACTGTTTCCATAACATAAGATTTTGATACCCCTTAATATTATCAATCAGTTGTTTTGTGTTCTTTAATTTGTGATTAACTGGAGTTTAGTTACGACTAAGTTGTATCGTAAGTTTCTGATTAAGAAGTTCACAAAAATAATGCTTTGCATCCCATCATGAATTCTCTTCAATGTGTTCCATTCAGGATACGTGATGCTCTTATGCTTTGTCACCAATGAGGTTGGCCTGGATCAATTGCTTAAGTAGCTTATGCTGGCTTCCTACTGTTAATGTGAATCCAGTCCCTTGGCAATTAACATATGGTGTTAGGAGTAACTTAAGAGAATATGTCACTCCACTTTTTCTGGAAGCATTCATCTACTGAATTCAGCATCTCTCTGTTGATTTTATCTGCAACAAGTTTTTCTGTGGAGAAGGCTAATGGTGATTTGGTGTTTTCTTCTTATTAATCAGAATCTTGTACAGCAGAGCTCACATTCTTCCCCCTCATTTACTTTTGTAATAATTTATACATTAAAGTATGAGTTAATCGATATTTACTATTCATGGACTACAACCTAGTACTATTTTTCCCTTTCAAATAACTCTATCTCTTGCCATTAGGAAATCTTCCATAAGTGCCTGTAATTTTTGACAAGTCACATTTTATTGCATTGTGCCTGATACAATATAATGGTCAAGTTTAGATTGTATTTTCATTGCTTCAGTCCTGCAATCAATTATTTCTCCAAGAATCCTTCCTGTTCTTTATTGGAGAATAGTGTTTAAAGTCCAGTATCTGGCTGCTATCTGTGCTTAGTGCTACTGGCATATCATTGCATTGATCCCACTTTCATGAGTATATTGACCTTGGTAGATTCAGAGTACAGGTCAGTCAGGCCATAAGAGTCCGTCTAAATCTCTAACCACATAACCCATTCCAGAGAGGCCTAGATTCCTTAGATCTCCAAGGGAGTTTATAGGTTCAGGTCATCAGAGTTAAGACATCAAAAGTGATTAAGGTAGAAAAGGTATTGTGGAATATTAGTTTAACTATGTAAAGTTGTGTTACATTTGTTTATGTTGCAGAATATTACTTTAACAATGTAAAGGTGTATTGCATTTGTTTATGCTGCATTTGTTTAACTGTGTAAAGATGTGTTACATTTGCTTCACCTGGCCTGCTAAAGTATCTGATTGGTCTAATAAAAAGCTGAATGGCCAATAGTTAGGCAGTAAAGGGATAAATGTGGCTGGCTGGTAGAGAGAATAATTGGTAGGAGAAATCTAGACTCAGTAGAAAAGAACAAGGAGAAAAAAGAAAGAAGAGATCCCCAAGGCCAGTCAGCTGGGCAGCCTCCTGAAAACCAGACACAGAGTAGGAAACACAGAATAAAAGAACTGTAAAAGGTACTGTGTCAAAGTGTAGATGAAGAAAAACAGATTAGTTGAAGTTACAAGAGCTAGTGGGAGAAGCATAAGATAAGGCTGAGCATTCAGAATGAATAAGTCTCCATGTAGTGATTTGGGAGCTAGTTGATGGTTCAAAAACCAGCCTGCTACAAAAAGTCTACCTCAGTTGGATGTGATCCACTCTTTCACTTCCAATATCTTGGAGTCTCACATTCCAGTTTTAGGGTGCAGGACCCTTGCCATTAAGGTTTGAGGAGGGCCAGGCTGGCTGCAATCCAATATGTGGACTGCTCACTAGCAAAGTAGATTCAACCTCCCCCCACTTCTGAAAGTGTCAGTCAGCCTGGGTTCAGAGCCCCCACCATGCTGCTGTCTACCCACCTGCCTACAAAGTTGATAATGAATATATCTATATCTTAAAATTAAAATTATTCTCAGGGTTTCCTTTGAATCTGAAAATTGAAACCTTTTCAATTTTTAATTTCTTATGCTTATATTCTCTGTCTTACATGATAGTTCTTGCTGCAAATTTTATTAGGTATTTTTCTTTCTTTCTAGTACTCTAGAATACTTGATATATTCCTGAGATTGTATGGTCTTTGGCACTTAGTAGAATGTTGTCATGAAAACGTCTACATCCGTTACCCTCTGTCTTTCTAATTTTTTGGAACAAGTTTCATGAGACAATTGTGACTGGCCCGAAACTCTCTATGTGGATCAAACTGGTTCTAAACTCATAGAAATCCACCTGCCTCTTCCCACTGAGTGCTGGAATTGAGGGCAGGCTTTACCACACCCAGCCCTTGGTGTTATTAAAAAGCATAACAAAACAAATAAAAATATTTTCCAGCTGGGACTGACTGGATATTCTTGTATCCTTCTATTCAGAACATAGAGGCACAAGTTTCAGCTCAGCTACAGCTGCATAGCAAGACCTTGTCCCAACACAGAAGTTTAAAAAAGAATCTTTTCTTTATCTTTTAAAGAAATTTGTCATGCATAGTGCTGGGAATTGTTTCAGTAAACTAAATCAAAATAGTCTTTATGTAATAGATGAATGTGATGGCTCAATTGTGTTTTCTCAAATAAGTGTGTTAAAGTTCTACCACCATCCACCCCCAAATAGTAGTTGGAGCATGATGATATGTAAGAGAAAAGTCACCTTTGCAGGGTTAAGTGAGCAGAAGGCCAGTAGTGTAGGTATTCAACCAATCTGACTGATGTTCTTAGAATGGGGCATCTGAACACACAGTGAGCCACAGGTGTGGTGTGGTGTGGTGGTGTGTGTGCGTGTCCATGTATATGCATGCATAGAAGAAAGCCAGTGAGGCTGCAGGGAGAGGAAAATAGACCTATGAACCACACAGAGAAGTCTCAGGAAACACTGCTGATGCCTTAGCTTTATATTTCTAGCCTACAGATGGTTAAGTCATAATTTGCAGCACATCACTGTTGGCTGCTGTAGCCAAAACAGTAAACCTGGCAGGCTCCCTGTGTCCATACTAATGTTTTTTGTGTGGGGTGACTTTATTTCTTTCTTTATGTTGCTTTCTTCTCCCTAACTACCTGTCTGCCTGTTCCAAGGAACCATTATGATTCTTTCATATGATTTTTTTTTCTCTTCCTGGACATGTTTCTACAATTGACCCTGTTGCAGTTACTCTATCTAAGGACTTGGCTATTAACCACATTGTACATAAGCAGAAACATAGAATTCAAGCATTGAGGACACTTTCTTAAAAGACATTTGGAAAGTAGGATGTAAGAGACCTCAGTCCAGGGGAATGGAAAACTACATATACCAACCTGCCATCCTGCATGCTTGTGTAAAAAGACAAGCATAGTACAATCAATGCCTGGGTGTAGCCGTCAACCCAGCAGAAGGAAGTGTTATAATAGGAATAGAGAATATCATTGATTTAGTAATAAATGGCTCTTGCACATTGCTGCAACTGGAAAACATGTTACCATCAGGAACCAGTGAACAGAAGGTAGGTGTCAGTCCAGTTGCTACTGAGGTACCTGAGGACTGCCAGCATAGCACGTTCTTCTGGGATTTGCCACTCTGCCTGTTCCTCTTTTTTACTTCCTATCAATGCCAATGCTTTGTTCCCAGAGACAATCTACCCCTTGACAATGGCAACAATAGCTCTGTAGGTTAAGTCTAAGGTAAAAGAGCAAGATTACAAAACACATAAGTGACTTGTTTTAACCCGCCTGGATTGTGTGAATATCTATTAGACAAGGAACAAAATGACATCAAATACTAATGACAACAATGTGGGATTTTCTATAGATTTATTTCTACCCCAGGGAAAGTAGAACAAATATCTCAGGGGAAAAATAACCAAATCATTAAGAATTTTAAGATCTATAGATTTTCTTCTTTCTATAAAAGTATAACCATTTTCCAGTCTTAAATTGTCTCCTTCCAAATTGCTTGTTTACTTTATCTACTGCTTACTGAGAAATAATGCATTTCTGGATATGTAGCTCTTTCATACACTGAGATAATACATTGCAATATTGAACCCAAACTCCCTTGTGTGGGATCATCCCCCCTAGAGAGTCAGAGGATGCACATTACCTGGAGAATTAGGCTGTTGTGGCGGAAATGCAAAGAGAAAAAGACAAGACTCATTTTTGCCTTCCAAATTGGCTCTGCAAGCCTACAGCAGAAACAATGGCCAGTGCCAGGAGACTGGTGAATGTTGTTAGACTCTGTGCCAGGGAAAAGCATTGGAGCCAAGCCAAGCCTGCAGACCATCCACACCATTTGAGCAAGCTCATTGTGTTTCTCAGGCTAGGAAGCCTCATTAGTAGTTCTTGTTAATGCCAGTTAATTTCCCTATTAAAACCTGCCTGCACTTGCCCAGGTAAGACCCACATGTGCTTGGAGTCCATGCTGACACCTATTTAACTGCTCTTCTGCTGAGCCTTTCACCAGTTTTTTACCCTCCCTGCTCACTCCCATTTTCCTTCAGTCTGTAAAGGAAACGGCTTAAGACAGAAAGCAGAGTGCAAGGAAACTGAAAGAGTTAATTTTAAAAAGAAATTTAAGTGAACCCAGGATTATATTATTTTTAATTTGTTTAGTGTGTGTGTGAGAGTGTGTGTGTCATTTTTGAGTGTGTATGTGTGGGTATGTACGAGTATTATATACACATGTTTCTACCGGAGTATGCAGATAGTGCTTCCAACCTTGGAGCCATCTCTCTAGCCCTGCGATTTTTGAAGACTGGGTCTCTCACTGAACATGAGACTCACAGATGAGGCTGGCTTGACAATGAGTTTCAGAAATCTGCTTGCCTCCTCATTTTGAGGGATACAGACACATACCAGGCAACCTGGCTTTTGCTTGAGTGTCACAGATTAGAACTCAGATTCTTCTGTGTTCCTGGTGAGTACTTTAACCAACCAAGTCATATCCCAGCCTTGTTATCACATTTAATGTATTCACCTTAGTGGCTGTTCACATTCACTGTATATCAGAATAGAAAACAAAACCTTTCTAATGAACTTCAGAACGATCACTCAAAGTGTTGCTCCACTGTGTGTGTGTGTGTGTGTGTGTGTGTGTGTTTGTGTGTATACAGATATACATAGCTTAAGAGAGTCTAACAGTGACAAAACCCTCAACTTTGATATTGGAGGGACTTTTAATACATTCGGGGGAAAGGACCTTGCAAACAATGAACCTCTGCTTTTTTTTTTTTTTTTTTGAGTGCATATGCACAATGGGAAAAAGATGTTAAAAAGTGTAAATTGTCATAAAGTTCTGTCAATGAATCGAAAAGCACCAGTCATCATCTCTAGTGAATTTACTTGAATGAATTCTATACATTCACAATCTTTCAACTCAGACTAGAAGCCATAATCTTTGTTTTTTTATATGTATTTTATTTTATTATGAATAAAGTCACATTTTCTATCCATGTATATCCTTGTTCAAGGTCCCTTGCCCCTCCTGCCCCCTCCAGTCACTCTCTCTTCTCCACATCTCCCCATCTCCTCCCCAGCATGGGCAAGAGGTCCCAAGGTCTCAACATTGCTCAGTTCAGCATCCACTCCAGGAAGATCTGCTTTCCTCATCCCAACATCAAGACTGAGTCGGGTGTTCCTCTAGAGGGAGTGGCATCCAAGGTGGCAATCCAAGGTGTCCCAGATCCCAAGCTGTTAAGTGGTTGTGGTTTGCAGCTTGGACATACATTCCTTTTTCGTTTAGAGTCCACTAATGAGTGAGTACATCCCCTGCTTATCTTTCTGGGTTTGAGATATCTCACTCAGGAGAATATTCTCCAAATCCATCCATTTGCCTACAAATTTTAGGATATCATTTTTTCTTACTGCTGAGTAGTATTCCATTGTGTAGATGTACCACAGTTTGTTAGTCCATTCTTCAGTTGAGGGTCATCTAGGTTATTTCCAGGTTCTTGCTGTTATGAATAATGCTGCTATGAACATAGTTGAGCTAATGCCTTTGGAGTGCGACTGTGCATCTTTAGGGTATACACCCAGAAGTGGTATTGCTGAAACCTTGGGGAGATTTATTCCCAGTTTTCTGAGGAACCATCATGCTGCATTCCAGAGTGGCTGAACAAGCTTACACTCCCACCAACAATGGAGGAGTGTTCCCCTTGCTCCACAACCACTCCATCATAGGCTGTCATCTGTATTTTTAATCTTAGCCATTCTGACAGGTGTAAGTTGGTATCTCAAAGTTGTTTTGATTTGTATTTCTCTGATGGCTAAAGAAGTTGAATACTTTCCATGTGCCTTTTAGCCATTCGTAATTCTTCTACTGAGAATTCCCTTTTTATTTCTGCACCCCAAGGCACAATCTTTATACTAGTCTTTAGAGCTATAAACTGCCTGACTAAACTACTCTACAGGTGCTTCTTCATATTTCCAGGTCTGATCCCATATGTTCCTCTGTGTCCCCTTTCTTCACTCCAGCCATATTTTCTCAGAATCCATCAAAATTCTGACTATATTAGTCTCACAATGTGAATTCTTTTAGTTTGAATCTGTATGTAGATGTATGTTTTTGCCTCTGCTATAGTCAAGGTCTCCTTATGTGAGTTAAGGATATGTGTCTAGGTCATTTGTATTGTGCTATAGAATGTACCTACCAGCACGTCAGTGTTAAAATTCTCAAGACTCTGAAGCTCATATGTCATGAATAAGGAAAAGGATTTGACACACATGTCTGTATAGCTTGTTCTTTTACTATCAGTTTCACTCAACAGCAGTGTTCAAACATACCCAGTTTCTCGTCATTGGAACTGATATTATAGACAAAAGATATTTATAAGTTGTAACTAAGTTTAAGATTCTGAGACAAGGAAATTTCACACATTTTCCATGTGGGTCTGAAGTATAACTTCATTGGAAGACAGAGGAAGATTTAATGCAGAAGGTAGAACCACTTTTCTGTTTCTAATTCTCTTTTTAGCACTCTTTAGTCACACCAGGTGCTGACTTTTGCTCATTTCTGTCTCAGTAAAAGAGAGTTTGTTGAGTGAGGGAGGCTATGTCTTCTTCCTCAGTGGAATGGAGAACATGGAATTCAGTAACAAATTGAACAATTAGATTCTTTAACATGGAAAGTATGAAAAAGGGTGTGTTGTTGATATGAACTCAGGAGCATGGGAGTTTTGAATATTGTAAACTAAACAGGCTTGCCTAGAAGAGAAAGCAAGCTGCATGGTGTGGTGAGTTGTGGTGGTGTGTGGATAGATGTCAACAGCTCTGAACTGAAAATTTCTGCTGCCCCTTCAATATATTTTGTTGGAATTCCTGGAAGGAATAAGGGGCCAAGGTCAGGGAAATTAAGATAAATCCTTTGGGGCCAGAAGCCTAGAAGAAAAAAGCCAAATGTTGATGTTTTCACTGTTTTCTTTCCATGAGATTCTAACAATATAGACACATAATTTCCTGCATGGAGGGCCAAGCATACAAGTTTAAATTGTGGAGCAACAGAAGGAGGAAAAAATACATTACTTTAAGAGCTGGCACAGAATTCCTCCTAGGGAGAGAAGAGTCAAGTTTGGTCATAAATATAAGAATGAGGCCCTTTGGGCATGAACAGATGGTTTATGATCAAACAAAGGACTAGCTAACACTGTGTAGCAGAAATGATCTAAAGTCTTGGGTGGGAGCTACCAGCACACAAGCTCAGTCTATTGAGAAAGGCAGGGAACAGCATGCTACACAGCAAGAATTCCAGTTGATTTAAAAAGAAAATCTAGAGAAGTTTTAAAATCAGAGGTACTGAGGTGACAATATAAGGTTTTTTTTCTCCCACTTAAGAGTATGTCTTAAGAATAATATTCATGCAGGATGCTAACAGAGTTAATGAAATAGTCTGAGGTCAAATAAATTTAGAAAACACAAGATTTAAACAAAGTGATTACTCCTGCAATGTATCACAGTGGCAAATATGAATTGCAATATGATTAAAAGTAGGAAAACCCCAGGAACTGTGCACATAGTTAAATATACTCTCCAGCTCTGGCCTGCAAATGATTAAGTAAAATCTGAAACATGTATAGCCTTGGAATGGAGAAATTATGGAGGCTAAGAACCCTGAGTACGAGTCTGGAGGACAACAGAAGAAGAAGAAGGGGTGGGACATGGCATGGGGTAAAAAAGCTAGAGAAGTGTAAATAATGTGCCTGCCACATCCTGACTCAGATAGTGATACAGTACTGAACACATTCAAGCCAAGTCCATGCAAGTATTGTGTAACCACCACAGCCAGCTGGAGAAACTGAGAATGTCAAAGAAACAGATGTTTGGATTACAAGCTTAACTGGACATATTCCTATCTTATTTTTCAGGCTTTAAAGAAAAAAAAAAAAAAAAGCCTTTACTGAAAGGCATGAGCAGGGTGATAAAATGCCGATGAAATCTTTTGTTGATTACTCTGGTCCTCATTTGCCCTTTAGACCTTTTTGCTTAAAAACTCAGTCTGACACTTTTATTCTGGAATATTTCCTTTTCCCATCCTTTCTGAAGCTGTGAGGACACGCGATTATTTTTCTCTTCACGCTACTGGTGTGCTCCCCGACACCTATTTTAGTCAGTCAGAAACGTTCTTTCAAAACATCGGAGGTGGAGATGCATCGCGTGGGTCCCCATTGCAGCTTCAATTAGACTTGGGCTTGGGAACCAAACCAGTGCAGACAGTACCGTTAATCAGAGTAGGGCATTTGCCTGGGAGCAGTGCAGGGAGCAGTAATAAAATTAAATAGGTGCCTGTGTGTAGTTATACAGGGGGAAAAAAAAGGTTTTTTTCCTTGCCGGATGACAGATAAATGGAAAAACACATTAGGTTTGAGAGCCTGTCTTAGGAAAGTGCTGTCCCAGTGGCCATCTCAGTGCTCTGCGGTTTGCCAGTGTCTCCCTTGCATCCTAGTGGCTCTTCTGTGGCTGCCAGAGACTGTCCGCAGAGGCCATAAGACAAGCTGAAACCCAGCGCCTCTTCTTTGTTTCAAATTGCAGATTAGTAGGTATTGCATCTCCTGGGATGTGGAATGAATGATCTTAGTTCCTTGAATGTTCTATCAGTTCATTCATTTGACCAACAAATTCCAGGTACGAGCATGCTATATCACAATACAAATGATCTAGACACATACCCTCACATAAAAGGGACCTTCAATATAGCAGGGACAAAAACATATATCTACATGCAAATCCAAACTAAGAAAATTAGTGTTGTGAGACTATCATAGTCAGAATTGTTTTTATGACTGCCTCATTTCCTGTCATTGTTCTTCAGGGGCTGTGATAGAAGAGACAATGACAAAGAGGACTGATCCTCTTGTTTTCAAATCTTCACCTTATACCCATTAACCCCCTGAAATCTATTGCTCACTGCTCACTTTTACCTACCCATAAAAGAGGCCTTTAAAAACATCACCAAATACATCCAAAGGAGAAAATGCTTAATAGATATTTCAGTCCTGATAGCAAGATGTCCATGCCGTCTCCCTTTATTTCTGCCACTGTGTTCTGTTCAATAGTTATGGAAACTGCCATACTGCATTCCAGAGTGGCTGAACAAGCTTACACTCCCACCAACAATGGAGAAGTGTTCCCCTTGCTCTGCATCCTCTGCAGCATAGGCTGTCACCTGTGTCTTTTATCTTAGCCATTCTGACAGGTGTCAGGTGGTATCTCAAAGTTGTTTTGCTTTGCATTTCTCTGGTGGCTAAAGATGTTGAGCACTTTTTCAAGTGCCTTTCAGCCATTTGTAATTCTTCTAATGAGAATTCCCTTTTTAGTTCTGAACCCCAATTTTTGATTGGGTTAGTCAAGCTTTGGGGCTCTAGTTTCTTGAGTTCTCTGTATATTTTAGAGATCAGTCCTCTGTTACTTGTGGTGTTGCTGAAAATGTTTTCCCATTCTGTAGGCTGTCATTTTGTCCTATTGACAGTGTCCTCGCCTTTACGAAAGTTTCTCAGTTTCAGGAGGTCCCACTTACTGATTGTTGTTCTTAGTGTCTGTGCTACTGGTGTTACATTTAGGAAGTGGTCACTTGTGCCAATGTGTTGGAGGATATTTCCCACTTTTTTTTCCAGTTAAGTTCAGTGTGGCGGAGTTTATGCTGCGGTTTTTGATCCACTTGAATTTGAGTTTTGTGCAGGGTGATAGGCTTGGATCTCTTTGCATTTTTCTACACACTGCCATCCAGTTATGCCAGCACCATTTGTTGAAAATACTATCTTTTTTCCATTGAATATTTTGGCCTTCTTTGTCAAAGATCAGGTATTCATAGGTGTGTGGGTTAATGTCGGGGTCTTCAATTTGATTCCATCTATCCACAAGTCTGTTTTTATGCCAGTACCAGGCTGTTTTTATTACTGTAGCTCTATAGTATAACTTGAAGTCAGAGATAGTGATGCTTCCTGAAGTTCTTTTGTTGATCAAAATTGTTTTGGAAATCCTGGCTTTTCTGGTTTTCCAAATTAAATTGAGTATTTTAACAAGATCTCTTGAAGATCTTCCCCCTATAGCATATTCTGATTTCTAAACTTGAATTTACTGACTATTCACTATATATATTCCCATCTCCCTTAATCAGTACACATTTTTTTTTTTAATCTCAGAGTGTATTTTCATGGTGATATGCACTGGCTCAAGGCAAACAAAAAATAAAAATAATAATAAAAAGCAGCTGTTTTCCTTCTGTTGCTCAATGGCACCATTCTCCAAAGGTAATAATGTTCTTCATGGCATTTGGCTCTCAATGTTGATATAAGGCCCACTGTTTTTTTTTTTTTTTTTTAAATCAAAAATAGAACTACCATGTATCTACCTATATCACTGTTGGGTATAGACCCTAAAGAATCAACATGTAATATAAATGACATATTGATCATGACATTAGTGAGGTTTTGCAATCAGCATAATGCATGAATAAAGAGAATGTGTCACACACACACACACACACACACACACACATTCCCCTACACATTCCCCAGGAGGAGTATCATACAAATACTATTATTGCAACAATCAGGTTGCCTCAGACACAAACATCTGTGGGCATACCATATTTCAGGATCTTACTCTTACTTAGAAGTTGCAGAGTTATATTTTAGAACTCCCTCAAAAGTTGGACGTCACTGGGGTTATAAAAAAACTGAGTCTCTTCATGAAATACTACTGGAAAAATCAAAAATAAAGTGATAAGAAACTAATAAAAGAGAATTCCAAGGCACTACATCAAACATACATATTAAAGGTAAAATAAATTCCATTATTTCTTTTTTATCTTTAAACTTTTTATTATTGTATGTTCCTGGTATGGGAAGGGTATACCGTGGTACTTATGTAGATGCCAGAGGACAACTTTGGGGTCAGTTCTCTCCTGCCATCTATTCCTGGGTCCTGGGTAGCCAACTCAAGTCAGCACTCCAGTATGGCAAATGTTTTATCCACTGAATCATATCACTGACACATTTCTTTATAGGTGGACATATATTAAACCCAGATATAAAGGGCCTTGAGAAGTGAATCAGAGAGTAGGTTTTCAGTACAGCCTAATGTCTCGAGTTTCATCCTTGGTACCACATGATAGAAGAAGAGAATTGACCCCTGGAAGTTGTCCTTTGATGGCCTCACATATCCTGGAACACGCCTGCATGTACACGGACACACACACACACACACACACACACACACACACACACGCACCACTGGAAATACAGAAATATAATAAAAAATGCTATAAGTAGGCTTCATGAAAACAGAGTAAAAGATTTTTTTTGGCTAACAGCAATGGTATGAGATGCTATACCATCATATACATATAAACTATCTCTAAAACTTCAGAGGTAAACTAAGTGCTTATTTTCATGGATAGGAGTCTTTTGTCTCTGATATATTTGAATGATTCTCAGCAGTTGACCACCTGGATTTTGAGGAAGCCACTCAGACCAATTTCCCCTCAGAAGAAAGAATTTCATAAAAAAAAGATTATTATTTCTTTACAAAAAATACAATATGAGAATTTACATTTTTTTTTTGTCAATGGATGTACTCACATGTACTTACCCACACAGACACACAGCCAAAAACAATAAAACAAGCTGGGCCCTAAACTTAAGAGGAAGAGGCAGGTAGGTCTCTGAGTGTATTCCAGGACAGCTAGGGCTACACAGAGAAACCCTGTCTTGAAACAACAACAACAACAACAATAATATTAAAAATAAATATTTAGCATAAAGTTATACTTTAAAGCCAGAAAGAACTTAAAATTATTACATATAATGAAGATATTCTCCTTAATTTATAAATGGGCTTATAAATTATTTTACATATATTCTGTAAAGAAGAAACATGTGAAATAAAGATGTAAATATCATATTTAGTTCCTTGGCTCATACTTTGTTGTTCTTGCCATGAGACCCACATGGAAAAGAGTTATTGAGAGTTTTGTAGCCATATCTCTTGATCAACATTCTGGCTACATCAAATTGCTGAAGGAAATGATGTATGGGAACCCTTGAACTATTCATACAATTCTCTCTTCCTTGCCTCTGAAAGAATTATGTAAAAATCTGCAGGATCTGTGAGTATATCTCTTTTTACAACACTTATTCCCAGCACTAGACACACACACACACACAAATGCAAATTTACATGCTTCCAAAATTTAATATCCATAGAATGTAGTCAGGCAAGATCATAACATTTCTATTGAAATGAGTATTCCACAAAGGTTGAAGGTAAAAACATATAAATAGATGGATGGATAAAGCTGGATCTGGTCACTCATAGAAACACACAGTTGAAAGACCTCAGAGTTTTGACTATTTTTTATAGGCAAAAAGTGTCCTCTCAGGTTTCCCATCACTTAAGCTCATTAGAACTCTCGAATCTCTTAAACATTTAAAGTTAATAGGAAAGGATGCTGTCTGGGAGATACTGATTGGCACAAACTAAGTCCAACCTGTGAACACCACAGCTATTTATACCTATATTGCTCATGAACTCTGTTGAGAAGCTCATTTAGATCTTGCTAATTATTTTATGTTTCTACAAGAGAAATAGGAGGTTTTTCATGGGTGGAAACTGTTACTGATTTGACTTTATTGGTGTTGGGAAAAAGATGTTTATTGAGCTGATGAATCTTAAAAAGGGATTTGTTTTCTCTCCTCATTTTTATTTCACAGAATAAAAAAATCACCACTGAATTTATTTGTAAATGATTTGCAGGATTGGAGAACTAAAAGGTGTAAATAGTCTCTTAAAATAAAGGCTGACACCTCAGTTGATGATAGAAGAAGTGAAGAGAATGTACATACATTGATTGAACCCACTGCCATCCTGGGTTGTAGGTTTTAAAATGAGCTAAATTTTATTCATATTTTCACATTATGCTTCTACCATACTTTTTGATGGTATATATTAATACAGACTTTTAATACAATTAATATAGATCTTAAAGTTTCTCAATGTACTTTCAGAAAGTAACTGATGGCTGTCATGTCTGTGATCTATTGAGCATGTGGGAAAATATTGAATAAATGCATATGTGTGCATTTTTTCCCCAGGATTAGCTATTTTTGCCTTATAATATCAGTCAGTGCAAAAACCGTTTAAGAAAACATTGTTTTAGAGAGGTATGAAAGCATCTGTCAAGATATGTCAGTGCCTTGGGAAAAAGAACTATGAGGCATAAAAAGTACCATATGTTCTTTGAGAGGTTCCCAAATGAGGAGACCCATTCATTTCAGAAGGCCAGGCTGGAGGTAAACATAGCCACACTACTTAGAATAAAAGTACATGAGCTAAAATGACTTTGCAGAGATTATCTAATGAGATCTGGATTATTCTTCCTGGAGAATGATGGATAATAGAGAAATAACACCAAGCTACAAAAATCCAAAGAACAAGCAAACAAAAAATAGCTAGAGAGATGATATAGTATCTGTTTTGTTAGAACAGCTTATGGAGGTTTGAGGGCAAACATCACAGTCCACCACATAAAGTATATGACAGTGTCAGCTTTTAAAGAAAAGCCACAATGACAGTCTTTAGACAATTTGCTAAAGGGGAAGAAAATCTCCACAAACAATGAACCAAGCATAACTGTTTGTTGGTAGTCTTTACTTTCTTCCATGAGGGAAATTCTTAACTGGTCTGTGGTGCGAAGTACTTGGTATTTAACAGAAAACAATGTTATTAACAATATTCTGGAGGTAGCAGTAGCTCTACTGAAACTTTTGTTTCTGGTTCCTCATTGCCATTGTGGTTATCAGAGCTATTATTTATGAGCTCCATGCTCCCCACTGATCTGTGAAGTTCACAATGCAAATTTATATGCAATGACAATACATTAGCAGATTCAAATCTTAAGCAAAGCTCGTTTATAATATGCACAACGAGGATGCTAGTGTTAGGGAAAGGGATATTGAATCTGCAGAGAATTAATATGCCTGTTGCCTAATGTGGCACACACTTCGCTCCGGATGCTGGCAAACCCCATTCTAGCATTGAAATGGAGTGAATACCTTGGAGTAATTTCCATTTCATTTGTGAAAGAAGACTAAGAGAAAGAGACTGAAAAGAACCCCCTATCCTGTGGCTCACCTGAAAGCAGTGATTTCAGATAGTGTTTGAACCTGGTTGGTTTTGTTTGTCAACTCGACACAAGCTAGAGTCATTGGAGAATAAGAAGCTTCAGTTGAACAAATACATCCATGAGATTCATGGTAAGGTATTTTTTCAGTGAGTGATCAATGTGGGAGGGCCCAGGCATTGTGGGTGGGGCCATCCTGGCTGGTGGTCAGGATGAACTCAGGAGAAACAAGCCAGTAAGCAGCACCCCTCCATGGCCTGTGCATTAGCTCCTGCCTCCAGGATCCTTTCCTGTTTGAGTTCTGGTCCTGACTTCCTTCGGTGATGCACAGCAAAGTAGAAGTACAAACCAAATAAATTCTTTCCTCCCCAAATTGCTTTTTGTCTTGATGTTTCCTCACATCAATAGAAATGCTAACAGAGAGTGTACACTATAAAAACAATATTTAAAAATATCACTGTGATTTAATCAAATCTGGGAAGTTCATAAAGCAGCATATCAGACCATCCTAAGAGGAAAAGAAAGGGACAAGCACAGGGAATTGAGAGGTAGAGACTAAAAGGAGAAAGGATGAAAAAAAGACTGAGAAAAATAGAAAGAGGCAAGTCAGAGCAGAGACTAAATGTACCACAGAACAGGAAGCCTCTTCTCCATCACCCTCCACCTACGTACACACTTGTACAGAACGATGTGAGGATCTGTGAAGTCCTGAGAACCTGCCCACATTTTCTAACCATCTCTTCTGAGCTGTTTGTTCAAAATTGTTCCAAAATTCAAGGAAATCCTTTTCCTCATGCATACTTATAGTTGTCTGCAGATTCTTGCTTGTGGATTTTTATTTCCTGCTAATTAAATCTTCATTTATCTATAAAGTCTCCCAAATATAATTTGGAACTACAATCTTGAATTTTGTAGCTTTTACATTTTAATCAATCCAGTTTCTGGTGGATTACCTTTAAAGTGTGTGCAAAACTGATCATGATTGTGTACATCTACAATTAAGCCCTTTCCAGGAGAAGGCAGGAGAATCAGAAGTTCAAGGTCATCCTCAGTTACACAGAGTTTGTAGATATCCTGGGCTATATGAGACTTTTGTCTCAAAGCCAAAATAAAATAAAAAATCAAAATCAAATAAAAATTTTACATACCTCGGAATAATATATAATTCCTCCAAAGTATGACCACGTTTTCCTTCCCCTTTTTAAGAGAGTATTATATTGCAGAACTGGCTGGTCTGGTAGTTGCTATATAGACTAGGCTGGCCTTGAACTCATAGAGAACCACATGTCTCTACCTTCCAAGTGCTGAGATTAAAGGTGTCTATTACCACATTGGGCTAATTTTGTATTTTTAATATTTTTTGAAAAATGCAAAGCATTTTTGGATTAGTAATTATTATAGCCTCTGAGTGCTGATGGAGAACGTGTCACTGTGCTAAGAATTTTAAGATATATACATTCAATTAATCTTCCGAATAATTTTGTGAGAAATATTGTGGCAAAATTGCTGCTTATCCCATATGACCAAATACCTGCTACGTAGTAATGTGCAAGCTTATACCTCCCAATTTCATGTGACTGGAAATGGAAAATTAAATATTTAGGCTATTGGAAGGTCTTTCTCTTTTAGCATACTCCCATCTCTCTCCGTATGACTTTTCTGGGGCCTCTGCCAAAATACGTGACAAAATCCACCTGAAGCAGGAAGGGGACTCCTTGAGCTTATGATACGAAGGACGTAGGCCCTCATGAGAGGGAAGGTAGAGAGGCAGAAAGAGGCATACACTGATGTTTGAACAAGGGTCATCTTTTTTATTTTTTAATTCAGTTTGGAAGCCCAGTCCATAGGGTGGTATAGTCCATCTTTACAGTGTATCTTTCCAATAAAATCTTTCCAGAAACACCTTTACAGATATGTCTGGAGATTTGTCTCCTTGATTCCAAATGGAGTCACTGAACTTTCACTATCAGACGCTTCCTTTTTCTTGTCTCAAATATGTATAAAAAGCTGTTATGGAATATTAGTTTAAGATGTGTCACATTTGTTTATGCTGTGGAATATTTGTGTAATGCTGCAAAGATGCATTGCATTCTTTTATGTTGCATTTAACTCTGTGAAGCTGTTTTACTTTGCCTGCCTAAAACACCTGAATGGTCTCGTTAAGAGCTCAATAGACAATAGCTTAGGCAGGAGGCAGTTTAGGCAGGACAAGCAGACAGAGAGAATAAATAGAAGAAATCTAGGCTGGAGAGAGAAAAGGATGCCAGTCACCAGTCACCCAGCCATACAACCAGCCATGGAGTAAGAAGGGAAAAAAAGGTATAAAGAATAAAAATGGTAAAAACCTCAAGCCAAAAGGTAGGCAGGGTAATTTAGGTTAAGAAAAGCTGCAATAAACCAAATTAAGGGACAGCTTGCATAAGTAACAAATACCACTGTCACAAAGGAGAAACAAGATAGAATGATGTCAATATCGTGCTGCATATGTGTGTGCACAGAGGCACCTGTAGCCTAGATGTGCTAATCAGCACATACTACTTTTCCTGTTTTTTGTTTGTTTGTTTGTTTGTTTGGTTTTTTTGTTTGTTTGTTTGTTTGTTTTTCTGCTTTCTGGTCACAACCACTTCCAGAATTTCCCCTTTTCAAGCTGAGTGGACCAATGGTACCAGCTAAGGGAAACCAGATCTTTAAAGGTCAGGCAGAGTCAAAGTCTGCCTTTAACAGCTGAGACCTCAGTATAGTCAGACAATAGGGACTTGGTCTTTGGATTTGAAATATGTGTATTTCAGTTTTGAGGGAAAAGTTTGAAGTGGGCAGAATAACTAAAAGGATTTAGACAGCATACAGATGTTTTCACTGCACTTTTTTTTAATATATTGAATTATTAATAAAATTCCTTTTACATACCCTCCACTGTTCTCCTCCCTTCCCTTCTCCATCTCCCTACATCCACCTTCCATCCACTCCTCAAAGGGGGAAAGGCCTCTTGGGTAGTCAACACAGGCTAACAAATCAAGTTGAGGCAGGATCCATTCCCTTCTCCCTGTGTCATGGCTGAACCAGGCATCCCACCATAAGAAGTGGGCTCGAAAAAGCCAGTTCATGTAACCAGGATGTTTCCTGGTTACATAGCCAGGGGACCCACCAACAGCCTGATTAGGTTACCTGTCACCCAGCATTCAGAAGACCTAGTTTGGGCGCATACAGACTTTGTGGATGGCAGTCCAGAGTCAGTGAGCTCCCATTGACTCGGGTCAGCTGTCCCTGTGGACATCGCCATTGTGTTCTTGACCCTCCCCTTGCTCCTCTAGCTGCTCCTCCCTCTCTTCAGCTAACCTTCCGCTGTAGTCAGAATGGTCACTACCCTAATTGTCATCATAGAACCTACATCCTACACTTGATGGAAGTAGATGCAGACACTCACTCACTGCACTTCCAAAGTAACATTGCTTGCTTACCTTCTGTTCAGTGCTTCAGGCTCAGAATAACTTGGGAGAAACATCTACTATTTTCTTTCAAAATCTGTTGATACCTGCAGATTGAGAGGAATTATGTATGAAAGCCAAGGAGCAGAGCAGAAGTCTGCCTCTGTTTTTGCTGCTCAAATAGTGCCCTTCACAACCATGTTGGCCAATACAAATGTATAGTAAGTAGATTCCATGACCTCACAGAAAGACTCGGTTGTCTTAGTGCTCAAGGCAATTACCTATCATAGCCACAGTTAGACACAATGATATATTTTCTCCATTTTAAGTACCCAATAAATTAGTATAGTTATTATTATAATCATAACCTCACCTTTTTATTTTTAGTTTGACTGAATGTATTTCAGGTTCTTGGAAACAAAGGGGACATAATTAGAATGTCCATGAACTAGATGGATTTGGTAAGCAGAGAAAAAAATGGTCAAAGGTTTAGGAAAGGGGAAATTGCATTTTTCAAAATAATAATAGATGTTGAATTCATTCATTGCTACATCTTTTTAAAACTAAATATAATTGCGATTTCTATGATAACATGGAAACAAACTTATATTTTGTACAGGGTGTATTATAAGAATATCCATGGACAAAAACTCATTTTTAATAAATAGGAAAGGTCAAGCCAGAGAGTGACAGATTTTTTTTTTTGTTTTTCATATTGCTATCATCCCCCCTTCCCTATCAAGAAATTTAAGGACTGGCTTTGTGAGAAGTAGGTAAAGAAAGCCTTTAGAAAATTATATCATACGGAAAAGTCCATTTGGATGACTGGCATGCCCATTAGTACCTCCCAATTGAGGAAAATAATGGTTTAAACCCTCTGTTCAACCCATCAGCTCAAATGCAAATCTTCACTCTGCTTGCTGAATTCATTTAGATGTAAATTACAAACAATAAAAATCATAAACAAGTCACAGTGACAGACAGGGAATAAGCAGGTTCCTGTCTAGCACGGGAAGCCAGTGGTTGCCAAGGAAAATTTAAGCTAAGAGATTGCCACATCACTGAGATCAGGTTCACAGGTGACAGATGGAACAAAATCAATAGCTGATCAGAGAATAGCACTTGGCGTTTTATCCTGTGTGTGGGAGGAGATAAATATTTAAATTTTAGGGGAAAAAAGCCCTAGCGCATAAACAGGGTTTGCATACACACTGAGAAGGCCAAGTAAATGTGTAGCTCATATTGGTAAACCTGTAGAAAATGCCAGGTCTCCTAGCAAACTCCTAGCCAGCTGGTCTCCAAGGAACTGCCTTGGAGGTGACCCTATGTCTTGTCAAGATTGGACACAGAAATTGTACAATATTTGGGACAAGGTCTTAAAGGTGGAATTTAAAGTGAAATTCTCATATATTCAAATGTGATTAACAGTATCCTGGGTTTTTATGCTCATCAACTTCGCCCATGTTGTCCTTTACCAGATTTCAGTGGCTTAGTCTCAAAGGTCATTTCTTCTTCATATTAAGAAACTTGCTAGATTGATGCAACCAATAATCTGCCAATCATCCTTGATCACTCCTAATTTCTTATTGTGTAATTTTATCTATTTTGCCTCTGCCAATTAACATTATTTACTCATCTCCATTACAGGTATTTTGATGTTCAGAGATACTCTTCTACTTGGAAAAGAGAAGAGAATTATTTCTGGTAGTCTGATTCCAGTCCTACCCTCTAAAGATATTTCTGCAGAGCACAGCAGTGGATTTCTGAGGCCAATCTTCAGTGATACTATTGTCTGAAACCCCTGGTCACTGTTAGAGTGCTATTAAGAAATTCCGAGGTTTGCTTGCAAAGCTCTGCATGACCAGCATTCCAGCTGCAGGCTGTCTTAGCTTCCTCCCTTCTTCTTCCCCCTTTCTCACTGGGACTCAGCAACTACATCTCTCCATAGGGTTTTCAAGTTCAAGGGCATTCAACCACAGCTTTCTCTTTCCCTCTCACATGTCCCATTCATTAGCAGGTCCAAATTCATTTAGCATCAGATGAAAAGTCAGATTCTTAGACAGACCTTCCTTTCCTGGCAGGTCAAGTACCTTCATTCCATTACACCATGGGCTTTCTACCATAAATACATCTCTCTGACACATAAAACAAACGCATGCATTGGCTTTTGAAATTTACTGGATTTATGACTGTGTCTTTTTTCCCCTCTTTGTCATGAACTAAATAATTTTTAATGTAATTTTTGATAATTTATTTAATTAAGGAGGTTCTTACAGTCCACCTTTGAAACCTTTTGCATGTTATATATAAAGCATGTCTTAAAATCCCTATAGAGGTTGAACTGTATATTGGAGGGCTCTTTAAGCCAAATAGATGTCAGTGGTATCATGGGTGTAAAGCTAGACCATTGTATTTATTGAGAAATAAATTTTTTTAAAGAGCAATATGGTAGCAATTAAGACATAACCGAAAGCACAAATAATGTAGACGTGGACATCTTCTCTTCCAATAGTGCTTTTCTGCTTAGTGACAGGGAACAAATTAAAACAGATTTAGCTTACTGCCATCCTTCTTCTCCTGGACTTGCCACTGGATTGTGAAAGCAAGACCTTGGGAGCATTCAGAATTGTATGAGGAATCAAGCAGAAAATAGTTTTGTCTGAGAGTTTTCAGGTACACAGCTATATTAGACTCCTTTATCCTTAGCATGAAACCTTTAAAATATATACTTCTTGTAAGGGCTATTGTAACATTGATCAAAGTTCATTAAAGATGAATATGAACACTTTCTATGCCTGCATCTTGACAACCAAACAATAGATTTTTCCTCAAGATGAACAGTTAGCTAAAGCAAAATTTAAAATATCTGTCATCTATCATCCATCCATCTGTCTGTCTGTCTGTGTGTATGGGTGTTTTGTCTGCACGTTTGTCTATATACCGTGTGTATTCATACTCCAGGCTGCAGAGATCAAAAGAGGGAGGGTATTGGATCCCCTGTAACTGGAGTTACAGAACACTGAGAGCAGCCATTTTGGTGCTAGGAATTGAACCTGGTCATCTGGAAGAACAGCGGGTCTCTTAGCCTCTGAGACATCTCTCTAGTTCCCAACTAAATATTTTTTTTTAATAGGAAAGACATTAGAAATTTATTCTCTAATACTTCTGGGGTCTAGAAGTTAGGAATACTTTTTACAAAAACAATGACAGTATTAGACTTAGTATGCCAAATAACACAGATTATTGTGATCATTTTCATATAACCCTCTCATTTTTGGTTTGTGTTTGACTCTCAGAGACACCAGGGAGCATTATGGTTTCTATTGTATCTTTACTGACTTTTACGAAAGCAGGTTTTAAAAACAATTATTATTATTATTATTATTATTATTATTATTATTATTATTATTTTATTTTGTGGGCATATGTGCCATGGTGCCCTTGTGAAGTCAAAGGACAATTTTGGGTCTGTTCTCCCCCTTTCTGTTTAGAGGGAGAACTGGCTAATTTTATGTGAACTGGATGGAGAAAGCCCCCTAGCTTGAGAAAATGCATCTGTTCATCACATTTTAGGCAAGCCTGTAGAGCATTTTCTTAATTAGTGATTGATAGGGGAGGGCCCACTCAATTGTGGGTGATGCCACTCTTAGGCTGATGGTTGTAGGTTCTATAAGATAGCAGGCTGAGCAAGCCACCAACCGGCATCCTTCACGGCCTCTCTACTGGCCCCTGACTCCTACCTACCCTGACTTCCTTCAGTGATGAACACTGACATGGATATGCAAACCAAAAAATCTTTCCCCTCCAACTTTTGTGTTCGTGGTGTTTTATTACAGCAATAATAACTGGAGTCCAACCGGGGTTGTGAGGCTGGGAGACAAACATCTTTAATGGTTCAGCTAACTCACTGGTCCTAGTTTTGTTTTTCCCAGTTCAAACACACAGACATATGAAGAAACCTTTAACCTCAGAGAAATCTTATTTCTTAAGACGTGGCTACATAAAGAAGATAATGCATGCCAGAAAAGCATGTCTTTAACTCGTCAACCTTTGCATTCTCACGTTGTGCTGGAAGGTGATGAGTCAGCTCTTTGAGGGCACAGGCAGCTGAGAGTTGCTGTCCAGTCCATCCTATGCTGAGAATTCGCTTGACAGTTACTTTCTCGAACATTTCCTTTTATGATACACGACTCTGCATTGTTTCTCATTGTAAGCTGAATATGCAGTTGACTAGCTTTCCAAGTACACAACCGGAACATTCTTGTGCAGCAAAATGTCTAAAAGCAGCAAAATCTTTAATTGGTGCTTATATTCAAGCAGCTGTTTTTCTGCAGCTAGGCTGGGCCCCTGAGAACCTGCCTAATGTTGCACTCAGGATTCCTTGGAAGCAGCTCCCTGATATCCTCTCTCTAGGGGTAAGAGTTGTATGTTTCCTTCAGTTAACCTCCTCTTCAAGCAAAACTGTGTGAAAAAACTCCTCATGTAGAATGCCATCCTGTTTACAGAGCTAAAGGAGATCTTGGCTGAAATTCTAGATCTTGCTTCTTAACCTGCAAGCTAATGGTAGACAGAGTTCAGCCCTTAAACCCAGCAATTGCCGAGTGCAGTGTTATTATCCCACCCACCCTCCTTTTCACTGTAAAATGCTTTCAAGAAGAAGCTTTCAGAGAATGCAGACTTTTTTCTCTTTACCCTTTGACTGGTAAAGAACACTGAGTATTCAATATATCATGTCTCTGGGTGCTAAGCCTCCATGCTTTAGAAAAGGGTTCTAGAGAGTCAGGAGATTTGAAGGGCCATTCCGTTCTGCTGTTCTGAAGTGCAATATTGATATCATTACTTCACAAGCCTAATAAAAACCTGTCTTGTTTTAAAGATAATTAGCACAAATCTGTTTCCAAACTGTCTTTCTCCTTCTCTCGAACAGTCTCTAGCAATGTATAGTTTGGCATTGATGGGCATCACCTGAGAGTTCATTAGAAACAGATTCTCTGACCCTGGGCTTTGAAGGCTGGTTACATAAATCTTCCAGGTGAATCTTTAGGTGGCTGAAGTTGATGCAGGGCTGATCATAGTGGATGGGCTATTAAGACTGTAGAGTCAGACTGCTTAAGTTCAGATGTGCTTGGGAGACCTAGAAGTGAGTCTTAGGGGAAGCTGCCCTGCTGGTGGAAGTTTCCTAGGAGCACAGGTAGACTTCATCATGGCTCCAAATGAGGTAGTGCACATAAAATATTGACAGTTGTTCTTTGTGCAGAAGTACTAATACATGTCATTCTCTAGTATTTGGAGCTCCTGTGAAAATATCAGCAACATTTCTGTGAATGTGAGTATTTGTAGGTTATTTCAAGTCAACCCAGTGCATTAGAAAAAGGTAGAGAAATGAGAGGAAAGACCTTTACGTTGTCTTTTCAACTCCTAAAGCCTGCTCCTCTTTCCTATATAAACCTGTCCCACAATTATATTCTTTATTTTTTATCCCATTGAGTTTAATAAGGACTGTCTGTATATCATAGGCATGCAAATAGCCATAGAATCATGGTAGGCTCACAAATAGCTACATAACTGAAGACAATGAATCCCTTACTCCACCATCCATCAATAGCCAATACCTCTCTAGGAAAGGCATTGTGAGCTCTTTTCCATCCATGACTGACTGTTGACAGATCCAGTGTTGTGCAGGTTCATGGAGCCACCCACGCTGCTATGCATTTCTGATTGCAGTGTTTGTCCCATGTCTAGAAGATAGCATTTGACAGCCCTTCTTCTTGTTGTCTAGCTCTTACGTTCTCTCATCCACCTCTTCTCAGATATTCCTGGATTGGGGGAAGAGATAAGAGATGTCAAAGAACTCTTTGAAGCGTAATTAATATTCTACCATCATTTATTCTCACCATGAATTGCTTTGTATTTACATTTAAAATCAATCATAGGAACTTGAAAACAATACAAGAGAAAATAAGATAATGTTACAGGCACCTAAGAAATTGAGTGAGTTTGAATGTAAGTTTTGCAGCTTACTATTGTGTTTCTGTTTTCCCTTCATTCTAAATACTCTTTGTGTTAAAAAATATTATAAATGCTTGCTTATTGTCTACATTGCAGAGATTTTCTTCTGTATGTTCTAATAAAGTCATTCGTAGCCATTGTTTTAGACATATAATCCAATTTGAGCCTCGTGTTTGACATGATATATGTGGACTATTGTTCATCATTTTTTTTTCTAATGAAAATATAAGACTTCTAACACAATGTCCAAATTTATTGCTAAGTATTTTTTCCCAGTGAATATTATTTATACTTTCAGCTGTAGATTGTAGTGGGTATTTGTTCCACCTATGGCTTTGGGGTACCAGCACTAAGAGCTTGACATCTTGGCTAGCTTAAAATCTGGGGCGCACATACACTTGCTCTCATGCTCTTGGATGGTAAAGATCAGGTCAGGTGACATGAAGCAGCGTTGGATCCTCCACAACATTCCAGGAACTCTGTGACAGAATCTTCCTTATCCTGTATCAGTAAATTTGTTTCTCCTTAGAATCCATTAATAGTCTTTTTCTCAGTCATCCATGGATTTCTCACTTTATCAACCTGGTCCTCATCACCCAAGAGTGTGAGAGTGAGCATATGCTGCCCTCTCTTCCCCAAATTTTAAGCTAGCTTCTCAGTCCCTAAATTTGTGTTTCGATCTTATACACATTTACTCTTATAGGAATGCTGCCCAATCTGGATTATTTTAGCACACAAAGAATTGTAAAATCCAGAAACATGATTTCTCTAAGATTGTTCTTTCTTTAATATGATTTTTGCTGATTTATATACTTGATACTCTTATATACATTTTACACATAGTTTGTTTTCAAAAATACTTAGAGAAATTTAATAATGCTATTTTCCATTTATGATCAATGTGAAGCAAATTGACATCTTGTAAAAATTAATCTTCTGACCCATAAGCATGGTAGAGAATATCCTTAAATTATTTTAATAATAATGGTATTTATCAGTGTATCTCCCATATTTTGTAAGTTTTCTTGAAGTATATAATATTTGCAGCACTGTATAAATGTAGCTTGGCATTCTTATTTTCTAGGTTTTTTTTTTCCTCATTTACAAATAAGGTCTTTCCACATTCTTCAACTCATTTATTTGTTCAAGAATGCATTCCTCCATAGGTGTCTTCAAATTTTACAAAAAAACCAAAAAACCAAAAAAACAAAGACAACAAAAATAAGATGACACTTAATTTTTTAAAGAACAATTTACTTAAAAAAATTTCAATATATATTTTTTTTCCTGGTATGCTATATTGTCTGAGACTTTTAATATATTGGTCAGTAGCAAATAGCTATTCTGGCTTTTTAGTGTCCTTAGATTTTTTTTTTTTATGTGCACTATTAAACAGAATGTTAGCTATAAATATTGATTTATTTACTTTTAAAAAATTTGTTTGCATTTACTTATGCTAAATTTAGTCTTCTGCCATGAGGTTTTGTTTCTTCAGCTTCTCCTGGGGCATCTTTTCTTCTGGGAAAATTGCTCTGTTGGCTTCTGAACAGTGTTTCCTTTCTCAGTTAGGATCATCTCAGCTGCAGGGGAGTTCACTTACCATGGTTAATCTGACAATGAACTCTGTACATTTCACAGCGTACCTCAGAACCTTAGGGGCTTTGCTCACCTAAATATGTTGAATGACTAAAGATACAACTCCTAAACCCTTCAGTTCATCACAGCTTTCTACATTTTAAGCATGTACCACAAAACATCAGCTTTTGGGACACTGACTACATGTCTTTCCCACTGTGGCTTGCTTATCAATGAATTAACTGCTAACATACATATGTAACTAAATATATACCACATTTGTCTCTCTGTGTCTGGATTTCCTCACTCTGGATGAGTTTTTTTTCCTGCTCCACCCCTTATCTGAGACTTTTATTATTTTGGTTTTTTAAATGGTTGAGCAATAACCTATTGTGTAAATGTATCACATTTTATTTATCAATTCATCTATGGGGGACATCTAGATTGTTTCCAATCTAAGGCTATTATGGAAAGGCCAATAATGAACATGGTTGAGCAAATGCCTCAGTGGTAGGATGAAGCATCCTTTCAGTTTATGCCCAAGAGTGGTATAGCTGGATCTTGAGGTAGATTCCTCAGTTCCCATATGCCTGAGGAACTGCCATGCTATATTCCATTGTGGCTGTACAAATTTGTACCCAATCAGTAATTGATGAATATTTCCCTTACTCTACACTATTGCCTGCATGAGCTATTTTTTTTTATTGATCTTAGCCATTCCGATGGGTATAAAATGAATTCTCAAAGTAGTTTTGGTTTGCATTTCTCTGATGACTAAGGATATTGACCATTTTGTAAATTGTTTATCAGCCATTTGAATTTCTTCTTTTGATGATTCTATTTAGATTTGTAACTCTTTTTAAAATTGGATAACTTGTTTTTTATATCTAGTTTTTTGAGTTCTTTGTGTATTTTAGATAACACACCTATCAGATGTATAGCTGGTAAGAATCTTTTCCTATTCTGTAGGCTACTGCTTAAGCTGGATGATGGTGTCCTTTGCTGTGCAGAAGCTTTCCAGGTCATGTTTATTAATTGTTGGTTTTATTGCCTATGCTAATGGTGTTTGGTTCAGAAAGTTTTTTTTCCTGAGTCAGTGAGTTCAAGGTTGTTCACCATGTTTTTTTTGTTTGTTTTTTTTGTTTTTTTTTTTTTTAATCAGATTTAGTGTTTAGGCCTTATGTTCATGTCCTTGAAACATCTGTAGTTTTAAGTAGGGATCTATTTAGATTCCTCTGTATGCAGCATTCCTGTTTTGCCAGAACCATTTGTTAAAGTGGCTGTCTTTTTTCCAGTGTATTTCTGAATTCTTTATTAAAAACAATGTGTCATAGGCTTGTGGACTATATTAATCTTACTGATCCATGAGCATGGGAGATCTTTCCATCTTCTGATAGCTTCTTCAATTTCTCACTTCAATACGAAGACTATTAATTTTTTTTGCATTAATTTTGCATCCTACTTGGGTGATTATCTTTATCAGTTTAGTTTACTGGTAGAACTTTTAGCATCAGTTACATATACAAACATATTATTTTTGTGTTGGTTAGTTTTATGTCAACTTGACAGAAGGGAGAACTCTGAGAAAATACCTTATAGTCTACCAGGCTGCAGGAAGGCCAGTGAAACAATTTTTTTTTTTAAGTTAGTGATTGATAAGGGAGTTCCTAGTCCATTTTGGATGGTACCATGCCTGGGATGATGGTTCTGGGTGCTTTAAGGAGATTGAGTAAACTATGAGGAACATGCTAGGAAGCAGCACTGCTCCATGACCTCTACATCAAGTTTTTTCTCCTTACTTGAGTTCCTGCTTTGATGTCCTTCAGTGATAGACTATCATGTGGCATATAAGTCAAATAAACCCTTTCCTCCCAAACTTGCTTTAGGTCATGGTACTTCATAGTGGTAATAGGAACTCTAACCTAGGCAATCTAGTTTGATTGATACACTGACTTTTTCTTTCTTAATTAATAAATATTTTATCTCTTCTAATTGTTAAATGGTTCTCACTCAGATTTAAGTATTCGATTGAATAGGAGTAGACAACTTTGTTTTGTTCCTGATTTTAAAAGAGTTTAGATCTTTGAGTTTCTGCTTAGGCTGATGTTGGATGTGGGCTAGCTCTAAATTACCTCTATTATTTCGAAGTGTTTCCCTTGTATTCCCTAGATTCTCCAGAACTTTTATTATAAAAAAATTTTGGATTTTGTCAAAAGCTTTTTTTGTATCTAATGAGATGATTATGTGGATTTCATTTTTTGATCTATTTATGTGGTAGATTATATTTATGATTATCATAACTTGAACTATTCCTGCATAGCTGGAATGAAGGCTACATGGTCATGGTGGATAATTTTTTGATATGTCCTTAGTTTGTAAGTGTATTATTGAGTATTTTTGGATCTGTGTTCTTAAATGACATTGGTCTATAATCTGTTTTCTTTTCTAGCCTCTGTATAGCTTGGTAATCACAGTAACTGTGGCCTTGTAAAAAAAAAATCTTTCTTTTCTTATTTTGTGGAATAATTTAAGGAATGTTGGCATTAACTCTTCTTTAAAAGTCTGCCAGAATCGTATGCAAAAACAAAAACAAGAAAAAAAATCTGGCCATAAACTGTTTTGGGTTGGGAGACTTAATTCTTCTATTTTGCTAGGGGTTATAGGTCAGTTGAAGTTGCTTATCTGATCTTGAATTAACTTTGGTCGGTAGCATATATTAAGAAAATTAAGTATTACTTTCCAATTGGTTGAGTACTTTTTTATAAGAATTTTTTTATTATGAATAAAGTCATATTTTTTTATCCATGTATCCCCTTATTCAAACTCCCTTCCCCCTTCCACCCCTCTCAGTCACTCTCTCTTCTCCCCAACACTTTATCTCCTCCCCATCAAGGGCAGGAGGTCCCATGGTGGCTTAGTTCAGCATCCACTCTTTAAAGTATGCCCTTATGATTCTCTGGATTTCCTTGGTAATTCTTATTAAGACCTCTTTTGCATCTCTAATTTGGCCTTGTATCTTCTCTCCACATTTTAGTTAATTTGACTAAGGATTTGTCAATCTTACTGATTTTCTTAAAGAATCAATTTAAAGAGGCATTGAGTCCTTGTAATTCTTTTGTTGTTTGTTTCTATTTTATTGATTTCTGCCCTGAGTGTGTTTCTTACCATCTCCTTTCAGGTGTTATTTCTTCTCCCCTCCCCCCACCTTCTTTTAAAGCTTTCAGGGTTGGTGTTAAGTTACTACTCTGGGATCTCACAAATTACTTCACGTTTGTGTATTCATTTTCATTAAATTCTAGAAATTCTTCAATTTCTTAATTTTTGTCTTGACCCACTTTTCATTCAGCACTGACTTTGCAAGCTTTCTATTTTTGCTGTTGTTAATATCTAACATTAATTCATGGTAGTCAGATAAGATGTAGGGAATTATTTTATTTTGTTTTTTGTTATCTATAGAGACTTGCTTTTTGTCCAAGTATATGGTCAATTTTGGATAAAGTTCCATAAAGTTCTGAGAAAAAAAATGTATTCTTTTGTATTTGGGTGAAATGATCTGTATGTATCTGTTAGGTCCATTTGGCTAATGAACTAATTTAGCTCCAGCTTTTCTCTCCTTAGTTTTTGTCTGGTTGAGCTGTCTTCTGGCTAGAGTGAGCTATTGAATTCATCGACTATTACAGTGTGAGGATAACTATGTGCTTTGGGTGATAGTAATGTTTCTTTTAGAGACTTGAGTGCCATTGTGTTGTGTTCATAGATGTTTAGAATTGCAATATTCTCATGGCTGGATTTTTCCCTTGAAGAGTATGTAGTATGTGGTGCTGAGTAGTGATGAGTATGTGATGTTTTCTCCGAACTCTTCTGATTAATTTTGGTTTGAAATTTATTTTGTCAGATACTAGAATGGCTAGACAGGCTTACTTCCTGGATTCATTTTCTTGGGATAGTTTTTTCTGTTCTTCTACCTTGCGTTAATTTCTGTCCTTGAGGTTAAAGTATGTTTCTTGAATGCAAGAGAAGAATCGATTTTGTTTTTAAATTAAATCTGATAGTCTGTGTTCTTTTATTGAAGAACTGAGACCATTGATTTTGAGAATTATCAATGAGCAGTGTTTGTTGATTGATTTTATTTTGTTGTGATGTTGTTTGTTTGCTTGCTTTTGTTTACTCCCTACTCTTGATTGGCTGGTCAGGGATTGTTTATCCATTGTGTTTTCTTGGGTTTGGTCAACCTCTCAGGTTCTACCATGTTGTACAGGCTAGATTTGTAGATAGACAGTATTTAAATTAGCATTTATCATGGAATATCGTATTTTTCTCCAATAATTGTGATTGAAAGTTTTGTTGGGTATAGTAGACTGAGCTGGCATATTTGTTCTCTTGACATTTGTAGAATATCTATTCAGGCTGTCTTCTAGAGTCTCAAATGAGAAGTCAGGTGTTATGCTATCATGTCTACCTTTATATGTTACTTGGTCTTTTCCCTTTGCAAATTTTAATAGTCTTTATTTGTTCTGTAATTTAGTGTTTTTATTATTGTGCTATATGGAGAATTTCTTTCCTAGTTCAGTAAATTTATTCTGTATGCCACTTGTAAGGCATCTCTTTCTACATGTAAGGAAAATATACTTCTGTGATTTTGTTGATATTTTTTGTGTCTTTGACCTGGTTCTTCACCCTCCATTTTCCTACTCTTAGTAGATTTGATCTTTTCATAGTATCTCAGATAATCTGCATGTGTAGTACCTGATTTTTTTTTTTGACAGGTTATTCATTTCTTTTATATTATCTTTGGTGACTGAGATTTTGTTTTGTCTCCTGTGTTCTGTTGTCAAGACTTAAATCTGTGGTTCCTGTTTGAGTTTCTGTTTTTTTTATTTCCAATTTTCCCTTAGATTCTGTTTTATTTTTATTTTTATTTTTTATTCATTCTATTCCCTTCCATGACTTGAGTTGTTCCCTTTATTTTATTTTATTTCATTACTTGTTTGTATATGTTCAGTATGCCACCAGGATGTGTGTAGACCCTGGGAATGGGGGCAGAGAGGAAGGTGAGGCCATAGTAGGTGGTCTGATACAAAACTGGAAATAATGGGGATTCGAATTGGGCGGCAAGAGGGAGAGTGAGGATTGGGATTCCAGGGAGTGCCCACATTATGGGCAAACTTACTAATTGTTTTTTCAATGACAGACCAACTTGGCCTTACTGGTATTTCTTTTACTTGTCTTAAAACATTGTGGTTTGTCAAAGGATTTCATCTGCTACTTCTTTTCATATTAATTTATATATATATATAAAACATTAGATTTCGTAACTAAAAATATAAATTTTCTCAGCACATTTAAAAGCTGCTAATTCAAGCAAAATAAAAGGTGACAGCAATCCTTAATGTTCTGAAGAATGGTAGTGATTGAAACAGTCTATTAGCATACATTCCAATCCTACTTCTTTTGGAAATAAAAATTGTATGGAGATAGAAGATCTGAAGAGCATCTTGCTTCCAACTGACTTCACAACCTAGCAGAGTAAACTAATCTAGTTATTACTGTAGTAGCACAAATGAGACTCAGAGCCAAATATCGGGGGAAGACTGAAATACCAGAGAGAGGAAGCACCACAGTTAGTTATCACCCAACTGTCTTCCAACTTCCTCAACCTCGCCTCCTGGTGGCTTTTGCCAGTTGCTTCTGTTCTCTCTGGGTTTCTAAGAGTCCTTATATACCCTATCCCATCCAGGTTAGGATTAAAGGCATGTAGCCTTGAACTCACAGAAACAGAAAATATTCTGTTGGTTCCACTCCCAGCTTTCCCTGTGCTGGGATTAAAGGTGTGTATAATTGACTCTCAGTTGTTTATCTTTGTATTCAAGGATCTGAGCTGTCTGTCTAGGATTTGACTGTGTCTTTTCTACCCTAATATTCAGGTTTTACTAAATATGTAATATATATCCACATATTACAATGAGGAATGACATTTTTGATAAGGATTGTATAGTTATATCAGAAGAATACTTAAAAATTCTTAGCAGGTTGTGTGATCCACCACACCCAGCTTGTTTGTCCATTTGGTAATTTTAATTTCAATCTTGGTCCTCAGCATCTTCCTAAAGGTGAACACTGATGATGAGGCCTGAGTGAGTTTCAGTGCCATGAAATCTTGGACTGATTGTTTTTTAAATCCTTTTTCCATTCTTCTCTCCCTCCCTTCCTCCTTTGTTCCCTTCCTCCCTCATTCCATTTTGCAGTAGGGCCATCTGTTTTCTAGGCTTGCCTATAACTGGCCTAGTTGAAAGGATAAGCTTCACCCTTGAACTTCTGATCCTCCTGACTCTGCTTCCGGAGTCGTGTATTGACAGGCCTGTGCCGCCACATGCGGGCTTTAATGGATACAAGCACTTTGTACAAAATGGGAACATAGCTCATTTACTGCACTCCTTTTCTTTCTCTCTTTCTTCCTTCCTTCTTTTCTTTTAGAATTCTCTAGATTTTCTTCAATTATCTTCTGTAAGCATTCCCAATAGTTCTTGCAGACTCCCAGGCCTTGCAGACCTCCTACAGGGCAGCACGACATTACTTGTATTGGCATTCACCTGGGACTGAGCAGAGGTGTTGCTACGCCCCTGGGTGTGGCTATGCAAACATGGGTACACCAGCCCTCTTAAAGAAAGTGCTCAGGCAAAACTCTTTCTTTCTCTTTTGCTTCTCCTGTTAATAACTTCTAGTGTGGTGCCCTGTGGTGAGATCTTTTAATTACACACGGAAAACCAACATCTACTCGAGAACCATTTTACTCTTTGCACTTACAGTAAGTCTTTGTAACGGTAAGCACTTCTCCTGCTACACAGCCTTCAAAGGCTGGGCAGTTTTAGAGACGCTCACTGAATCCACAAACTGTTTTATTATTTTTCTCCTAAAATATAAGTTTTACATTACTTGATCTGCACAATGACACATTTGCATTCAGGTTTAAGCATTATCTCTGTGGATGCTGTGAGTGTTTTCTCATATGAGCAACTGGCACCACCCACAATGTTTATCTCCCTTGAACACTGAGTCTTCTGTTTTCCATAGTAAATTGATTTACATGTTTATCGGGATGCTTTTCCCTTCCTCTTCACATTTAGTTTCAATTCCTCTTGATTAGTTTAGCTAGCCTGCAGGCAAATGCACCCTCCAAAGGGAAAATAGTACTTGACATTGACAGAGCTTAGAAAATAAGATGGAAACAGGGAAGGCATTCTAACAAAATGAAAGCTGGAGAGAGGAAAACACAACCATGGGAATAGGGAATATTATACAGACAATTATGGGATTAAAAAAAAAACAATGAGAGTTGGGTAAAAATAGTATGTATGAGCCACAAAGATTGACTTAAATTTTAAGCTGAAAAATTGGGCAGTTATAGATGCAGAGGTACATAAGTTCATGTGCTCAGGAATCCCATAAAAACACAAAACTGGAAGCCGTATTATATATACAATAGACCTGTATGGTCAAATGAAGAGAAAAACAAACAAAATCCCTGCCTCAGCATTATGAATTATGAGACAAAGAACCTTCAAAAATGCTATTGAGTTCATTTTGTTTTGGCCACTTACTGCTGGGAACAGCCTTACCTTTAAGAGTGGCTTGTTTCCCTTCTTTTTTTTTTTTTTTAATTCACTAGTGGTCATCACTTGGGGATGGCTTCTGGGTTAGGGATGAGAGTCTCAACCTTGTGTCTAATTCTTCTCTCAGCACTGGGACCCCATCTGTGCAGACCCATGCAGGCTGTGCATGCCGCCTCACTCTGAAGTTCACATGTGCATTCACATGGCTCTGCTGCCTGAGTAGGTTTGTTTTCTTGGTATCTATCCTATATCTCCTCTGGCACTTAAGCTCTTTTTAACTTTCTCTTCTAAAGAACCCCCTGAAGTCTGGGTGGGGGAGGAATTTGATGGAATATCTCACTTAGGGCCCAGTATTCCCAGATCTCTCAACCCCTGCATATTATCTGGCTGTGGGTTTCTGTACTTATCCCCATCTGCTCCAGGAGGAAGCATCACTGCTGGTGACTTAGAAAGGCACTTGTCTATGAGTGGAGAAAAATGTTGATGAGCGTTCCTTTATTACCACATTAAAAAAAGAAAACCCTTACCTGAAGTTGCTCATCATGGGATTTTAGGTAGAATGCTGTAAATATGCTATGTTTGAGACAGTGAGTAATAGAAAGTAGGTATACAGCTGTGTATAAAATTCTGAGCTCAACTATGTTCATAGCCACATTGTCCGTAATAGCAAGAACTTGGAAACAACCTAGATGCCCCTCAACTGAAGAATGGACTAACAAACTGTGGTACATCTACACAATGAAATACTACTCAGCAGTAAGAAAAAATGTATCTTAAAATTTGCAGGCAAATGGATGGATTTGGAGAATATCCTCCTGAGTGAGGTATCACAAACCCAGAAAGATAAGCAGGGGATGTACTCACTCATTAGTGAACTCTAAACAAAAAAGCAAAAAGCAAAGCATGTCCAAGCTGCAAATCACAACCACTGAACAGCTTGGGATCTGAAACACTTTGGACCGGGCACGTTGGATGCCACTCCCTCCAGAGGAACATCTGACTCAGTCTTGATGTTTGGGTGAGGAAAGCTGATCTGCTAGGAATAGATGCTGAACTAAGCCACCTTGGGACCTTGGGACCTCCTGCCCTTACTGGGGAGGATATAAAGAGATGTGGAGAAGAGAGAGTGACTGGGAGTGGCAGCAGGGAGATACATGGATAAAAAATGAGACTTTATTCATAATAAAAACTGTAATAAAAAAAGAAAAATTCTGAGCTGAAATTATAGGTGAATTATGTAAATATTTTAAGGGATGGTAAGAAAAAAGGAATAAAAAGAAAATATTACAAGACTCATTACCTTTTAGTTCTAAAACAATGGTACCCCTCACACACAGTGGGAAAGTTATTTGAGAATGAAGGACGGGTCTGTGTGGCTTGGGGTAAAGTGAAGGTACTCTGCTGATAACTCTGCCTGCAACTCAGTTCATAAGGTGACTCTCATTAGGATCAAGTTATCTGGAACCAGGGAACCCACTATGTGCCAGGTTGAAGGATGTTGTGTTGAAACTTTTTAATTAACAAAGATAGAAGCCTAACTTGAACTAGTTTAAACAATAAAGGAAGTTTTTGTCTCATTTTGGTTTTTCTTTTAATAATTCTGATATCGTTCAGACTGTCAATTCCTGGATCTTGAGGAGAAACAGCTGCGGTTTGGTTGAAACCAGAACTGTCTCTCAAGTCTACCTCCCTTTAACCTGTTTCTGACCACCTCTCTTTACTTGAATGGCAGAAAGGCTCCATCTCATGCTAAAAATGGTGATTTCTGAGTGCCTTGGAGTCATACAACTTGGCAATTTTCTGAAGATGAGCAGGGAGCCCCCAATTAAGTGGAACATGGGGAGGAGCTCTGATTGGTGTGGGTTGGGTCACAAACATATCTCTGAATTATTCCCCATGGCCATGAGAAAGGAACAGAAGAGTTCAAAATCTCTATGAATGGGAAGGTAGGCAAGTTGTTTACAGTAAAGGGAAAGGATCCTGCAGTCATTTAGTTCCATGTAATCGCATAAAGGCTTACATTAATTATAAACTGTTGGGCCTATGGCTCAGCCTTGTTACTTGCTAACTCCTACTATTAAACTAACCCATAATTCTATTTATGTTTAACCATGTTGCTTGGTATTTTTTCTCAGAGCAATATTCTCATCTTCCTTCCTTTGTGATTGGTTGGCATTTGCTGCTCTGATAATTTCACTTCCCAGAATTATCTTTGTTTGGTCACCTGGCCAATACTTCCTGTCTGCCTAGCTTCTGGCCTATCAGCATTTTATTAAACCAGTATTTACAGTGACAAATATTGACAGTGTATAAGATGATAGTCCCACAGCAAGTCTGATATAAAGGTAAAAGTTTACCGTTTAGATAGATTGCTCAACTTACATTTCCCAGCTTAAAAAAAAATTCTTTTGTTTTCATTATGTGCAAGTAACTCTCTATCTCCCTGTGTGTGGTATGACTTCTGAAAATATTCTTCTGACCTCTGTATATTTTGTTCTTCACACATCCTCCTAAATAAATGAATGAATTAAAATTCAATAAAAAAACCTCTGTATTGTATGTTAACATCAATAGCTGCTATACCAATCAATAGGCCATATTATTAGTAATAAATAAAGGCAAAAATAAAATATATGGATGACAATGAAATGAAACATGTTAAATGGGTGGATACCCATTGCATCCTATCCAATTGTATCTCCTAAATCATATAAAGCTATCATCAAAGACATGTTGATGAATCAAGTTAGAAGCTTCCAAATGAGCAAAGTAAAAGTCCTGTAGTTTCAGAAAGTGAATTGGCTAGAATACTATGTTGGAACAAGAGGAGATCCAAATCATAGAAACAGAACACTGTGAGGCTGATGCAATACCCTGCCAGGTCAGAAAGCTAATGATATTGTACATCAGGCTCATCTATATCAAGACCATGAAATGAATAGAGAAAGCAGATGTCTTGGAGAAGGTGAAAAGCAGCCGGGAACAGACTAGGAAATGAAAAAGCAGAGAGTCCATGTGGTATTGTTGCATTCTTGAGTCACCAACTGTATTCAATAAAAAATTACCTAAATGGTGATATATAGCATGGTAATTCTCCATGGACAAGAAGCTTCATAGACCCTGGCTTTGCCTCCCCAGTATTGGTAGTATTATAGATGTTCCACTCTTTCCTCCTTTTCCATGTACCTGGGGGATTTTAAGTCTGGATCCCATGCTTGTCTCATATGTTCTTTACCCACTCAGCCCTTGTCCCAACCCCTAGAAGTGCATCTTTACTGCATGTACTCAGACCCACAGCAGCAAAATCATGTGATAAGACTCTTCAGTAGTACTTATATTTTGCCTGTTAGGAGAATTGAAATGTTAATAGTCTTGGTTATTGCCATCCTAAAGTCTCCACCATACAAAAGAAATTTCCCTCATCTTCTTGTAAATAAATTACTTTTCTTTACTTGGCTTTAGTCATATCATGTATTTAGAAATGAATACTTGAGAGAATGTCATACCAGTGTCAAACTTATGTTTTCCCCCCAAAGTTTAACATAATTTTAAGCAATTTTCCCTGAATTTTCAGATCACATAATTCCCTGTAGGTAGTGAACAGCCAAACACATTATTTCTATAAAAGACAAAAATGGAGAAAAGGTTGAGATGATAGACTAAAGTGGCTAGCACAACAGAACTTCTTTTGCTAGACAGACTTTAGAAAGATAACTTTAGAAACAATGGAAGAAATAGAACCAAACATATCATGTTTGGGACTGATATGCCTCACTGCTGAAGGAGGCAATAGTGCTAGATTCTGCTGCACTCCTGCATGAAGTAATCTGTGTATAAAGCTAAGCTAAAATCACACTGAAGATAGAATATGTAGATCCTAGAAGACATGAACTCATTCCACAAATTTCCCTTTAGATGTGTTAATTTACATACGAGATCATATTTTAAGCCAGCTTTTTCTCAGAAAGTGCCAAGCTATCCCTTTCTCAAAGGCCAGAACTCTGACTCTGAATGGAAATGGGGAACTATTTGCACACAAGCAGAGGTCATATTTTAGAACAATCTGGTGTTCATGCAGTCATAAATGGCTAGCATCTAGACTGCCTCTCCTCCTTGACATTTTTAGACTCAGAAAATGTAAGTACTTCTTCCATGTAAAGGCCCTGTCCTTTTTTATAGCTTGTAAAAAATGTGATTAGATGGTGAGATCCCAGCTGAAGGAGATGAGCTCAATGGTATACCCCATGATGTGGAGTTTCCCTTTTCGACATGGTTGGATGTCATTAAGAAGTGAGCCTTTCTGCTGGTATTACACTGGCCCTGTCAGGTTAAGTTTTAATTCTCCTCCAGTGAACACAAATATAAATGTCAAATTCATGGGGAGAAAAAATGGAAATGTTCTAAGTTGTTGCATACATGAATTAAAATCTAAATTAAAATTCTACAGAAATGAGAGTTGCATGTAGGGAAAAATTGTTCTTGGTAATGATTAAACTGTAAGTAATTGTTACATTCCAGCAGAATAATATAGGTATAATCTGCTTTCCAGAAATTGTCTGGTATTTATTACAGAGGAAAACCACTGGAATGCATTTAAACTTTTAAAAGAACCAGCAGGAAAGGATTAAAAGTCATTTTATAAAAGACAATATGATTCTCACTTGAATATTGTTTTGCTGATGAATTCAGGCTTCTGATTCTCGGGTATGACTCATGGTCTTTAATTTAGAAACATGCTCTTTTCAACAGATAGAATGCAAAGAGTTTTCCTGAGCTAGCTCTTGCCAGTAGCTGCCTTGAAACTGAGAATGATTATGTCTAGAGAGAACTCATATCTTCAGTGTGTCTAGACTTACAAGTGTGTGCAACCCAAGGCCAGGAGCTGCTTGCAGTTAAGAATAGCTAACCATGCAACCCAACGCAAAATCACAAAATGCTATGAGTGCTTTATGTTTTTTTTTGTGGTTGTTGTAACTTGATGGAACAGTTCCTGAGCTCTGTAGATGACTTTGTGTTGCAGTGACAAAAAGTCAAGGTGTTTCATGCTCAAACTGCGGTCCTGAAAGCTTTAAAGAGTCTTTGTTTTTGAAAGACTGAAATAGAAATTGGCCACATTGATGTGGTTTTTCAATTGCCAAGGTGAGGCAATAGAATGAAAGAATACTGATTACTTTTCATTCTCATTTTATTTGAATTCATTTAATTTTCTAAGGGTAGAAACTCTTAAAGCCAAAAATAGAAGCCTGAAATAGTCAAGTGAATTATAAGCCTTTTATTGGTGTTCATTCACCCATCAAACATTTAATGAAGGATTTTAATTATTTTTCTTTTTTCTTTTTCTAAAATCAACATGATAATTTTAGTCTTTAAAAATTTTTTATCTATACAATGTATTTTAATTATATCCACCTGAAGTGTCCACTCCCCAGCTTTTTTCATGAATTTTTCTCCATATTTTCCCAAATTCATGCCTCTTTCTTTTAATGGCCCACAGAGTCCAATAATGCTGCTTAGTGAACATAGATATAGGACATTTTCCTGGAGTATGAAAATATTCCAGGAGTCGCACTTTTGAGGAGAAACTGAGTCTGCTCTCCTTAGCAGCCATCAGTGGTCAATAACTCCTTCTTGGGACCTTGTGAGCCTTTCCCCATTCATGGTGGAATGTGATTGTCTTGATCTTGTGCAGGTCTTGTACAGGTAACCATAACTGCTGTGACTTCATGAGTGTATTGGTCCTGTCATGAGCAGAAGATACTTTTTTGAACCCATCTTCTACAATATATGGCTCTTAGAATCTTCCCAACACTCTTTTGTTTCCTTACTTTTGAGGAACAGGATTATTTAGAGCTGGGGACCCTGCAGTCATGTATTCTCTGTATTTGACCAGTTTTAAATTTTCTTGTTATCTAGCACCCAGTGCAGAAAGTTGCTTTTTTGAAAAGACTAGAAGATGGACCAACTCGTTGTATAGAGACTGAATATAGCATAATCATAGTAGATTATCCCTTAAGGCCACATGCTGTTGGTTGGATTTACAGTACCAGAAATCTTTGCCATGCTGGTTATTATGAATTTTTTTAAATAGAGTTTTGGAGTTAAAGGCCGTAGTACAATGACTTTGCTAGTAATAAATGGACTTAGAAATATATTTCAGATATATAACTATACCTGTTTTCTAGTATTATTTCTTTTAGAATAAAATTCACACACTCAAAAATACGTACATTTCTCTACCAAATGTCTGTCTATCGTCTAGCTATATATCTGAGATATGATCTTGCTTAGAGCTTCAGGCTGTTTTTAAGTACATTATATATATCAAGTTGCCTTCAAACTCATGATCATTCTATCTGGGTCTCCACATGCTTGGATACAGGCATGAGATACCACATCCTGCACAAAGCCTCTTTTCAGAAGCAGAATTCTTACCTTCCCAGTACAAACATACTCAGAGCCCACTTTCACAGTCAGAGGCTATATGTATCTTGAAACATCATAGTGGTTTGAAAGACATACAGGATGGCATTTTCAGGCTTACGCCACTCTTCCTTTCCATCATCACATAACTATTCTCTCTCTCTGTTCAGGAAGCAGAGAGGGGTCTTCATGCTCTTCTGTACTTTCTTTCTTAGGATTTACATTCCCTTTCCTCAGTACAAAAAGTATAGCACAAAGAACTTCCTCCTTTCCCATTCTTCCTCTCTCTTCCATGAGATGTGTACAGGTAGAAACTCTGCCCTGCTCTGAAAAGCTCTAGTTTGATGGCAATGCTATGTGGAATGGATTTAATTTTGTTTGTTTTTGTTTTTTGCTTAAAATCAAATTACTGATTGTTGTTAAAAATGCAGAGTACTACTACCCTCTGTATTTTCAGAGTAGGCTTTCTACTTTATCAAGACAGTGGCAAAAATATGAATAAAGACAAAGGAAAATAACAATGCCACAGAAACAAAAAACACCCCCAAACCTTGAGCTTTCAAAATCTTTATCCCAGTATTCCATTTCTCAAAATAACTTCAAGAATAATATAATACCTTTGTGATGCATTTAAGCTCATGTTATATGCCTCAAAACCCTCTGCTTTCATGGTGTTAATGCCGTGACTATGAGAAAAACACATAAATTTAAAAAGCACTGACTCACCTGGTATTTTCAGCTCGTTTTTAGCCTCTCTGAACTGTACAACAGGCATTTGTTTTGAAAAGCTAGAATATCTGGACTATTCCTAAGTGGGTCAAGCACAGTCACTGTCAGTTTCATGATGCTGCTGACACAGAAGTGAGAAATTGAAGTCAATGTTGATGAGGCTGCAACTGTAAGGAAAAAGCTCAAATGGTATTTAGAAACATTTATTCACAGACCCAGTACAAACATGCAAGATCCTTATTCATAAATCTTTTTCTTTCTTCTTTTTTTTTTTTTAGAAAATCTGAATAATAATTTTAAAACAGTATTTTCTAAATCTTGTAGAACATAGAACTTTTTTCAGAAGTCTGGAAATAACCTTTATTTTAAAGACTTTTGACAAAAGATCTTTGAATTGTTAATGTTTTTTATCAAATTTCCATAATGTCTACCCAAGTGGTGAACTATTCTGATGTTCCATCATAGAAATACATGTCCCAGAAAACATTATCATATGTCTCTGTGTCATGGTTGCATAGGGAGAAAATATATTAGAAAGAATAAGATAAAAAATTTTGTTGTTAGGATATAAATTAAAGTTTGAACATTAAAACATTTGTTATTGAAATGTAAGTTAGAATGAGACATGTGAAATGTTTCAAAAGTCATCAAAGTTTATACAAAAAACACAAAAGTTGTAGGATTGTATGACTTCATGTACTTATAGAAGCATAAGTGTTTATATAATTGAATAGTAAATGAAATTTCTTTAGTAATTTTCCAGTCTAAAAAAGAATAGAGAAAGCATGTATTCAAAAGGAAAGGAGTTCATTTTACTCACAGAAGAACTAACTTACAAAGCATTGCTCAGTGTCAGGTTACTGAAAATGATGAGCAGCCTTCAATTGTTCATACGTGATATTCACCATAATCTCTAGAATCAATTGGAATTGTAAATTTGCAAGCATTGAGGTCTTGCTGGAAATGTAATTGGGATGGAAAGTCTAGAAATCAATATGCTAGCATTAAGCTAGGTCTCATCTTTCTCCCACAGATTTTCTGTTTTCCTGGACTCTTTAGTTTCCAGATCCATTTAGCATCCTGATTCCGTCTTCTGTGTTTGCATAAAGGACCAATTGCATTATTACAAAATGCACCTTTTTGCATATTGAGTATTTCTGGCTGTCTTACACAGGCTTTGGGATGTCAGCCTATTCTCAGTTATCAAATTGTACATATTCATGGAATTGTTTCTGTTCCACACAGTACTGGGTGCTAAAGTACAGCACTAATATGCAAGATCTCATTGAGTTTATCATGACCCACAGTGCTTGCAATAATCTGAAAGAAAATGATGAAAAATGTCTCAGAACTTGGTGGTAATAGAGAAAAAGGAACAGAGTTTTGGTTATCAACTTTACCAGTGGATTTCATTCTTTGATTAACAAACAAACAAACAAACAGAGCTTCAAATAGTAAAGGAAAAACGGAAAATGTTGCCCACAACATTTTGACAACTTATGTCAGTGTTCATTTAATTTGGTAGGGAATTGATCTAATTTACCATAAGTTTGATGTTCTTTTATAGTTCATTTTTCAGTGGGTATTAAAGGTCTATGAAATAACAGAGGGCAGCTGGGATAAGCCCATAAGTAGACAACCCATAATAACGACAGTGTGGCAGAGTTCACCTGAAGGTAGTGAGCCCAGACTCAGAGATCCACACAGTTTGTCCCCATAACCAGGTCTCCTTTTAAAAGAATCAGTTCTTAAAACAGAAAACTTCAAGTTCTCTGACAGATTACAACACAGATAATTTCTTTTTCTGGAGTTTTTCAAGTTATATATAAAAAAAGCATGTTTGATGAGAATACGATTGAATCAACATGTTTCCTTTTAATTATCAATCAACACTGCAAGAATATAGGGAATATGGCAGAATAATTATAACTTGCTCAACATTAAGTGGGCACTCACAATTTCTATGTGACCGTTCCAGCTTTTAAAGTTACCCTGACTTCTCCCCTATTCTCTGAATGCAATCTTGCAGAGAAGAATATAGATTCTTTTATAGACTGCTCACTCTTACAAATCCTGACAGAAAACCAGAACAGAATTACATGGTAATGGGATCCATGTAATAGTTGAGAAATTCTTAAAAGAAAAAAAAAACCAATTAAAAAAAATCTCTTCTCTTTGTAAAAGCCTTATAAGAAACACATATTACCGGGACCTGTGCTCTCTGCGGCGTCCCAGTGCACTCTGGAGCAGGGGCAGCTGAACTCTGCACCTGGCCACACCCGCAGCTCCTGCTGCTCAGGGAATCTACTAGGAGCCCTACTGCAACCCTGAACTGAGTGAACTGAGCAAACTAACTGCAGGGGTCTCTGAGGGGCGGTTTCGAACCCTGACCAGAG